>CM071926.1:140737141-140951782 GCA_016081115.2 Rehmannia glutinosa
AATCATCCTTGAGGTGAATATACTCAACATCAATTCTTTTGAATTTACGATCTCTAATCAATATAATACCGTAGAGGAAACAAAGCAAGTGCTAACTTCAAGGTCATATCATCGTCTCCTTTTTTCCTTCGGACCATTGTTCCAAGGCATCTTCCACATGAATCAAGCAAAGGGGATCAAACCGCTTAAAGCATTTTTTTAAATCTCCAAGGACGATGGAATAGTACACTTAGACCCAAACCCAAGTCCTCGTAATCAAAGCGAACATCCGTATTCCAAAGTCGGCCTCTTTATTATTAATGTGGAATGTTATCTTCTCCATTGACATGGAGATGTCTTGTCTAAAGAGTAGGTGCGGATACAATTGGCCTTGAAACTTCAACTTTTGTACGTCCCAAAATGGCCAAAGCAAGATTGCTTGAATTGTTCTTTATTATGATCACTCGAGAAAACTTTTAATTTTGTTTAACTTGACATTTAGGTTGCAACGACCACTTAATTTTGTTGCGAAGTGATCCTTCTCATCGAGACAAGTGCTCCTTTTTTCGAATCGCACAATGAAAGGAAGTGTTAGAAATAAGTGGGCACATAATTATGCATAAAAATGGGCAACCAAATGATAAGTGGGCAAACCACAGGACAAACCGAAAAATAAACCATAGGGTAAAATAGTGGGCAACTATGTGGGCATCAGCAGGCAAATAAGTAGATAAGATAAATATTATTCCAAAAAAAATCCAAGTCCATACAAATTCCATCCTACAACACATTATAGACTCCACGAAACATGATCATAGACTCCACACAACACATCATAGACTCCACTTCGTTGTCCATTCAACGAAGTGGGCAAACCACAGCAAATAAGTGGGCAACAAAAATATATTGTTCCAAAAAATCCAAGTCCATATAAATTCCAACTTAAACACATCATTTTTTTTTTGGATGAAAAACGTAAACACATCATTAACTCCACGAACATGAACCATTTAACGTTAAAAATCGATTTAATCATATGAAGAAACCCTAATCGCTTGATTCGGAAAAAAATTTAAATACAAAACCCTAAATGCTTCAACACAAACTAAATACACTATACATATTAGAGAAGAAGGTGAAAAAACACACATTTTCAATGAAGATTTTCACTAAAAATCGTGATGATTATTGATGTTCAAACCCTTAGAAGTCGAAGACTCGCAACGGATGTGATGATCGAATCGACAAAAAACGAAATCGCGCTTGTCGGAAACCCCATGATCGCCGACATCGCTGAACTTGTCGAAGTCGAAGAAGTGGAAAGCAGAGAGTCGACTTGGGAAAATGGAGAAGAAGTTGAGAAGAATTGGTAACTATATACTCCCGCCTGTTAATGTTCTTTTCATCTTATTTCTTTATTTTTTTAATTTTTTTAAATAAAAGGTATTTTAGACTTTTTAGGGGTGAAGAATGGTATATTTCCTTCTTTAATAATAATAATAATAATAATAATAATAATAATAATAATAATAATAATGATGATGTCGGGGCATTTTTCTTAATACCCCTTGTTAGGTTGGGGGGAAGGGTTATTTTCGCTAATTTCCTTGTTTTAACTTCCTGTTTTCTCCCTCAAAAAAAAAAAAAAAAAAAAAACTTCCTGTTTTCTTTTCGGGAAGTTCGATCTCGTCACCGACTCTCTCTTTCTCGTCTCCCATCTTTCGGCCAGAGCCAAACGGCGACATTCGACCGAACACCGAAAGACGCCGGTGTTCTCTCAATCCTCAGTCGCCAGTGTCTGCTGGGGTGTGTTTTTAATTGCAAATGAGCCGCTTTCCAACTGAAATTTTCTGAAATTAGGGCTTAATTAGAGTTTAGGTTTACAATCCGGATTATGAATGGAATTCGTAGAACTAGCATTGCGATGAGGCTTAATTTGTAAGGGCCGGCACCTTAGTTCTATTTTGATATCATTCTTTTGCCTATTGAAGTTTAGGAGATTACTTAGCTCATTGCTGGCCTTTCTGAATATTGTAATTTGGGGAAAGAGAAGATGCTTTCAGGACTGAAGTTCATACCGCGGGATCAGGTTGATCAAGTAAGTCCCAATTTTTCTTTTTGATGTTCTAAAGTGTAGTAGGGTTGCTTTTTATCAGGTTGTACTCCAAACTCTGTTAGAATGCTCATATACTGTGGACTTGCATGAACATGTATGATAGAGATAAGACTATATCCCGAGTCATGTTTTTCTGAGTTGTTATTATTTTGTTAAATGCTTCTTTTGTTGTTCAATCGTAGCTGTTTATAAGAAATTATACTTTTGTATATGCTTATACTCGTTACTGGTGTTTAAGGCAAAAGATGAAACACCCAATGATTCCGAAAAGGAAACAAGAAAATCTGGGCATAGAAAGGAAAAAGTTGGGAGGAAGAAGAAGCATTCCCATTATAGTAGTTCTGATGATGGCCTTGAAAGAATAAAAAGTGGGTCTAGAAAGAAAAAGAAGTGGTATGATTCAGATGAGGATATGTCTTCATTCTCAGATGAAAGTGATAGCCAGAGTGAAGTAGAACGTGATCGGAAGAAACGTAGGAGTTCGAAAAACGAAAAGAAGAGGCATGATGATAGCTTGGATAATAAATATAAACATCGGTCAAAGAAGAAGTCAAGGAGTCGAAGAAAAGATTATTCGTCAGAAAATGAATCTTCAACTAGTTCTGAAAGAGAAAAGTCTAGTGAAGAAGGGAATCATCATAAAGGGGGAATGAGTAAATGGATGGAGGAGGAGGAGAAATGGGGCACAAACAGTGGCAATGTGAAAAATGACTTGATCGGTAAATGTTACTTAAACTTTACTCTGATCATATCTTGTCGAATATTTTATATTTATCTCATTCTGCTTTGGCATGTTAAATCAGATGACAGTAAAGGATCTCAATCACTTAACTCAAACAACATTGTGAGGAAAGAATTGGGATTGGAATGGATGCTTCGGCCGAAGGATACTAACGATAATATTTCTAAAAATCTTCTCTCATTGAGCCAGAGGAAGCTCCAGCCGAAGAGGTATATTTAAACTTTTTTTTATGTTTTTCTTCTGGGACAGAAAGATGCATCCCTTTAAACAATGGAATGCTAAGTTAACATTATCGTTTGCATGGTCAGCAAATACCTCTAATGGTAAGTGGTAACATCTGAACTTACCAGGCTCCATGCCAGGTGCTAATCCTCATTATTTCTTGTCATACGTGGTTGAAATGTTGATTAGTCCTTTCCCGCAAAAAGACCAAAGTTAAAAAACTTATGGCCCACATGGACCTAGGTGTTATGCTCTATTATTGCTGTATAATTGGGTTAAAAAAATGTGTCTTGGAAATTACTTTAAACTTATGTTTTCGTTCTTGTGTTGTTATGCCTGCGAATCATTCTATTTTCATGTTCTAAACTCTTTACATTGCCTGTAACTGTATTTTGCTATAAGCTTCTAAGACCAATCTGAGTCAAGTCCAGTGTCTGGGTTTTTTTCTCTGACATCTCCTTTTGTGGTGTGCCAAAAAGATTACTTTTGAAAGCCTTGATTTTGTTAATACAATTTTTTGTAATGTCAATATGTTGTTTGTTTTCCAATTTTACCTGGTGTGAAGAGTCTCTCTCTCTCTCTCTCTCCCCCCCTCCCTCCCTCCAATTTTACCTGGTGTTTTCCAATATGTTGTCTGTTAAGATCTGAGCTTTATCTTCATGCTCGTTGTCTTGTAGAAGCCTTCGTTGTAGTTTGTTGTTGACATTAATGTCTTGTGACTTCATGGCTTTCTGATTTTAAGTTTGTAAACTTGTTAACTTTTCTTTTTCTTTTTCTTTTTTCTGCTCACAAGATAAAGAAGGATAATCCTAGAGAACTAAATCCATATCTGAAAGATAGTGGGAGTGGTTATCCAGAAGAGTCTGATGGAATGAAGGCTGGGAATAAACGATTTTTATCTAATGTAGTTGTCGGTGATGGAGGTGCCAGCTGGAGGCTTAAAGCTCTGAAAAGAGCACAAGAGCAAGCAGCTCGTGAGGGACGGAAACTCGAGGAGGTATGAAAGCATTACCCTGCCGTAGCTGTTTATTCAAATATTATTTATTAACTAACTCTAATGCATAGTATCTTAACAGGTGGTTGAAGAGCGTTGGGGCTCTATGGGTCATTTGGCAGCTTCCGTGGCTTCTCATAATGTCGCACCAACTCATGCCCATCTTCGAGCCATAAAAAATAGGAGGAAAGGGTTGTTAAAGGAAGAACAGACAAATATAGATGAAGAAAATAATAAGAGTGAGAAGGTAGTTGTTCGCCATATTTCACCACATTGTTGAAGCAATAATACATTTTCCGTGGAATAATCATTCAAATATCCTTCAGTCAATCTCTGACTAGTTAAGTTTTAAGCTGTACAATTCTAGTTTGTTTTCTTTCTTTGGCCTACCTGAGGGGTGTTCAGTTTTGATCATGATTTATGAATTAACAAAATAGTAGATTTCTGTTATCATCCTGAGATTTATTTGAATTAGGTTTTTTGTACATTCTGAAGTTAAACTAAGAAATTTTTTCTTCGAGCAAAAATATAAGATGGTCTTGTTCATGCTGACTTGTTTTATTTCGTTTATATCTGGATTATTGTCAGAAAAGCATGAAGGATGTTCTCCCGGCATCCTAAAATGAGAGTGCCCAAAGTTCATGATTCTTTATCTTGGGGGAAGCGGGGAAGTAAAAACTTGTCAACTGAGGATGCTGCTCTTGTCTCTACTGCTCTATCCAGTATAAATAAGTTTTCCAATGATGGAAATTTCTTGGACAAACTTATGCACAAGGAGGAGGATAACTCTGTTGATCTCATTAATCCGTCAAAATTTGAAGCAAGACCAGAGCCTATATCTGTTGATTTTGCACCGGTTGAAAATAAAGAAGATGCTGGAGCAGTGAAACTAGCCATGAGTGCAAATCAGTTGGCTGCCAAAGCCTTGCAACTTCGTATGAAAGGAAAACACGAGGAAGCAGAAAAGCTGTTGGTATGAAATTATCTCTATTGAAATGTTCTGTCTGATATTTTTTCATAGATTGCTCCTAGCTAAAATAGTGCCTAAAGCTGTCTTGATACTCCTTTGAGTAAGCGTGTCATCATGCTTTTGTTGTCTTCATCGGGTTGAGTATTTCTGATTTTGGATTGTGAAATATGGGGGCAGATTGATGGTTGCGTTGACATGCTTTTGTTGTCTTCATCGGATTTGAATATCTCTGATTTTGGATGTGAAATGTTGCCTGTTGGGCGGATTGACAGTTGTGTGATTTAGAAGTTTCATTTGCTTCATTAAGCTCTATACTTTTGATGGCATTGTAAATTTCCTTTGTTTAACCTGCCCCACTTTGTGAGATAAATTAGTTCTATGTTTGTGATTTCTCTTAGATTTTCTAACAAGTGCTAATCTTGTATGCACTTAAGATAATGTCAAACTCTAAGCAAAATATGATCGTGAACACATTTACTTTTTTGCTTTCTTCTTCCATTATTGAAAAAACTTGAATGTTGCTTTTAGGATTTGGCATTAAATGGAGTCTCAATTTTTGTTTATATCAATTATCAGCAAGATCTTTTTTCCATTTTCACTTTATGTGGTCCCTCCTCTTAATTCAGAAGGAAGCTGAGACTATTAAAGAAAGGCAGAATATTGGTGAAGGATCAAGTAGACTGCAAATTGATGGGACCACAAGCAGGTGCTTTTGCATCTTACCCCTAATTTCAACTGTTTTCATGATAGTGTTCGGTCTTTCAATCTGCTGCTTATCTCATTCTTCTGCATTAAATGTTCTATTTAGGTTTATTATGCACAATATCTCTGCAAGGAAAAATAAGAAAGAGGATGATGGCGATCTTCATCTAGCTCAAAAATCATGCATAACCATCGGTACAGCATATCTAGTCAGGCAGATGAAGAGTATGATTTTGACGACGGTCCCAGGAAAAAGACTCGAAAGAAAGGAGGAGGTGGCAATTACAAGTCATCTGAGATAACTAATTCAGCTAACCGCTTCCTCACTCAGCAGGAGCGTTGCCAGTTCTGTTTTGAAAATCCATCAAGACCAAAGCATCTAGTCATTGCCATTGCGAACTTTACCTACTTGGCGCTACCTCAACAGCAGCCTGTTGTTCCCGGTCATTGTGGTATTTTGACCTTGCAGGTGACTTAACTCTCTCTCTCTCTCTCTCTCTCTCTCAAATTTGAATATTTTATTCATACTGACTGACTTTCAGTTAATTCAGAGGTTTTATTGTTTATATTGTGGAAATTTTTAATTGAGTTAAGCTACGGCTCTTCTTTCTCCATTTCTGAATCTGGTAATTCCACTCTGGATCTTGTTTGCACCATCGGAAGTCAAATCACTTTTAGGGATAATTACAAAAACTACCCATGAGGTTTACCTTAATTACAAAAAACCCAGTTATATTTCAAAATTACAACTACCCCCTTGACATTTGTTTCTATGTTACAAATTGCATCCTCAAGAGGGATATTTGTTAGGTAAATGCAAACCTCAAGGTGGTTTTTTAACACCGCAAGGGGTATTTGTAACTGGAGTGTGATTGGGCTAAACCTCATGGTAGTTTTTTGTAATTATCCCTTACTGTAAATTTCCGACAATGCTTAAAATATCTGCTACCAAAAGATGTTAAAAGGACATGAATCATGCTATTTTAAACATGAAAACGTTAATGTTCGTTGCGTAGTTTTGTTCAGGGTGTTCTTTATTTTTTCTGGTTGTGTCATCGCTTTTAAAGCATTATATTTTTTGCCGCAGCACAACCACATAACTAGTGTTTTGGAACAGAAAATTTAACTGTAGATTATTCAAATTTGGTTCTGCTAACATTCAGAAGCATCTTTTTATTGATGGGGATTATAAACTTTGCTATTTTCACCTTAACAGCACGAATCTTCCACAAGAACTGTCGAGGATAATGTGTGGGATGAAATTCGAACTTCAAGAAATGCTTGATAATGATGTTTGCAAAGCAGGAAAAGGATGTAGTGTTCTTTGAGACAGTAATGGGGTTGGCACAGCAGAGGCGCCACTGTTTGGTTGAGTGCGTCCCTTTGCCCCGAGATGTTGCAAAACAGGCACCTGTTTACTTCAAGAAGGTTATTCCCTGGAGTGTTTATCTGGAATGGAGAGACGAACATGTTTTCGCTCTGGATTTTGTCCCATCTTTTACATCTTATGCTTTCCTAAAATTTATAAAAGGCAGAGATCACAAGATCAGATGGTCTGAAGTTGGCCTTTCTCATCCAAGCTTCATAGAAATACTGATATTTTCTAAATGTGTATTTACTACAGGCAATTGATGAAGCTGAAGACGAATGGAGTCAGCACAACTCGAAGAAATTGATCGACACAAGTGAAAAGGGTCTGCGGGGTTCAATCCCCAAGAATTTCCCATATTTCCATGTCGAATTTGGGCTGAACAAAGGATTTGTCCACGTGATAGACGATGAAAAAGAATTTAAAAGCAACTTCGGTCTCAATGTAATAAGAGGTATCCTCCAGCTGCCGGGTGAGGACATGTATCGTCGTCGTAGACAAGAGTCCTTGGAGACACAAAAGCAAGCGGTTGCCAGTTTCGCACGGGATTGGGAGCCTTTTGATTGGACAAAGCAGCTGGACTAAGAATTTTCTGATATTTTCTGGAATGCGCCGTTTTAAAGTGTAGCCATACATGATATTAATTAGCTGATGTTGGTTGCTTGGCACAAAACACGTTTTGTGTTTTTATTCATTTCACGTTTTTTAGTTAGTTAGTTGCCAGCTGTACTACATGAGATATAAATACCCCTAAAGTACCTGATATGTTCATATGGAAAATACAGAGTTCTAATACACAGTTCCTTTTTGCTTTCTCCATAATACGTAATATTCAAATTTCTTAGTTTAACATTCTTCACATGGTATCCAGAGCTCAAGCTTGGATTTAGATCATAATGCCAACGAATCGACATATACCTTGGCACATGTTGTGGATCGCGAAGATTCATTGAAGGATTCAGATTCAGAAGCTCGAACGCTTGCGAATCAGACCACCATTCATGAAGGAAATTTATATCAGTTATATAATTCCGACCACTCTGGGATGATTTTGATTTCGAATCCCTTAATAGGTAATAATTACCTTTCCTGGAGCAGAGCTATGATTTTGGCTTTAGGGGCTTTAGGTGCTAAAACAAAATTAGGCTTTATTAATGGTAAAATTGATGTTCCACCTTAGAATTCTACTGAATACGATTTGTGGAGATGTGCTGGTTACATGGTTACTGCCTGTATATTGAACTCCTTATCCAAAAACATTGTTTATGCTTTTATGTATGCTAAGAGTGCCAAGGATCTTTGGGAGGACATTGCACAACGTTTTGGTGAAAGTAATGGACGGCAAATCTATCAATTGCAGGACATAGCTACAATCTCTCAAGGAACTGATTCTATTGCAGTTTATTTCACGAAACTGAAAAAACTATGGGATGAATATGGTGCGCTGGTGCCTGTGCCTGGATGTAGTTAGGGGTGATCATAAGTCTTCAAAAACCGCCCGCACCGCACCGTTTATAGTGATGTTTCGATTAAAACCGCGATTTAGAATAGTGAATGAAAACCGCACCGCCTCATTGATTCGGTTATGGTTTTGAAACAAAACCGCACCGCCTTATATACTTTTAGGGTAAAATAAAATATTTTTCTACCATCTTTAGTTGAATAATTAGGCAATCAATATATTACAAAACTAATTTGGTGATTAGTAAATTTAGGTTAATATTTTCCAAATAAAATGTATTTTAAATTATTTCTTTAATGTTAAAAATTTACATTTTGTTTTGTATTCAAGCAACATACCATTAAAATGCACTATGTTTTAAATGTAGTTGACTTGAAAGATAATGCAAGTGCATTCTATTTGCAAAAATCATATTGTTTAAAAACAATTAGATCTTCGACGTTTACATGTTTTGTTCATTTTCCTTAAATAAACATCCTCTCATTTTCAAGCAGAGCTATATAAACTTAAGAACATAGACTATGTCAGTGCAAAAAGATTGCAAATTGAAACTTAACCTTAAACTTAAGGACATTGATGATATGATTTCTTTTTTCCTGCTTGCCGAAAAATGATTTTTCATGGATGTTTTTTTGTTATATGATATATATTATTTTATTAATTTTGCAATATTTTCATTTGTTAAAACCGCCAAAACGCCCGCCACCGCCTAAAACCGCACCTTTGATTTTACTTCATAAAACCGCGATTTAAATTTACTTTTATAAAAATCGCATAGGGCAATTCGGTTTAATTTTTTTAAAAAAAACCGCAAAACTGCACCGTGATCACCCCTAGATGTAGTTGTGGAGGTTGTAAGTGTGATGTTGGGAAAGTTGTTACTGAACAGGACACTCATACTAAGTTGATGCAATTTCCAATGGGGTTAAATGACTCATTTGATCACATCAGAAGTTAGGTTTTGCTTATGGATCCGCTACCTTCCATTAATAGAGCTTACTCCATGTTCCAGCGAGTTGAGAAACAAAGAGCCATTCAGCTCATTGTGTCAGAAAATGCTCACTGTGTCAAAAAATTTGGATGGTTTGGCGATGTTTACAGTCTACTAAGAGTTTTGGAAGAGGCAAACCTACTGGTACTGCTGGATCTACTTGGTCAGGATCCAGATGAAGGGATAATGTACGATGGACAAATGAGGAAAAGGCAAAGTTGATTTGTGATCACTGTCATTTCCATGGTCATGAGAAAAAGGATTGCTTCTAATTACATGGTGTTCCTGACTGGTATAAGGCATTAAAGGAGCAAAGATGAAAGCCTATGGCTCATATGGTGGAGGCAAATTCAAATTCTGCAAAACCAGTTGCTCAGGAATCTGGGAAGGATTCACCTGCACTTGATGTGGGAACTTTAGTTAAGCAAAAAAGAGCCAAATACTTGACATATAGATCTTCTCCACTTGGCATTGGTAATGCGGATTTTGCTCAATATGTTGAATTTGCAGGTATGCATAATTTGGTTAAGCATCATTTGATAAATGGTTTTATCATGATTTTGATGATTTTGTTTTTATACCAAAACAATGTTTTGAATGTTGTCCAAATACTCCTAAATGATTTAAATTGTTTTTACTAATTTTCCGGAGTATTTCTTCGAATTTATTTTAGACAAAAATTGGACAACACTTTCAATGATTTTGTGTTAATGTGTTTTTACACCAAAACAATGTTCCTAAATGTTGTCTAAATACTCCCGATCGGTTTAAAATATTTTTACTAAATTTTCAGGTATTTCTTGAGATTTATTTTCAACAAAAATTGGACAACATTTCTGTCTCTCGGTCGACCGGTCGCCTATAGGGCAACCCGTACCTGAAGATGATTTTTGGAACAGAAAATGAGATGGAGGAAAAATCACACAGTCGACCAGGTTTCTGCCCTGGGCGTCGACCAGACTGTAGGATGCAAAACTCTTCATGTTTCGCATTTGGAGAGGCCGACCGGCTAAGGGGGAGGTCGACCGGTCGAACCCCCCATCGACCGGTCGCCCATGTAATTTTTCAGTGTATTTTTCAAATGTCTATCTGTGCGCGACCGGTCGCCCTATTGTTTGACAGCAAAATTTTAACCGTTGCAAAGACAGCTTTTCCTTAATTTGTGGGATTGATTTCTAACAGCTATAATCTTGATTTTTAATTGCAATATTTTTTGTAGAAATCAGTTCCCAAGAGTAGCCTATCAATGATCAATCATCTCCTATAAATAGAGGAAGAATTGAAGCACAACAATAAGAGAGAATACTACAACACAACAAGATACACTCAAGCAAACATATTTGTTCTTCATTGTTATATTTCTTGTTGTAATTTGCCTAGCTTATCACTTTCACATCTTGAGGTCTAGGCTTATTTCTTGATTACACTTGCACTCATAATTGTAATATTCATTATCGAGTTGTAATCTTGACTTTGGGTTATCATTCAACACAAGATATCCTTGTGAGTGTTCTTGGGTAAGAACACACTTGGATGATCTATGTGATAGGTGCAAGAAGATTGTGGTGATCTTCTTATTGAGGTGTTGAAGAATTTGGTATTCTTCAAGGTTAAAGATTGTGGTAATCTTCACAAGGTCTTTGTTGGAGATTGTGGTAATCTTCAAGAGAGATTGTGGTAATCTCAAAGGTGGTGTTGAAGAAGAGGTGGTGTTCTTCAAGTGATGTTGTAAGGTGTTGTATTAATTTTGGTAATTAATAAAACCTTTTTTTCTTTTTGAAATCCATCCCGGAGATACTGGGGTGGTAGAGGATTAGGCCCTAGGTGGGTTGAACCTCTATAAATCGACGCGTGTTGTTTACTTCCCGCACCTTTATTATTGTCTTGGCTTATTTGTTTTAAAAAAAGAGGACATAATCGAAAAGATGGAGATAATCTATTCACCCTCCCTCTAGATTATCGTAGCCGCTGACTTACAAGTGGTATCGAGTCAAACTTGGCAAGCTCGCTCCACATCGCGAGTAAAGAGGAACGATCATCGGCTACGAATGAAGTCCACCTTAGCGGCGCCTCCACCACCAAGCCACCACTATTTGATTCCAAAAATTATACATTTTGGAAAGAAAGAATGGAATGCTATCTACAAGGTTGCGGGTTCGATATTTGGAACACGGTCGTAAATGAAGAATCCATTCTGATGATGGACACACCACACACCTCCAAAGGCCTCAAAGAGCTCAATGATGAAGAGAAGAAACCATCTCCTTAAATGGTAAAGCTCTTAATATTTTGTATTGTTCACTTACCATTTGGAATATGATCATATTGCAGAATTAAATCGGCACATGAAGTATGGAAAAATTAGAAGAAGTATATGCAAATGAAAGGAGTCACACAAAAGCATCTACTTCTCAAATGGGTACAACCTCAAACCCAACTACATGGGATGAGCTTCCTACAACTTCCGACGATGATGAAAACGAACGTTGTCTTATGGGCTTCAAGAAAACGAGGTAAGTAAACCTTCTACTTTCTATGATAATGAATTACATAATGATTATAGTGATTTGCAAAATGATTTTGATGATCTTCAAAATGAATTCCAAAGCCTACTTGTTAAATACAAAAATTTGAAAAAGGAATTCAATGTTTTGAAAAATGGTAAGGATAGTTTATTTACTTCCTATGAATCACTATCATATGCTCACACGACACTTGATAAGGTTAGAAACTTTGAAAAAGAAAATAGTACTCTTGTTGAGGATATTGATTGCATAAAAAAGATTTATTAAAATTCAACTTGAGTACCAATAAAATGTCCAATATTGTTGATATTCATAATTGTGATAAAGGACTTGATCATAAGCCAAATATTGTTAATCATATGAAAAATAGTCAAGTCTATAAGCATGTTGGTCATTACACTTCTAGAATTATTACATGCTTCTATTGTGGTAAAAAGGGTCATACGGTAAATACTTGTCGGGCTAGAAATAACTCTAATTATTGTTGGAGACCTAAAAGTCTCAAATCTAATCCTAAAGGACCCAAACATTTGAGGGTACCACAAAGCAATATCATATTAGGTACCCGGCGGAATCAAGGAAAATTCATACCGCCAAGAAGACATCAAATGCCCATTTCATTTGATCAAAGGAGAAGACACCACCAAAATGAATTTCCAAGAAGGAAACACTATCAACAATGGGAAGGACACAATCTTTGGAAATGGAGCAATAGGAAGAGCTATCATCAACAAGATGATTTTCAAAAGGGGAGATATCATCAACAATAGAAATGGCGAAATTGGTAAATCGTATCTCCCCATATAAATATGTATTTTATTTTGTTATTATGCATGTTCTTATTTGTGCCTTAATTGTCAAAATAATTTTTCAAAATATTTTTAAAGAGGTCTTCTACATATTTGTGTTTGCAAATTTTTTTGAAAAGGAGACCTTGTATGATGCTTATAAAAACTTTTAGACTATAGTTTTATAATCTCCTATGGATGCTTATGGCATAATTATACTTGTGACGCATATTGTTTTTATCCTATACTTGTATCATGTCGCTTTGTGCAAAACTTGTTTAAGAATTGTGTAGATATATTTATCTTCTTCAATGGCTATTTATGTCATAATATGTCAAGAGGAGCATAAACTATCGAGGCAATGTTCATCATTGGTATTCATCTTATGACTCGATATATTTGTGTCATATGCCTATGTGCTTGCTTTACAAGATATTTCATAGTATCTCATACAAGTGCCATTAAAAGGATTTCTTGATTTTTGAAAGGCACTATTCGATAAAGTTTGTTTTATCCGAGACTTGTAAATGATTATATTTATTTTGATAAAACATTCGATCCAGTATCCTCTTCTCAATATTATGTATTTGATTGCACATATTCATTCTTGTCAAAACTCTTGTTCAAATGCTTCTTTTAAATGAGGTCTCAACTATATGCTCTCGGATTTTCAAATTTCAAAAGAGACCTTATATAGCTTACTATAAGCCTATTCAAACTTACATGTCTTATCAACTCTTGATGATTCGTTTGATAGCATGAAATTCTTGGTATTTTGGAACAAGTTTGATGACCAAGGCAAGGTTAGTAGCTAAATGGTATCGTCAAGAATGAGGTGTTGATTTTGATATTACATTTGCACCCGTAGCACATTTAAAAGCTATTCACATTTTACTTGCTCATTCTTGTTTTTAAGAAAATTTCAAGCTTTACCAAATGGTTGTTAAATCCAATTTTCTAAATGGTTTTACAAGAGGTAAAGTTGATACTACTCTCTTTGTTTTTAAAAAAAGGGGCAAGATTGCTTACTTGTACAAATTTAAGTTGATTTGGTGCTACTAAGGAATATTTGTGCAAGATGTTTTCTAAGTTGATGTTAGGTGAACTTGAGATGAGCATGATGGGGGAGCTCAATTTCTTCCTTGGACTTCAAGTTAAACAATGCCAAGAAGGTGGTTATATTTCACAATCAAAGTATACAATGGAACCTTTGAAGAAGTTAGACATTGAAGAAGGAAGAATCATCTCAACCTATATGGCTACCTATGTAAAGATTGACAAAGGTTGAGGAAGGCATATCGGGTGACAAACAAAATCGAGGTATGTTTATCTTCGTTTATTACTCTTTTAGATTCGATATTTTTTATGCCTTATGTCTATATGCTCGACTTCAAAACTATCCCATCGAATCTCATTAAAGTGTCGTTAAAAGAAATTTTCAAATATTTGAAAGGCACTTCTTCTTATGGCTTGTATATCCAAAATTTTAAAACGTTCATATTTTTCGGGATAACAAGTCGGGTGATTACAATTTCTCAAAATAAGGTTCGTCATAATCGAACTAAATTTATGGAGATTAGAAATTTTTTCCTAAAGGATTGAGTTTCTAAAAACAAAAAATTGAGATGTGTTTAATTCCGTCTCAAAGATAACTCGCGGACATTTGTTCATTTACCGCCGAGTCTTTTACCTCATTTCGAGCTTGATTATGACATAATGTATATTGAATGAGGTCTACGTTTGCATTTTGCACGTTTTTAAAACTTAGGGGGCGAAAATTCAGATTTTTGGATCAAATTTTGGACTTTTGCAAAACAAATCGAACCAAATGGCCGCCACGAGAGGCCAACCGGTCGCCCACCGCCTTGACCGTCGCCCATGGCTATTTTTTGGTTAAAATCGTCTGTTCTTATTTTCTCGCCAAAATGGTTCATTTCACTCTATTTTCGTCCCTTTGCAAATTTCACACACAATTCACTTCAAATGAGTTTTGTTGCATAAATTACATATTTTGGGGATTATATTGCTCGTTTATCATTATTCTTACTCATCCTCACCGATTAAATGGTAAGAATTTACTCCTTTTATCTCAATTGGGTTGAACCCTTGAGAAAATGCTTCTACTTGATATATTGATGGAATTCGTATATAATTGTGTTGTGAATGATGATTGTTGATGGATGATATTTGTAAAATTGCTTTTGGTGATGAAAACTTGGCTTGATTACATTTACAAGGGCTATATATATCTTCTTCAATTTTTGACGCCCGCCAAGTGTTCGATAAAATGTTTCAATGAAAAATTCATCACCTACATGATTCTCTCGATTTCAAAAGTCTTATATATTTATAGAGATCATGTTTTGCGAATCGATGAGTTTTCATAAGCTTCTACAAGTCGTATGATCGACCTTTCCCCTATTTGGTTTATAAGCTTCAATGTTCATATAGCTCGATACATCGGTTTAGTTGCGCACTTTGATATGATATTATGATGTTTTTATCGTGCTAATATTCTTTTGATGATTCCAAAGGGGGAAACAGTTATAAGCTTATTAGCTTAAAGAAGCTAAAATAAGCTCGAGAAAAGAAGCTATAAGTCAGTAGCCATTAGAAACCATAAGTTGTGGATTATACTTAGTCCATTTGATGTATTATGGACTCATAATCATGTCTAATGATGTTTTGTTGATTGGGGAGCTTATAAGCTCTTGATTCTTAAGCTCAATACGTAAAAGATGAGTTTTTAGCTTTTGGTTGATTGCTTCTATATTACTTTTGTTGTACATGTTGATAGGGGGAGCTTTTGGTTAAATGTTTTGTATATCTATACTCCCATCTTTGTGTTTAATGTTGCGTGAATGTTGTCGCTCAACGGATAGTTCATTTTTAACCGGTAAAATTGTTTTGTTTTCAAAATCGACCTAGTTAAATTGTTTTGGTTTGTAATCATCAAAAAGGGGGAGATTGTTTGATAAATAGTTTTATCATGATTTTG
This sequence comes from Rehmannia glutinosa, assembly GCA_016081115.2. NCBI lineage: Eukaryota > Viridiplantae > Streptophyta > Magnoliopsida > Lamiales > Orobanchaceae > Rehmannia > Rehmannia glutinosa. Next base: position 140,753,000 of record CM071926.1, read on the forward strand.
ATGGTTTTGTTTTTATACCAAAACAATATTTTGAATGTTGTCCAAATACTCCTAAATGATTTAAATTGTTTTTACTAATTTTCCGGAGTATTTCTTCGAATTTATTTTAGACAAAAATTGGACAACACTTTCAATGATTTTGTGTTAATGTGTTTTTACACCAAAACAATGTTCCTAAATATTGTCTAAATACTCCCGATCGGTTTAAAATGTTTTTACTAAATTTTCGGAGTATTTCTTGAGGTTTATTTTCAACAAAAATTGGACAACATTTCTGTCTCTCGGTCGACCGGTCGCCCTATAGGGCAACCCGTACCAGGAGATGATTTTTGGAACAGAAAATGAGACGGAGGAAAAATCACACAGGTCGACCGGTCGCCCTGGGCGTCGACCGGTACCTGTAGGATGCAAAACTCTTCCTGTTTCACATTTGGAGAGGCCGACCGGCTAAGGGGGAGGTCGACCGGTTGAACCCCCATCGATCGGTCGCCTGTGTAATTTTTCAGTATTTTTCAAATGTCTATCTGTCATGCGACGGCCGCCCTATTGTTTGACAAAGAAAAATTTTAACCTGGTATGCAGCGAGACATCTTTTCCTTAATTTGTGGGATTGATTTCTAACAACTATAATCTTGATTTTAATTGCAATTTTTTGTAGAAATCGGTTCCCAAGAGGAGCCTATCAATGATCAATCATCTCCTATAAATAGAGGAAGAATTGAAGCACAACAATAAGAGAGAATACTACAACACAACAAGATACACTCAAGCAAACATATTTGTTCTTCATTGTTATATTTCTTGTTGTAATTTGCCTAGCTTATCACTTTCACATCTTGAGGTCTGGGCTTATTTCTTGATTACACTTGCACTCATAATTGTAATATTCATTATCGAGTTGTAATATTGACTTTGGGTTATCATTCAACACAAGATATCCTTGTGAGTGTTCTTGTGGTAAGAACACACTTGGATGATCTAGGTGATAGGTGCTGAAGATTGTGGTGATCTTCTTATTGAGGTGTTGAAGAATTTGGTATTCTTCAAGGTTGAAGATTGTGGTAATCTTCACAAGGTGCCGTTGGAGATTGTGGTAATCTTCAAGAGAGATTGTGGTAATCTCAAAGGTGGTGTTGAAGAAGAGGGTGGTGCTCTTCAAGGTGATGTTGTAAGGTGTTGTATTAATTTTGGTAATTAATAAAACCTTTTTTTCTTTTTGAAATCCATCCCGGAGATACTGGGGTGGTAGAGGATTAGGCCCTAGGTGGGTTGAACCTCTATAAATCGACGCGTGTTGTTTACTTCCCGCACCTTTATTATTGTCTTGGCTTATTTATTTGAAAAAAAGAGGGCATAATCGAAAAGATGGAGATAATCTATTCACCCTCCCTCTAGATTATCGTAGCCGCTGGACTTACAATGTGCACTTCCCTTCCCTACATGCATAACTTGGTTGCCATGTCCTCACTAGTTTAGGTTTATTTACCTGATGGTTCCACTAAGTTAGTTCTTCATACTGGCCAAGTGACAATTTCCTCTTCTCTTACACTCACTGATGTCCTCATTGTCCCAAGCTTCAAGTATAATCTTCTTTCTGTTGCTCAACTTACACAAATTCATAATCTGACTTGCACTTTTCTCTCCTCCCACTGTATTTTGCAAAACCCTCAGACTAGAAGGTGATTGTAATAGGCAAGGTTGTTGGCAGATTATATGTCCTGCAACCTTCTTCTACTGTTTGCTCTTCTTCACACACATATTCTACTTCTTTGACTTCACTTTCTCATGATTCTTCCTGTAATAGTGACATCTCACAATGGCATATTAAATTGGGACATGCTTCTCATAGTGTTCTATCTCATTTAAATTTTCTTAATTTCTTCGTCTCAATAGAGAAAAACAATTTTTCCAAAGAATGTGAAGTGTGAAGTAAAGCTAAACAACATAGAATTCCTTTTCCATTGAGTACTTCTTCTTCCGTGGCTATTTTGATTTAATCTATGTTGATATATGGGGACCCTACACTCTTCCCTCTCTTACTTTTACTCCCTATGTTGACTGGTGGATGATTCTAGTAAGGGTACTTGGATATACTTGATGTCTCATAAATCACAAGTGTGTAATCTGTTAAGAATGTTTCTTAAGATGGTTAAGACACAATTTCATACTCATGTTAAGGTGTTAAAATCTAACAATGCAACATAATTTACAAACAAAGAGTGTCGCAAACTTTTTCAATCCTTTGGTGTGAGCATCAAAGAAGTTGCACTGTACATCTCAACGAGAATGGGCGATTGAAAGAAGCATAGACACTTATTGGATGTGGCTAGATCTCTCATCTTTCACCTGGTTTACCTGCTCACTTCTGGCCTTATTCTCTTCTCACAATAACCTACATTATAAACAGGTTGCCTAATTCTACTATCCATTGGGGTACTCCTTATGAGCGGTTATATGGGAAATCTCCTAATTATAATTTTCTTAAGCATTTTGGATGTTTGGTTTATGCCACTAACTTGTCTCCTCCTGAGTCTAAGTTTGACCAGAGGGCTTTTAAATATGTCTTCATTGGCTATGCTCCAGGGACAAATGGGTTACAAGTTATTCAATTTGGAGAAACAGAGAGTTGTTATTAGCAGGAGGTTAAATTCTCGAAACTCATTATCTGTTTTTGAATGAGCTTAGAGTCACTCCACCTTTGTTCTTCTACTCCCTTGCCCGTTCCTCCTGCAGACACTGTGGATTCTACTTTCCCACATTTTTCTCCTTCTATCTCTACTTATATTGCTCCTCCTTGTGATCTTAGGAGAAGCACTGGGACTACTTCTAAACCAAGTTGGCTTACAGATGTTGTTACTTATACCACTCTTGCCATAGTGCCAATTGCTTCACCTTCTACCAGTCAGGGTTCTTCTACAGGTATTTTATATCCAGTTGACACTTTTCCATTTGTTGTTTCTTCTTTCTTTGATGCTTCCTATGTCGTCTTTCTCACCAATGTATTGGATACTCAAGAGCCTCACGCTTATGCACAGCTAGTCAACGCCCCATTGGGTGGCAGCTATAAACAAGGAGTTACAAGCTTTGGAGGATAATGATACTTGGGTATTGACTTCATTGCCTTCGGGTAAGAAGGCTATTGGGTGTAAGTGGATGTACAAGGTGAAAATAAATGTTGATGGGACAGTGGCATTGATTATGTAGAATGTGTTTCCCCTGTTGCCAAGATGGTAACTGTGAGAATGTTTGTTGCTTTGGCTAATATGTAGCATTAGGTTTTGTATCAACTTGACATCAATAACGCTTTTTTGCATGGGTATTTGCATGAAACTATTTACATGCACCCTCCGAGGGTTATCTTAAGGCACAACATGTGCAAGTTTGCAAACTAAAGAGGAGTTTATATGGTTTGAAGCAAGCAAGTCGGCAATGGAATGTGAATTTGCTACTAAGTTGTTGGAGTATGGTTTTAGGCAGTGCTCATGACCGTTGTCTTATTATCAAGCAAGATTCTCATTCCTTTATGGCTCTATTGGTGTATGTAGACGATGTGCTCCTAACTGATTCTTACAATACAGATGTGGTTGCACTAAGGGTTATTTGGACCAACTCTTTTACTATCAAGGATCTAGGTCAAGCTAGTATTTTTGGGGATGGAAATTGCTAGAAGCCTGCAGGGTACTTATCTCAATCAGAGAAAATACATCCTTGATTTATTGACTAATGTTGGTCTTATTCATTGTAAGCATGTTCCTACTCCATTTTCTTCTGGTCTTAAACTCAAGGCTAAGGATGGTTCCCCTTTCTCTTTTCCTGACAGATATAGAAGAATGGTATGGAGACTTCTATATCTCAATCTTACACGACCTGACTTCACTTACGCGGTTAAATAGCTTAGTCAGTTCATCAATGATCCTTATGACTCTCACCGGGCTACTGTTTTACACCTGCTCAAGTATTTTAAGGATTGCCCTTCTGGGATTATTTTATCCTTCTCAATAATCCTCCGAGGTTGTTGCTTTTAGTGACGCGCATATTGGGCTTTTGTCCGGATTCCCGATGTCTTCAACTGGTGTTTGCGTTCTTTTTAGTGGTGTTCGTCTCTTGGAAGACCAAGAAACAGACTACCATCTCTAAATCTTCAGCGAGGTAGAATACAGGGCTTTGAGTGCTACCGTATGTGAGCTTTTGTGGTTGTCTTATATTGCTCGGGACATGGGCCTGCCTATCACTACACTCATTCCTTTATGGTGTGATAGTCAGGCGACTCTTCATATCACCGCTACCCCATTTTTCATGAACAAACGAAGCACCTTGAAATTGATTGTCACATTGTTCGCATTCAATTCAAGCATGGATTTGTTGCTCCTCAAAAAATTGCTTCTCGTGCCCAAATAGCTGATGTTTTTACTAAGTTTTTGTCTACTTCTCAGTTTGCTGGTTTATTGTCCAATTTGGGACTTGCAGATTTTCTCCGTCTTCCCACTTGAGGGGGGCTGTAGCCATACATGATACTCCCTTCGTGCCAAAAAGATAAACCATCTTTCCTTTTTCGTCCGTCCCAAATTATAGACTTGTTTCCTTATTGAAAGTATTAATTATTCAACAATATGCTAAATTACCCCTATTTAATTCATTTGGAATGATATACCACCATTTAATGCAAGGGCAAAATAGGAAAAATATGGAAAAAAAATTATAATTCCAATTACATTTATTATGTATTCTTACTCTGTGTGAATTCTTCTACTTTCCTATCTTTATGGGACAGAAGGAGTATTAATTAGCTGATATTTGTTACTTGGCACAAAACACGTGCTTGTTAAATTTATTCAAACTAAAGGAAGAAAAGAAAATTTATCTCTTTTGACGATTTTCTTGTTCTTCGCTTTTTATCCGTCAATCCTTCAAATCCCCGAAGCTCGTAGACACCGCGATCTTCCAATTCGATCCTCCCTATCAACGACAGTGTGTGGGCACCCAAATAATAATTCTAAGTTCCTAACTTTTATTTTCCTACGATGTACTCAACTCATGAGATCGTAGGATTGGGCTAACTGGATAGGAGGGGAATTGAACTAAGTAAAAGTTAAACCACAAAATCTCACAAAACAAGAACACGAGAGACGACTTTGAGGATTTAATGAACTGACAAAAAGAACTTTTCAATTGCCGAAACCACTTGACCTCAATATGACATGCATTGTCCTAAACAATGTTTTCAATTGCAAAGGAATTTTGTTGACCAAGAAATCAAAACAAAATTGGGCTGCCAAACTCTCTTTTTCAATTTGTAAGGGGATTGGACGAAAACTTATTATAATATGAATCAAAACTAAATTTTTCCAAATTACAAAGAAGACGTTCGATGCCCGCAAATTCAATAGTTGTTGGGGCCAAAAACCTGCTCAGACAATTGAGAGATGTGGTCCCCTTTTTATAGGCATAGTTCAAACTCTAATTGATAATTATCAAATTAAAAATTATATTAATATCATAAATATCTTATATTTATTTAATTCCAAATACAGTCAAAACTGTAGAATATCAGATATTCCCAGAATTAACTAATATTAATATATTAGCCCAAATATTTTGAAAAACTCTTTTCCAAAAACCCTTAGAACAAAATATTATTTCTAACCTCGTTTACTCTAGAAAGCGAACCTAGGGACCATGGACCTATAATTATAACTCAATAAATTGAATAAATAATTAACTTTTTAATTAATTTATTCGACTTATTAATTCGATATTACTCCACTATAAATTCGAAATTGCACTCTTATAATTATAGAATATCTTACTCTACATGAATTGAGCGATCCCAAATTAACGATATAATCATTACATATAGATTAATCCTCCATAGACAATTTGCAATTGAAGCTGAGGTAGTGTCCGTTAAACCTCTTCAATTACCTCTTATCCTCATTTACCATTAATTCACTAGCGAATGGTTAATTTATAATCGGATTATAAATTAGAGATCTCAAACCATTCAGTTCGGCAATTAACAAATGAGAGAATCGCTTTCTACTTCTCGCAAGAAGGAATGGATTCCATATCCGTGAATTTATATTCCAAGCTATTTAATTCAAATGTGAATCTAAAATGCAAGTGTTGGGAATGTCGTAGGACAAACTTAAACGAGCAAATTAAGAATCACACCGAAATAAATAGGAGTCTATAATCACTCAGAATTAAGATTTATCCATATATGATCATCTAGTGATTTAATTTGATTTTCTATTTCTACAACGGAATTTGTATGAAAAAATCAAATTAAATCGGTCCAAGTCCTAAATGATCAAATCATATATAAATGCCCCCACTAAGATGTCTCCACATCGACGGTCCGGATAAGACAGTCACATTCAAAATGTTCTGGGCTGCATTAATGATGTTTTAATTAAAGATCTCATACTTTAATTAATTTCATCACGGACTTAATTTTAGTTTATTATCCATAATCTTAATCCTCTTGTATATAACTCTTATATTCTAAGATTATGGTTACAATAAATAAACTAGGGATTTTTATGATGTTCAAGAAAATACATAAAATATGCACAAGAGTTCGAAAATAAATGTCGCTTTATTAATAATCAAAAATAATTCACAATTGCTTTAAGAGCACTATCCCTAACAGAGGAAGCATCAATATGCTTTACAAATGTAATGGAGGAAGCATCAATAGATATGGTTGGATAGTTTTACATTTTTAGCTATAAATTATTGAAGTTTGTTAAATAATTATACACAACAATATCAAAGAGAAATAGAAATAATTACATTCTCTCTACAATATTATTATCTCTCTAATATTTATTTCTTAATATTTTGATAGTTCTATAATAATTCTCTTGTGTTCTTAAATTATTGTTCTATAACACGTTATCAACACGAGTCTCTAACCGATCTTTAAAGTTTTTGATGAGTGTGGTAAGTTTTATTATTTTCTTAATTTAAAATTTCATTATGACTAACCTAGCAAAACTCGATTTCATTGCTCTTGATATTGCGGGAAAAAATTATATGCCATGGGCGTTAGATGCTGAAATTCATCTAGACGCTAAAGGTTTAGGTGATACTATCAAAGAGGGAAATAGTGCATCTGCACAAGATAGCTAAGGCTATGATTTTTCTCCGTTATCATCTGGATGAAAATTTAAAAATTGAATACCTTATAGTAAAAGATCCATCTATCATTTGGAAAATTTTGAAGGAAATGTATGACCACCTGGGTTGGTTATACTTCCAAAGGCCCGATATAATTGGATAAAATTAAGGTTTCAAGATTTCAAATCCGTAAGTGAGTATAATTCCATGTTATTTAAAATTTCTTCAAAATTGAAATTATGTGGAGAAAGTATTACGGATGGAGATATGATTGAAAAGACATTTTCTACTTTTCATGCTTCGGGTTTGCTCCTCCAGCAGCAATACCGAGAAAAAGGTTTCACAAAGTATTCTGACTTGATTTCGTTCCTTCTTGTGGCCGAACAAAATAATGAATTACTGATAAAAAATCACGAATCCGAGCCTACTGGTTCTACTCCATTCCCTGAAGTGAATGCGACTAGAGCTCAAAATTTTAATAATTTTAGAGGTCGTGGTCGCGGTCGTGGAAGATTTACTCCACATAATCGTGAAAGTCAGAATAATTCAAATCACAATAATACAAGTAAACATCTGGAGTGGAACAGAAATGATAAGAAAGGAAAAAAGAAAGTGATAAATCCAGAGAATGATGGAGAGAAGTGTTACCGATGCGGAATAAAAGGTCATTGGTCACATACTTGTCGTACGGCCAAACATTTGGTAGAGTTTTATCAAGCATCAATTCGCAAGAAAGATAAAAATGCCGAAGCAAATTTCACTTCTGATCATCCTGAAGATGATAATTTTGATGACTTGAATGTGGATATTACACATCTGGATGTGACTGATTTCTTTGAGCATCCAGAAGGGAGGATTGATCACTTAATTGGTGATAGAAACATTTAATCAATGATATGTATGCTTTAAATTAGTTTCTAAAATATTTCATGTTATTCTGTTGGTATTGTAAAAGTGAGAATGTTTTGATTGTGCTTATATGTATTTTCCCGGGAAGATATATTTCCGGGTTGAACTTTTTATATGAATGATATTTTATCACAATATTTGTGTTTATTATTTCAATCACAAAAATATTATTATAATTCCACTAAATCATTCACAAATTTCACATTCAAAATTTCTCCCCAACGGCCATGTAACGGTATGAACAATAGTTTTTATCTATAAATATATCAACATTTCATTCAACAAATTCATACATATTATCTCATCTCCCTAAAAACTTCACATTTCTTTCATTCCAAGAGAATGGTTAACTTAATTGTAGCTTATCTCATTACATTGGTCTTCTTGAATATTATCCTACTTTTTGTTTGGGAATATCCTCCAGGGCATTTTTCGCTTATGATTAATCTTCATATCTTCATGGCTTTTCCTTTGTTAGCATGGGCAATTATTTTTAACATGTAATAATTAGATGATTATGTATGTCTATGTTGACAAATAAAATTTTTATGTTTAAATTGTTGTTATACATCTATGTTATTACTTAGTTGTTTTACATTCATAGAATTTTTGATATATAAAATCATAAGGATAATCGCATAACATTAATTCAAAATGTTAAATCGTATATATAAATACGAAAGAATATTGTTTACTTGACGCGAACAACGCACTCAATATTAACGAATAAAGTATATTTATCGAGTGTGAAATCTGCAAAGCACAAGTTACAACTATATCTCGGGTCCTTGAGATTATTGATGGCTCAGAATGCAACATTAATATTGCTAATGGTACAATCCTGCATATTGAAAATGCATTATTATCTAGTAGATCAAAAAAAAATCTACTAAGTTTTAAAGATGTGCGTGATAATGGATATCATTTAGAGACACTAAATGACCATGATAAAGAGTGTATATGTATCACATCATATAAAATGGGCAAGAAGAATGTCCATGAAAATTTGAAGCAACAATTTACGGATTGTATTATATCCAAATTAAAGCCTTTGAATCCTACGCCACCATGCCTTGGAAGTGGTAAATCCCGATATATTTGGGTTATGGCATGATCGCTAGGACACCCAAAACTACTATATGATGCGTAAGATTGTTGAGCATACCAATGGACATCCATTGAAAGGTACAAAAATGTTAATATCCAAAGATTATTTCTCCGAATCGTATTCACAAGAAAAACTCATTACTAGACCTTCAATGGAAAAGGTTGGTTATGAATCACCATCATTTTTACAACGTATTCATGGTGATATTTGTGGACCAATACATCCAAGCAAGTGGACTATTTAGATATTTTATGGTCTTAATAGATGCATCATGCGATGGTCACACGTATGTTTATTATCTACTAGGAATGTTGCATTTGCTCGATTACTAGCGCAAATTATTAAACTCCGAGCACATTTTCCGATTATCCCATTAAAAATATAAGAATGGATAATGCCGAGAATTTACATCAAAAAAGTGTTGATGAATATTGCGCAGCTTTGGGAATTATTGTTGAACATCCAGTAGCACATGTTCATACTCGAGAATGGGATGGCGTAATCCATGATTAAACGAGTTCAGTCATTGCTCGTTTTTATTAGTACTAAGATCAAAGCTCACTAGTATAGCATGGGGTCATGCGCAAAAAGATTGCATGCATCAACACTTATCGACACGCCTATTGTTTATCATATGCATTCCCTTATGCAATTAACTCTTGGTTTTGAGCCAGATATTTCACACCTACGTACTTTCGGGTGTGCTATTCAGGTGCCGATTCCACCTCCTCAGAGGACAAAAATGGGTCCACAACATAGACTTGGTATATACGTTAGATTTGATTCTCCGTCAATTATTCGATATTTGGAACCAATGACGAGAGATTTATTTACCGCTTGTTTTGCGGATTGTCATTTTGATGAAACAACATTTCCGTCAAACGATGGAAAGGATAAAGATGTGTTGCAAAATAATAAACAAAAGCTAGTTGAGAATCTCTCCTGGAATGAACAAAGTTTATCCTATTTGAACTCGCGTACTCCTAAATGTGAAAGTGAGGTGAGTAGAATCATTCGTTTACAGAATATTGCCAATAGACTTCCTGATGTATTTAATGATGCTAGTAAAGTTACGATGTCTCATATTCCGATTGCGAATGTTCGGCCCGGATTATTGTTCCCAAGAACATAAGAAAATGAATGATAATATCTCACGTCAAAATGTGGTAGACTATTGGCTCAAAAGATACAGTTCCTTGAAAAAGAAAAGGAAAAATTGATACTAATGAGCAAGCTCCAGATGAATCTGTAGAGCCTAATATCTCAGAAAATATTCAGATTAAAAATTCTGATAGCACCGAGAATCCCTTGAGCTATTGTAATGAGGTATGGGATCGAAATGAGATAATCATTAATGATAAATTTGCATTCTCGGTTGCTCAAAAAATCATTGATGATGATTATGATAGTGAACCACATTCTATAATAGAATACCGTCAAAGGCCTGATTGGCCTATGTGGGAGGAAGCAATAAAATCTGAGTTAGCTTCCCTAGAGAAACGAAATGTATTTGGGAAAATTATGCGTACTCCAGACAATGTAAAGCCCATAGGTTACAAATGGGTATTTGTTCGAAAAATAAATGAGAAAAATGAGGCCGTGAGATATAAAGCCCGACTCGTAGCTCAAGAATTCTCTCAGAAACCTGGGATAGATTATGATGAGACATATTCACCTGTGATGGATACAATCACGTTCCGTTTTCTCATTAGTATGGTTGCTCATGAGAGTTTAGACATGCATCTAATGGACGTAGTAACGACATATCTATATGGTTCACCGGACTCACGATATTTATATGAAAATTCCGTATGGATATAAAATGCCAAAATTAGATACTCCCCCGTGAATTATACTTTCGATCAAATTGCAAAGATCGTTGTATGGATTAAAGCAATCCGGTCGCATGTGGTATCATAGACTTAATGAATACCTTTCTAAGGAATGTTACAAAAATGATACAATTTGTCCATGCGTTTTTATTAAAAGATCGAATCTTTTGGATTTGCTATCATTGTTGTATATGTCGATGACATGAATTTGATTGGCACCCCTGAAGAATTATCCAATGTCAATAATACCTAAAGAAAGAATTTGAGGTTAAAGACCTTGGAGAAACTAAACTTTGTCTTGGTCTTGGGCTAGAGCATAAAGACAATGGGATACTTGTCCATCAATCTGCTTACATTAAACGTATACTCAAACGATTTAATATGGACAAGGCTCATCCCTTGAGTACCCCTATGGTCGTGCACAGTTTAGATCCCGAGAAAGATCCATTCCGACCAAAAGAATCTGATGAAGAAATTTTAGGTCCTGAAGTTCCTTATCTTAATGCTATTGGAGCATTAATGTATCTAGCACAATGTACTCGACCTGATATTTCTTTTGCAGTAGATCTACTTGCACGATACAGTTCTGAGCCAACTCGAAGACATTGGAATGGTATTAAACATATTTTTCGATATCTGAGTGGTACTATAGATTTGGGGTTATTCTATTCCAAGGAATCAACTAACTCTGGGTTAGTTGGTTATGCTGATGTTGGATATAGATCTGATCCGCACAAAGCTCGATCATAGACTGGTTACTTATTTTGCTATAACGGTATGACTATATCATGGCGATCCACTAAACAAACATTAGTTGCTACTTCTTCTAATCACTCTGAAATTATTGCTCTTCATGAAACTTGCAATGAGTGCGTTTGGTTAAGATCAGTTATAGCTCATATACGAAATACTTGTCAGTTGAAACCAGTTACAGACACTCCTACTATTATTTATGAGGATAATACAGCATGCATAGCACAAGTAAGAGGTGGTTACATAAAAGGTGATAGGACCAAACACATTTCACCAATGTTTTTCCACACACATGAACTCCAGAAAAATGGAGAGGTAGACATTCAGCAGATTCACTCATGTCACAATTTTGCCGATCTATTTACAAAATCCTTGCCAACATCTACATTTGAGAAAATAGTTTATGGCATCGGAATGAGAAGAGTTAATACGAAGCAAGATTGATAGATCAGTTATGGAACTGATATTCTTCATTTCAGGGGGAGCAAATACATTGTGCACTGTACTCTTTTTTCCTTTGGGTTTTTATCCCATTAGGTTTTTCCAGCTTAAGGTTTTTAACGAGGCAGCTTATACACAAAGTTTGTATTTGAGAATGTACTTTTTTTTACTTATGTCTGATTTTTTCCCACAGGGTTTTTTCAGCTTAATGTTTTTAACGAGGCATACTCATCCAACTTCCTATAATGCTACGTCCAAGGGAGAGTATTATGATAATTTATCAATTTATGTGGACTTTAGCATATTTAGCAAAAGTAGTGAAGGAAGCATCAATAGGCTTTAGCAAATGTAATGGAGGATGGTTGAATAGTTTTACATTTTTAGCTATAAATTATTGAAGTTTATTGAATAATTATACACAACAATATCAAAGAGAAATAGAAATAATTACATTATCTCTACAATATTATTATCTCTCTAATATTTTGATAGTTTTATAATAATTCTCTTGTGTTCTTAAATTGTTGTTCTATAACACAAAGTTACTAATAACTTTGCTTTTTATTTTTTTTCACAAAAAATAAATAATGAAAAAAGAAAAACAAGAATCCTAGGGAGTCCCAAGTCATCTCTTTTACCATTCCTCTTTTTCTAACCCTTTCATCTTTTTCCTCTTTTGCCGATTACAAAAACGCTGATTCCACCTTTCAACCTGGATGAACTCACAATTATAAAACAAAAGCATAATATATATATATATATATGGATATATCAATCTTACCATCTACATGCACAAACATAAAGATAAAACACAAAAACCCATAAAAACTGTAATTCAACAGATCCATTTGCAAGATACAATACAAATATAAGAACAGAATATGTAAGAAAAGAAACCCTCCATCCATTCACAAGAAAATAGATGACCCAAATCCATCTCGTTATACATTGAAAGGCGGTGGAGATGGAGGATGACTCGTAGCTACCACTTCTCAACCGCCGTTTCAATGTATAACAGAATGAAAAGGGTCCGCCGCCTCCGCCGTGAATGAAAATGGCAAAGAGCAGAGCTAGGGCCGAAAGCTGGTGACAGATTTATACATAAATGAGTGACCTATTTATATAGGCAAAAACTAATGGGCCGTATAATATTAATATAATCTCACAGTGACCTATTTATACACGGAAAAGCCGCGCTCATGGGCCGTATAGTATAGCACAGCCCAATCACCCAGTATATCATAGCCCAGCCTGATTGAAACCCAAATCTTTACTCCTATATTATAAATTAAAATCGGTCCCCGGTGTTAGCCTTAACGCCCTTGCTTCACTTCCCGCGCTTATTTGTTTGCGTTTTCCTGTTCGGGCGAGAAGACGTTCCTGCAAGGAAGCTTTGAAAAAGGTGAGATGAGATGTTTTAAACGCTTATACTCCCAATAAGATGAAGGGAAAAATTTGTATCTTTCTGATTATTATTTGAGCTGCGATTCTTTTTCGTTCTTGGCTGCACCTACTGCATTTACATGTGTTCTTGCCATGTTTGTTGAGGAAAACCTTGTTTCCTACTGATTATATGAGATGGGTTTGAGTAAATTAGTAATTTGTTGGTTGAAATGGTGCGGATGTTATGTATAAATGCCGTTGTCATGTGGGTTATACTTGTTCTGCTTGCACGTTTTATGTTCGACGAAATGCCTAACTTGGCATTGGCGATGTTGATATCAAAATAACACAGAAACCGAAGTAAGGAATGAAACACTTTTATCCATAATTTGAATTAATTACTATTCAAAGTGGAAAAATAAATTTTGGATGTATTATGTTGGTATTTTTGAAGTGAGGTTAAGCATGCACTTCAAGTATACCAGGAACCTAGCCATGATTATTATTGCTTCAGTTTGGTTCAGCAATTGAAGGCTGTCAAAGATGTATTCTGTTTACTTGATGGACGGGTAAATTTAAAATGATTGAGAATTGGTGCAACAAAATTGCATCATTACATGATAAGGCTATTTTTAAGTGTTGGTGATTTCTTATAATTGGAGAAAATGGTTTTTAACTGGAACAGTGCACAATGTTTCTAACTTGCATTTTATTTTGCAGTGCATCGACAGTTGTGTAAATAGCGAACACAAAATCAACACCGATGTCAAGAATAACATTTATAAAGAAACTTGCTAGAAAAATTAACCCACTTGAGGTAGAAAGAGCTTTGCCACGGTATTCAAATTACAGTACTATGCTGCAGTCTACTATCCATAGGCAAAGCAAAGAAGATGAAGTAGAATTCCCGAAAAATAGGACTGTTAACAATTCCACATCTCAGATTCAGATAAAAGAAGTTGGAACTGTACCCCAACTCCAAATAGGGCAAAATGTTCCAAGAAAGGATAAGATCAGCTTTCTCGTAAGCACACTTATGGATATCCAAGGTAATAAAGAAGCTGTATACAGTACCCTTGATGCTTGGGTTGCATGGGAACGAAACTTCCCTATTGGCGCTTTAAAGAACGTATTACTTGCTCTTGAAAAAGAAAAACAGTGGCATAGAATAATCCAGGTTATTAAATGGATGTTGAGCAAGGGACAAGGCACGACAAGGGGAACATATGGCCAGTTGATTGAGGCTCTGGATATGGACCATAGGGTAGAAGAAGCAAATGAGATTTGGAAAAGGAAACTTGCTTTTGATTTACATTCAGTACCGTGGAAATTGTGCAAGCTTATGATCTCAGTATATTATCGTAACAATATGCTTGAGGATCTTGTGAAGCTGTTCAAGGGCTTGGAGGCTTTTGACCGAAAACCCCCTGAGAAATCTATTGTGCAGAAAGTAGCTGATGCGTATGAGCTGCTAGGTTTACCTGAAGAGAAGGAACGAGTACTGGAGAAGTACAAGGATCTGTTTGTTGAGTGCTCTAATGGGAAACACAAGAAAATCACCCGCACTCGTTCTCCAAAGAAAATAAAGCCAAGCCAAAAAGGGTGACTCATCTTTTTGTCTAGGATAAGATTTTCCATGTTTGAATGCATATAACCTCCTCTATATTTGTCCTTGTGGTTGGTTGAGAACCCTTAAGTGTATGTTTTCATTTTGTAGCTGTGCCTCCCATTTGGATACTATTTAATTGAGTTATGAATCGTTCTTTTTATACTTGATGGTATTCTTGTCTTATTTTATGAATTAATTGTGTCTACATAAAACAACTGCTGATAAACTTCAAATTCATAGATCACTCAAATAGGCTTCCTGTGTTAAAATTCCAACTGCAGAGGAAGGATTACACTCCGTATTTTCACAATAAGTTTCTGTGCGGTGCCCACTGCCCTTGTGTGCAAATGATTCTTAAAATCAATAATAGCTTAATGAAAAAATATTTGCTCGTTTTAACAGTTTTTTTATTAAGTTAGGGAGAGTGGAGTGGAGGGAGGGGATGGGATCAGGGTTCGATCAACTCTGATCAACACCTTACAAAGAGTGAACGATACCACTTGAACTACAAGCATCGTAGCTCATTTTAACAGTTGATAAATCTTTTCTTTAAAAGGATTCCTGTGGAGTAAGTTTCGAGTGTTTATAAAGCTCAATTTCTTGTATTGTCATACTTGTTCAATTCAACAGACAGAACTATAAGATTATCTGGGTGAAAAATCAGTTTAGATTAGGAGAGGAACGAGCAATTAGATGTAATGATAATGCATAAAGTCAGAACACCAACTAAAAAGTAGAACTCCAAAAAGAGCAAACATAACTTCCATTTAAAACTAGATATGTGGATTGATGGGATGATTTTTATTATTTTTTTCCTAATTATATTCAAATTGATTCACATATTCTTTAAGGGATAGTTACAAAAACTAGGAGTGGCCAAATGGAACCGAAACCGGGTTCCAAACCGAAATCGGAACCGTGGTCAATGGTTCCTAAACCGTAACCGTGGTCAATCATCCTAGAGTTCCCTCTAGCAAAGTTTTGTCAAAAGACATAGACCGTGGCGTGGCATTAGTTCTAGCTCTCATTTCTTGCCTTTTTTTTTAGGCGGATGAAATGGCAGCAGAGTCGTGAACAGGGAACAGATCATGCCTAGCCTAGCGCTTTCTTTCTATACGAGAAGAATCGTTCTCTAAAGGAAGTCATTTCTTATTCCGGCCCATCAAGCCCAAGCTGGACCGAGGATTCATTTGGTATCAATGTTCTTATGAGCCCTTCTCAAAAACAGAAATGGAGGGCACGTCGAGGAATACGCGGATCCCAAGGGTGGCAGGCGAAGAGATGCTGAAATTTGTCAAGAGAGATGTTGTGTGGCATGCATGGGTTCGAAAACCTCTTTTGCTTGAATTCGACTAGATCCCTTCCTGGGTTCCAAAATCGGAACCGGAACCGTGTAGGCCGGTTCCAGTTTCGGTTCCTAGGTCTCAAAACCATGGAACCGGCGGTTTTAACCGCCGGTTAGAACCGTAGGTGGAACCGTGATGGAACCATTTTTTTTAAGGTTAAAACCAATAATTTTATTTTGGTAAATACATGCTGGAAGAAATGTTAAATGTTTATTATGATGTTTTATTTTTGTAACTACATGAGACACGTTTTAGACCAAATATTGTAAGTGAATTACGTGAACTTTGATTATTCTATACTCTAATAGTATATATAAATAGTTTAATATTATTATTAATATTAAGTATAAAACTTTATTGAATATTAAGTCCAAGTCTTTTTCTTTATTTTCCTTTTTTTTAACTGAAATTGATAAACTTTTTAAGAAATCAAAAAATTATCAAAAGATAAAAAAACGATTCCGGTTAAAACCGGAACCAGAACCGTGGAGGAACCGGATTCCAAATCCGACCGGAACCGTGAGGCAACGGTTCCGGTTCCTCCAAATTGAGTAACCGGAACCGGCGGTTCCGGAACCGTGACCGGCGGTTCCGGAACCGTGACCACTCCTAACAAAAACTACCCTTGAGGTTTGAGTTAATTAAAAAAACCTTAGAGATGTTTGAAAATTATATATAAAAAAAATCCCTACTTAAATGTAAGGGGGGTAATTGTAATATTTTTAGTAAGAGGGATGTTTGAAATGTTTTTTGTTTTACTAATGGGGTAAGGTGTAATGCATAATCAAACCTCACAAGGTTTTTTGTAATCTTCAAAGGCTTGTGAGTTTTTTTTGTGATTAATCTAAACCTCATGGGTAGTTTTTGTAATTATATCCCTCTCTTTAAATCAGCAAAAGCAGTTGCATGTGTTTTATCACTTGTAGTCTTGGGATCTAAATCTATGCACATAAATACAATCTTTCTACTGATACCACTATCGTATTCTATATACATTCATGTGAATAAATGTATATAAAAACCTTTTCTTGTTGTCTTATGTTGGGCCCACCTCGTACCCAAGAAACAGCATTTGACTAAAAAACTAGCCGTTGGTCGAACTGCAACGGCTAGTGAATTAAATCTCCATCTCTACAAATGGCCGTTACATTTTTTCTTCAAATATATTTCTCCTCACTGCATCACTCTCTCACTCTACTACCAATCATTTCTTGTCCTATATCCAGATTTTCATTTCATCTCTCACTCTCTTACACACACAGACACACAGTAACACAGAGCTAAACACAAGCAAACCAAGATGAACGATTTGATGACAAAATCTTTCACAAGCTACGTCGATCTAAAAAAAGCAGCCATGAAAGATGCAGATTCGGGCCCGGACCTAGAACTGGGCCTGTCCAAAGTAGACCACAACCTCACCGCATTCCTCGATGAAGCAGAAGAAATCAAGAAAGAAATGAACTCCATCAAAGAAATCTTGACCCGATTGCAAGACTCCAACGAGGAAGGCAAGGTCCTTCACAAGCCCGAAGCCCTCAAATCGCTTCGGGTCCGCGTGAACGACGACGTTTTGTCGGTGTTGAAACGGGCCCGGGCCATAAAATCCAGGTTGGAGGAGATGGACCGGTCCAATGCGACGAACAGGAGGCTTTCGGGCTGCAAAGCTGGAACTCCGGTGGACCGGACCCGGTCCGCCGTGACAAACGGGCTTAGGAAGAAGCTGAAGGAGCTAATGATGGATTTTCAGGGGCTGAGACAGAGGATGATGACTGAGTATAAGGAAACTGTGGGGCGAAGGTATTTTACTGTAACTGGAGAGTACCCTGATGAGGATGTTATTGAGAAGATTATCTCAAGTGGTGATGGCAATGGTGGTGAAGAATTCTTGTCCAGAGCCATTCAGGTATTTAATGAAAATTTCCATTTTTGATTCTGTTGTTTTTCAAATGAAAATATCCTTTTTGAGTACAATCATAGTTATTTATATGGTAATATTTATCTGAGATCTATGTATACAGGTAATTATATTATTTGAAACTCTAGTTGGATTTAATATAGAAGATTTATTTAGAAATTTAAAATTCTTGCAGCTGATTAAAACTTTTATCACTGAAATATTTCTTATAATGTTATGAGCATGTTGACTTATTTTGAAGTGTCCCAAATGTGACCTTTTTTCAAAGCTCATTTCGGTTATTTTTATTTGAAAGTTACTCAAAATTTTGTTATTTTCCTATTTTATCTACCCTCTTTCTATTTAAATGTCAAAACACTTTTTTAAAATTCTTTTTTTCCCCCAAATATGCGTTATTAATGTAAATGAACTTATGGAAAATGCACTTATTCATGATAATGAATTAACATTTTTGAATAATTGCCTAATTATTAATAAATACATTTATTTTCTTGTAAAATAGGAGCATGGGAGGGGAAAGGTGCTAGAGACGGTGGTGGAGATACAGGACCGCCACGATGCCGCCAAAGAAATCGAGAAGAGCCTGCTGGAGCTCCACCAGATATTCATGGACATGGCGGTGATGGTGGAGGCGCAAGGGGAGCAAATGGACGACATCGAGCACCATGTGATGAACGCAGCACAGTATGTTAGTGATGGGACCAAAAACCTCAAGGTCGCTAAACAGCACCAGAAGAGCAGCAGAAGGTGTATGTGCATTGGGATCATACTTTTGCTACTCCTCATTCTTCTTGTTGTCATCCCCATTGCCACAAGTTTCACTAAATCTTGAGCTTTTTAGGGGTTGCACAATTCTTTTATGCTTCACTCTCGTGACACCAATGTAGCTTAAGTGTGTGTTACGGTCCTTGTTTAAGGACTATTGTGTTCCTTTTGAGGGTTTTTGTCCATTTCATGTAACGTTCTTGAGCATCATCCTTATGAAGATGACTACATTTCTACTGATGATTCTTCTCAATTACGTTCAGGTAGATCCTGTTTGAAATTTGTTTTGAAACTATGAATTTTAAATCCATATAGTAACAAATTTATTGAGATTCTTTGGATGATATCATTTTAAAATGGATTTCAAATCATTGTGGTGAATTTCAAATCCATCTCATATGGAATCATTTGAAATTCCTTCCACAGACTCTCTCTCTCAAATCCAAATCCATTTAATCCAAATGGAGTCAAGTATCAAACTGAGATGTGAATGTATTTCATGCGGTATGCATGGATATTGCAAACGGCTATACCAGAATGGTATTTCATTTTATATTCCGAATTGGGTTTCATTGTATTCCAAATATCACTAGTAGACACCATACCATGTGTGTATTAATAATGTCATCATCAATACACGCGTCATCATCAATACACTTGGCATTTGGTGTGTATTGATGATATCTGGAATACGAGATGAAACACAATTTGAAAATTTACCAACCAAATTTCATATTCCACTTCTTATTCTACTTTGTTGGATATCTTTGAGATAAACATTTGTCATCAATTATTTGAATGTATCAAACACGTAATTTGAATCCTATATTGGATCTTTTATGATACAAGTGATATACGCATAGTCAGTTAAAAAAATGTCACTACATCCTGTAAGGTGGATGGAATGGAAGGGAAGATGAAACACCATAAAAGTCTTTAGAATCAAAGAGCCCAACCGAATATGCAGGATAACATTTCAGATATACATGGCCAGATTCAAACCAGAGCATGCCGATTTGTACAAAAGACTTTTCTAGAAGAAAACTAGTTTCAGGTGAATGCCAATCAATACAAAACTCCAAACCTGTAATTTAGCTTATTAGTTATTTCCTTTTCCTACCACGAGGCTTACTAGCTGAGGGGGCATCTTTAGATGAACCACCACTATTTTGTTCTGCCTCGTTATCACTTCCTTCATCAAAGCTCTCGGTCCTATCTGTGGACTCTTCTTCTTGTTCTGGCAACTGGTGAGCTGTTGCCTGTTTGGAGAGCCGATCACGAAGCTCTCTGAGTTTTGCTTTCTTGGAGTTCAAGACATTAACAAACTGAAGCAGCAAACAAACATGTCATAGCCAAATGCCACACAATAGTCTGCTATAGGGAGTGTTTGCAAAAACTTTTGCTTTTATTTATTTTAGCAGAAGATACAAATTTAAAAGCTGAATTAATTAATTGAGAGTGTTTGGTAAATAAGTTGTAAAAGTGCTTTTTGTTCGTAAAAGGTCAAATCAGAAAAGAATCAGAAATCTAAAGCACATCTCTCCCTTATTTTAGATTCCGATTAAATCTGCAGAATGAGAAGCAGAAGCTGGCATGTTTGCAGAACATTTAAAACTATTTCTTTTTAGCCAGAAGCTGAGAATCACTTTTTTTTGAAGTAATTGCAAACACTCGCATTTGAGAAAATTTACCAGGACAGGGGAAGAGACAGAGACAGAGAGTTAGACAGGGTGCTTGGTAATCAAAGCATATTACCTTTCCATAGATTTCAGATTCAAACACTGACTTCTCACTGTTGAGTTTCTCGCTTTGTGCTAAACATTTTTCAGCTTCTTGTTTGACCCTGTCAAACGATTGCGTTTTCCAGACAACTTCCTCCTATTCATACCAGACAACCAACTCATGAAAAACAGAACCAACTATAGCAGGAACGCTTGAATGGATGAGCTGAGCTAGAAATGTCTTTAAGATATCATATTATCCATTAAACCACAGTACTTACGCAACAAAATTCCCTAAAAACTATTCCTGACATTAAGCGAATAGCTTTGCATCTGCACCGTTTAGCACTTTAACAAAATATACACAAATACAAAAGAGAGTCGATTATAAAACAGTCTTGTTTCTTACACTCAGTCTTATGTTGGCATCCATGAGAAAATCCAAGACCTCTGCTGTGGTTTTCTTGCTATCGGGTGAAGGTTGACATTTCCACCGCCATTCCAGTTTTGTACCTTCCTTCTCAAATGTCCATGATAACTGCAACATGGCAAAATCACAAGAAAAGTGAGGAGAACCTTGCTGCTTCTTCCCAAGAAAGAAAACAATCATTGATTTTCCTTCTTGCTTGCCCTAGTCTTCCTCTCTGAAATAGGTAAATTCTGACTATATTTCCATCTGTACGTTGTTTGTTCTTATGCAAGAAAGCCCACTAAAACTTGTACAAACATATATAAATGTAAATAGTTGTGACACAAATACACGGCTGCCACTTCTACATGCATTACACTGCCAAGTCACACCACAAGCATTACAATTTACAACAATGACATTTTTAAAGAAAACATCGACTCTTATCATAGGGTCGTCAAATCAGTAATGTTAACGTCATTCTTTTTTTTTTTTTTTCCCAAACTCTCTAGTGAAAAGAAAGTGAAGTTTGCCATGACGGAGCAAAAGAAATGCATCAAGGTTTCCAGAATATAACAAGTAAATATATATATTCACTTCTACCATTAATTTACTTAGCCATTGACAGCTATAAATCTCTAAACGCGAAAGTACCATAAGATTCCATCAAAATGACATCTATTGTTTGGTTTAAGTCCCAAAACATTCAATAAAAGCAACCACTATGGTACATCAGCTTTGAGATTGAATCATAAAAAAGCAAAAGCAATTAACCTATGCCAAAAACGATGTCACAAGTTTTCCTTAATGTTTCAGAAAACTTCCATCTTTCTCTCTTACAACACTCACTACAATCTCACTAAACCAGAACATACATGCTAATTCTTACAATAGTCAAAAAATCCTTAAAAAAAACATTAATTACTTGAACCAATAAATTTGTAACTATAAAATTAACAATTCTAAGTAATCACACAAACCCGTTTGCATCCGTTTCCAGCCTCCGAGAACCCGTAAACCGAACCAGATTGTTGAAATCCGAGATACTTCTCGGCCAAATCAACGTAATCCGACACCGATTGGTCCCAAGATGACGCTCTCTCTTTCACCTCGTCCTCGGTAGCTTTTCTCATAAGCAAAAAATCATGAAATATTACATTTTTTTCTGGTAACCAATTAACAATATTGCCATTAGTCTACCTACCGTGGCAAGTCCAAGCGTGGAGTCCGTCGGTTATGGAAATGTCAAAGCGGGTCGGGTACCACGTCCCCTTCACGAATACGGGTTCGGGTTTACCGCCGCCCATCGGTATTTCCAGTTTCAAGCACGTGTGCTTTGGCGTGTCCATTTTTGGATGTTGAAGTTCTGTGAGCTTACTGTGTGTAGTGTGTGAAGGAAGCTTTGAGAGGTAGAAAGAGAGAATTCCCGCTTTGTTTACCGTCCATTAAACTAATTCAATTTGGGGAAGAAACATTATTTGTACGCAAAATTAGAAACAGAAAAGAGGGCTACCACGAATACCGGTGCATATGGGCTATATCAGTGACCCAACCCAACTAAAAGCCCTTATTGGCCACGTCTACGTGTCCAGGCCCAATTCAATATATACGTGGAGTCATTGTGGACCCAAAAAAGATCAGCCCAATACACACACTCATATGAGATCGAATTTGAATCGATCACCTTGACAACACAAAATTCTGCCACTGAAGCGCAATGTTGATCATTGGTTGTTACATATTTTAAATCACAATTTCACATCAAACGCATAAAATAAGGTCATTAATGAACACATGGCGTAAATTAATATTAAGTAAGTATAAGAATCAATATATATTCGTTCGAGAGCTCTAGGGATGACAATGGATCCGAATAAGACCCAGATCCAAACCACTTCATTTGTGGCGGATCTGGGACAATAAATGGATCTGGGTTCTGGAGGGAGTAACAAATTTGACTTTTGGACCCAATGGGACTAGGTCGGGTAACTAGTTAAGTAGTACACGACCCTTATAATTATTAAATATGGATTGTATCTATTGTTGTTCTAGAGCTCTTGGTATACATACTTTTTTATGTTTATTTCAAAATTCATATAATAGTTACAAAATTACATAAAAAAAAGTTATTTAACATAATTTTTTATAACAAATTTAGTCAAATATATGAGGATGGTAGATCCAGGCCCATGCCTTGTTGTTAGCCCCTTGGAAGCTCGGGACTCGGTGCGCAAGCTTGCGTGCCAATGAGCCTAACGATGCCGGCAGGGCGCAACACTCGTTGCGGACGATGAAAGTAGAAGTCCTTAGAGATTACGACATGGGTTGGATCAGTGCTATGACTTGGGGATGTTGGTTCGAGATGGTGGCCCAATATGTTAAACGACAGCCGCACAGTGTGTGGCGGCGTGCGGGCGGCAGGGGCCGTAGAATGTCGTCGATGGACATTTGTTGAAACTACGTGTGCAAACTTGGGGGTTTGTGTTTCAACTTGGTTTAGGCATCATTAGGATCGATTTGGGTAAGTTTGAGGTGATTTGGAGTCGGACCAAAAGGTCGAGGTCGTGCTCCTCGACCTTTTCAGTGTCTAGTGTTATTACAAGGCTTTTTATTTTTAAGCCTATTATAGAGGGAAAAGTGTTTGAGAGACCCCTCCAATGGGTTGGACCATGGGTGGCTGCCAAGGGTCAGGCCGCCCCATTGGGGCCCGACCAAGCTTAGCCCCTTAGGTTTGGTGGGTTGTTCGGCGGCCGGCGTAGCTCCAGCTGCCCACTGCTAGTCCGGTGGCCAGAAAATGTCAATATATATGGTTTTGATCGTATGGACAAGCCGAGCCAGATGACGGTGACGGCTTAAGGATGTGGGCAATCTGGGCTTTATAGATACTTGGCCACATGTATGCGGAGGCGTATGGGCACATTGTGGGCAAGAATACTCAACAATCGACTTTACAAGAAGGACTTATCCCAGGGCTCGGGCCCATCCCAGCTCCGCCCAGAAGGGTAATTCTGGGCCTTTTATGACCAGTCACCAACAACTTTTTTTCCGGGCCGTAATATAGACTTCGTTTTTAAGCTACTTGTAGGCAAAGGTGATTGATATGTGTGGATCTTGCTGTGGGCAGTTGGCTTGCTCGATGTTGGATATGCAACACTCGAGTGTTGTGCGAACATGTGCGGGACTTGGTCAGTATGGTACAGAAGGGCTTGGGGCCTTGTGTGCATTGTTGTTGGTTCACTCAATATATGGCGGGAACTTGTGCGCGAGAACACTAGATGGTGCGCATTTCTTGGTGGGTGCGTGCAGTTACCTTACCACGTGGACTTGATGGTTTCCGATGATTACACATTGGCATGTTGACTCATGGACGGTTGCTTGGAAGCGATTCTTTAAGCGGTAGAGTCACACCAATTTTGCCCGCAACAATTTTCTAATGGGTCGGATATATTTTCTAGGCACGAAAAAATCGGCTGAAAAAAAGCCCGACTGATTGGCGACCGCCCGCGGGCTAGCCCGGGAAGCCAGACTTTTTCAGTGTAATTTTTATTTTTAGGACGGGTTGGGTTCCCTATTTTCGCGGCCTGGGGTACTGTTTGGCCCGGCCCGGCCCAATTTTTCGAAAAGCCCAGTGGGCTCGGGCCGGCTGGCCCGGCCCGGTCTTTTGACAGCTCTACTAGGCGGTTCCAGGCCTTGGTGATTACTAGTGGGTGGTTGCTCTGATAACCGCCCACGACACTTTGCAGACATTGGGGAAGGACGTGTGGCAGCCTCTGCCACATGTTAGGCCTTGATTGGCCGACGCCCAGCAGTTGGGGGATGTCCACTCCATAGTTTGGATAGGCTATATCATGTTTGCCCTGACTTTCTATTTAGTGTGAGTTTCCCATGTATTTTAGGGCATATTTATGGCTATAACTATTTATAAACATGCAATAACTCATATGAAATGGTATATATTCGCTCTTTGTGGAAAAGGTATTACGTTTTGCTCGTTTTGTAGGAATTTAACGATATTTGGAGTGATTTTGTGACAAATACGAGCATTGCGACCTAGAAGCATCAAGAATCGAGCGATTACACCCAATTGGAAGCCAATTATATTGAGTCTAGAGTCATAGTAATGATTCGTGTGTCAAAAGAAGCATGGATGATCAAACTACGAGGGGATTTATCTCAAGGAACGTCCAAATGCGTCTCGAATTTCCAGCACTGACAGGATTTAGTATTTTGGCCATAACTCTCTCTACAAATTTGATATTGAGCTGATTCAAGTGGATAAGGAAAGCTTAGAGAGAGGGCTATAACTCTTATGAAGATCCCATAAGCAAATTCGAACGTTTGGAGGACGCACGGGCTGGTTGTGCGTGATGCACACGGTGCGCCCTTCAGCAAAAGACAATTTCCTGCGGCGCCTAGCACGGGATGGGCGTGCGCTAGGCGCACAGCCCGTCTGTCTGTGCGAGAAAACAGATTTTGACAGATTCTCAACTAGGTTTTGACCCAAACGGAGTACAAATAGAGACGAGGCGTCCACAAACGAAAGATACGCTGATTTTTGCCCTAGAAAGCAGAGAAAAGAGCAATTTTCTATCGGAGAATTGGAGAGATCGATCAAGACTGCAACCACACCTTCAAGGATTGAAGATAGATTGAGAGATCGTCAACATCCCCGAGTTCACTCATTCCATAATATTTTTATTTTCAATTAGTTAGACATGAACATGAATAATTTGTCTATGGATTATTTATTTTCTATGTCTGGCTAAACTTTTTGTGATTCCCGGGTTTGGGAGTAGGTTAATGGATACTTTTATTTGATGATTAATTGTAATTGAAGTTAATATTTTCCAACCCTATTCAAGTACTTTTCTTTAATTCTTATTTTATCAAAACGCGATTGGTTTAACTTGTTTGATGTATTGATTCATAATTCTAACCGATGAGTTTCAATACTAGATCTATGAGTACTTGATATGAATATCTTGCATGATTGAGAAGTCTGTGAATATTCGTGTGGATTTATAATCTTTTGAGCTTTTGGGAGTTGGATATCTCATGTTGAGTAGAGATGCTAGCATATATATTCCAATCAACACGTTTACATGCATCTCGAGATAGAGGGTAAATTATTTTGGTGATCATTCTATAGGAAAGAATACGTTTAACTTTGGTTTGATTAATCTGATAATAAAAGGGGATATTAACCGAAACCATAACCCAGGAATCCATTCATCTACTTGATCTTTTAATCAACTATTTGCTTTGTCTCTTTTAGGATAAATTTCTGCTTTAGTTTATAAAACCAACTCACTCACTTTCGATCGTCTGGATAAAAATAAGGCTATTATAATCCATTACTTAGTACATTAGTTTATTAGTCCCTGTGGATTCGAGCTTGCTAACCCTATTTTATAAACTGCACCGTACACTTGCAGTGAAGCTAAAAAAATAAGGCGAACAAGTTTTTGGCGCTGTTGTCGGGGACTAATCAAATTTTTAGTACTAATATTGCGATAAATAGAATTATTTTTAATTTAGACATTTTTTTTTCTTTCTTTTCATTTTATTTAATTCCACTCCTACATTATTTGATTTGTTTATTTGAGTTGGTTCAGGTAGTGCACGAACACCCGCTCTGATGGAGGAAGCCAATTATCTCAATAACTGGAATTTCTACAATTACTGGAATAATCCTACTACTACGTACTATTATCCAGAGGCAAAGCCATCTATGGAGGACGTCCTCACCGCATTTATGAATGAAACAAGGAACCAGTTCAACAAACATGAGGCTAAACTGGACAAAATTGAGCCACATGTCACACAATTGGCTAACACTCTGGGCACACAAATGAAAAATCTTGAAACCCAAATTAGCCAATTAGCTACGATCCTTGGTGGACAACAACAAAAGAGCCAGTTTTCAAGCACCACTGAAGTCAACTCAAAGGAACAAAATAGTGCCATTCATCTAAGGAGTGGTACCGAACATGAGGAGCCGGAGATCCTGGAAAAGTAAGAAAATTTGGAACCAAACACGGACTGTGTGTCTATGCATTTTCAACCCGTGTGTGGTACCGAAAAGGAGCAAAAATAGGACAAGGAACACACGAACCGTGCGTGTACGCCCGGGAAGCACGTACGAGATTCCATAAGAAAACTATTCCAGAATGAGACGAGCACAGACTATGCGTACGCTCACAGACAACATGCGCGTAACTCAAATCAAAAAGTTCCAACACCAGGACTCCAATCCTTGCTTGGAAATCCCAAATGTGCAATATTAGGTGCAAACAATGCAAATTTGGCACTTGACCATGACCCAAAGCAGCTAATATATGCATTCAAAGGAGGCACAAATTCATGAGAGTTATAGGCGTCAAGCTATAGACGTTAAATGAAGCGCTTGTTGGGAGGCAACCCAATGGTTTGTTGTATTAATTTTCATTTTTCCCTTTATTAGTTAGGATTTATTTGTTTTTTTTTTAAAAACACTGGAAAAAGGACCGTCATAGGGACGCACGGATGGCCCGTCTTGCGCGCACACGCTTTCGTCGTCGTCGTGATTATTTGAAAGCATTATTAGGTCGCAAATTCAGGTATGCATTCCCAATCCACACTTTTCTTTGAAATTATATCTTCTCTTCTATGCGATATAATTCCATTCAAGTTTGGGGGGAGAGGTAGTTGTTTAATTTGATTGAAAAGTGTGGCGAAAACGAAAATTGCATTCATATAGTTGCATTTAGAGCATATAGGTTCATTGCATTAGATGCTTATTGATGATTTTAGCACGTTTACTGCTTTAGCACGTTTACTGCTTTAGCACGTTTACTGCTTTCTTAGGTTTTTAAGGAGTGAATTGACGTTATTGTGTGCTTGTTGTGATCTTGGGAGCATTCGTTGAACAATTTGTGTTGTTTTGAATTGGGTGTTGAGTGTGAGTTGATCGGGTAGAGAATAGATGATATGGAGCATCTGAATATTGAAATCATGGTTGATATGCTTTGAATTACTCAATTGCAAGCCTGTGAGCTTTTTGAGCCTTTACTGCTTTCATTAAATGCAGTCTTGTTTGTTGATTGAGTGTGTCATTCATGTTGATATGAATTCTAGAACTTGCTCTGGTATCTCTGTTGAATTCACATGTTGTATGCAATTTATGAAAATGATTTTAGGCCATTTTTGTTAAGCCTTTTGCCTACCTAATGATATTTAATTTCCCTAGTTAGCTAATTTGAGCCTATTGCCTGATTTTTTTGGTAGCCACATTTCCAGCT
This sequence comes from Rehmannia glutinosa, assembly GCA_016081115.2. Classification (NCBI taxonomy): domain Eukaryota; kingdom Viridiplantae; phylum Streptophyta; class Magnoliopsida; order Lamiales; family Orobanchaceae; genus Rehmannia; species Rehmannia glutinosa. Next base: position 140,781,596 of record CM071926.1, read on the forward strand.
TTAACTTGATATATTTGTTACCCTAATCTTGAGCGTATAGCATTGAGTAAGGGGATTAAATAAAGGTTGAATAGGAAGATATCGAGAATTTTGATAATGGTGTGCATGTTGGATGTGGGGATAAAAGAAGAAAAGGAGGAAAAAGGAGGATATACTCACAAAAGAGTCGGAAAAAAAAAACATGGAAAAAAATCGGAAAAAAAAACGACTGCATAAGTGAGTTGGCTGTAAATGAACATATATGCTGAGAAGTATGATGTAAGGCGAAAGAAAGTGAATTGTATGAACAAAGGGGAAAAGAGAGGTGTGATATGAACAAGAGGTGATTGGGGGCGCATGTTTGATTTGAATGAGTATAGTTGATTGAGAAAATGATGTGCTTACCAGTCTATACGCTTGAGTTTGAGTCACTTTCTCCATATTTCCCTACCTTAACCAAAGAGTGTTCATTACAACCAAAGGCAAAGTCCTTTTTGATTTATGAATTGCATACAATCGAGTGGCGGAGATGTGAGACGATTTGCAAGCCTATGGTAATTCTTCAACATTGATATGATTTGAGCGAATACACATCCCTTATTATTCTAGAGAGGAGAGTATACACTTGATCCATGAGAGACGTGATTTGAAGTATTTGCCATGGTTTTAATTGACTTGTGCTCTATATTAGATATTTAAAGCTTGGTTGATTTGTTGCTTGACGTCTATGGATAAACGACATGAATTGTGATGCATTATTCTTGATTTGCTTTTCATTACTCTCATTTGTGTTTTGTCTAGTTTATAAAGCATTGACCGGGACTGTCAACAGTTTAAGTTTGGGGGTTTGTTTAATGTGAGTTTTCCAAGTATTTTAGGGCATATTTATGGCTACAATTATTTATAAACATGCAATAACTCATATGAAATGGTATATATTCGCTCTTTGTGGAAAATGTATTACGCTTTGCTCGTTTTGTAGGAATTTAACGATATTTGGAGTGATTTTGTGACAAATACGAGCATTGCAACCTAGAAGTATCAAGAATCGAGCGATTACACCCAATTGGAAGCCAATTATATTGAGTCTAGAGTCATAGTAATGATTCGTGTGTCAAAACAGGCATGGATGATCAAACAACGAGGGGATTTATCTCAAGGAACACCCAAACGCGTCTGGAATTTCTAGCACTGGCAGGGTTTAGTATTTTGGCCATAACTCTCTCTACAAAATTGATATTGAGCTGATTCAAGTGGATACAGAAAGCTAATAGAGAGGGCAACAACTCTTATGAAGACCCCATAAGCAAATTCGGACGTTTGGAAGACCCACGGGCTCGTCGTTCGTGATGCACACGGCCCGTGCGCCCTTCATTAAAAGACAATTTCCTGCGGCGCCTAGCACAGGCTGGGCATGCGCTAGGCACACGGTCTGTGCGTCTGTGCGGAAAAATAGAGTTTGACAGATTCTTAACTAGGTTTTGACCCAAACGGAGTACAAATAGAGACGAGGCGGCCACAAACGAAAGATACACTGATTTTTGCCCTAGAAAGCAGAGAAAAGAGCAATTTTCTACCGGAGAATTGGAGAGATCGATCAAGACCGCAACCACACCTTCGAGGATTGAAGATAGATCGAGAGATCGTCAACATCCCCGAGTTCTATCATTCCATAATATTTTTATTTTCAAGTAGTTAGACATGAACATGAATAATTTGTGTATGGATTATTTATTTTCTATGTCTGGCTAAACTTCTTGTGATTCCCGGGTTTGGGAGTAGGTTAATGGATACTTTTATTTGATGATTAATTGCAATTGAAGTTAATATTTTTCTACCCTATTCAAGTACTTTGCTTTAATTCTTATTTTATCAAAACGTGATTGGTTTAACTTGTTTGATGTATTGATTCATAATTCTAACCGATGAGTTTCAATACTAGATCTATGAGTATTTGACATGAATATCTTGCATGATTGAGAAGTCTGTGAATATTTGTGAGGATTTATAATCTTTTGAGATTTTGGGAGTTGGATATCTCATGTTGAGTAGAGATGCTAGCATAGATATTCCAATCAACACTTTTACATGCATCTCGAGAGAGAGGGTAAATTATTTTGGTGATCATTCTATAGGAAAGAATACGTTTAACTTTGGTTTGATTAATCTGATAATAAAAGGGGATATTAATTGAAACCATAACCCAGGAATCCATTCATCTACTTGATCTTTAATCAACTCTTTGCTTTGTTTCTTTTAGGATAAATTTCTGCTTTAGTTTATAAAACCAACTCACTCACTTTCGATCGTCTGGATAAAAATAAAGCTATTATAATCCAGTACTTAGTACATTAGTTTATTAGTCCCTGTGGATTCGACCTTGCTAACCCTATTCTATAAACTGCACCGTACACTTGCGGTGAAGCTAAAAAAATAAGGCGAACACTTGCACATTTTTAGTAGATCATTGTGTGCAAGCTTGGCTATTTCTTTGTACTGTATGTTGGAAGCAATAAAAGTTTGGGGGTGAGTCCCCTGTAAATCGTGTTGTGCTATTTACGTTGCTTGTGATTGAGTGCTTGCTTGCTTTGATCGAAATAACTCTCACACACTAAATTAAACACGGGTGCTTGTGAGGGTGTGGGAAGGCTGACTAATTAGTGCGCAATCAGGCCACAAGGTGGGCTAATTCTTTCAAAAATTTTAGTAGCATTAATTACCCATGTGACAAGTGGTATCAGAGCCCCGTTTGGGTTCTGATCGGAAAGTTTTGGTGTGATGGAAAACCAAAATCTACTGCATGAACGTCTTCTTGCCGTGGAGACGAGGATGGAAAGGCTTGAAGGGTTAATTGGACCACCAGAGTCCCTAACGGTGGTGTTGTTCCAGCAAGTTCGAGAACTACAGCAAAGACTTGGTGAATTGCGTATTTCGTTCGAAGTTGCTAGAACATCAGTGGGGGAGTTACCGAAATTCATTGAGGATAGGATCCTTTCGGTTGTGAAGACGTGAGTATCATTTCTGATAGGGTCGACTTGCGAGTCGAATCCTTGTGGATGGATTTGGCGGTGTTGAAAAGGGCTGTTGGTCGGGGTTCTCTCGAGTCCCTCTTCATCCAGAGTGAAGGTGCCCAAGCCTAAACCCTTTAGCGGTGCTAGGAGTGGCAAAAAGTTGGATAACTTCCTTTGGGACATGGAAACATACTTTCAAGCTTCACATGTCCCAAATTCAAAGAAGGTGTCCATCACCAGTATGTATCTTGCTGGTGATGCGAAATTGTGGTGGCGTGCGCGTCTTTCAAACGATGCCAGTGCTAATCGTGAGAAGATTGAAACGTGGGAGTGTTTGAAAGAGGAATTGAAGGATCAGTCCCTCCCGTGCAACACATCTTGGCTTGCACGAGAGTCCCTGCAAAAATTGAAACATACGATTATGGATCAGTCTTAGAATACACTAATTAGAGAAAAAAAGAGAGAAATATAATACTAATTCCAATTTTTCGTTTACTCTTCAGATGGACAATATACAACATAATTAAGGAGATTAGCATTCACTGTTCCATGTGAAAGAAGCTGCTCGAGATTATGTGAAGGAAATCAATTTATTGTTGCTTGACGTGCGAGATATGTCCGAGAAGGATTGTAATATCCGTATTTTTTAAATTATTTATTATTATTATCTATATATTATCTTAATTGTTTTATTAATCAGATATTAATATTTACAATTCAGTCATTATCCTTTTACAGTCCAAATTTTTAAATCCCAATAGAGATAGAATTTCACTCATATTATACGAGCGAAAAACCAAATTTTATCTTATAATTAACAAACCTTGCTTATCTTCAAACTCCATAAAATCATCCTATAAATACAAATTCTTTCAATACACCATAATTTCATAATTTGGGGTAGAAATTTCAATTAGGTTTTTTTAACCTTAAATTTTATCTAATCAGATTTTTAATTTAAAAAAATAGAAAATATAATTTTAATTAGCCACTTTTAATGAAAATTTTAGTTATGAATTTAGAAGGGCTCAAACATAATGAAAAGAAGATGAAAGGTGAAGGGTTATAATTTTTAATGTAAGAACTTAACTCTCAATCATCAATTCCAGAATTCAGCTCTATAAATTGAAAATTTTACCTTACAAACTTTACCCCATTTCTCTGCAAATCTGATTCAGGTAAAAATTCCATCTTTGTTCATCTCCTATCCGTTTCTTCTTACAAATGGCAGAAACCCTAATCATCCCAAACCCACTGTAAAACACACCAACCTAGCCACTTTGCCGAATTCCAGTTGCACTTTAAAAATTTCAGGAAAAAAAAGAGAAAAGAAGAAGGTGAACGGCAAGCAAAAGTTTTCAAGGATAATGGAGACTTTGAGGATAAGGTGAACAGTGGACATCAATAGAGATTTTAACTTGAATTGGGTAACTCAATTTTTTTAAAAATTTCAGAATGACCCCTCCAAATTTCTAATTATCTACAAGTCAACCATTGACTTATTATTTGAATGAGTTGACCAAACCTTTGATCAACCATTTGATTAATATTCAAGCCAAACCCAGTATTTCTCATTCAATTTAGTTTTCAAATTTCATTTTACACTTATCCTATTTTACTATATTATTTATTTATTTATTTATTTTATATTTTATAAATTATCGTAGGAAATGAGGAACATGATTTACTGCATTTTTTTACATTCTCGGCACAAGATATCTGCATTTATTTTAAGGTGGGGATATTTTATTCACTTATTGTTTATCATTATTAAATGTTTCGTATATGTGTATTCGTTTATGTGCAATGTGAAAGGAAATCAAGTTAGCTAGGGGTCGTAAGAAGGTCCGGGATCGAAAGTATCCTCGAGGTGAACCCGCGGTGCTATATTAGTCTGGGGCTGTAAGAAGGTCCGAGATCAGGTGTATCTTCGGGGTGTACCCGCAGTGCTATAGAGTAACTAGCCAGTCAGAGTAAATTACATGTTGAATGTTTATGCCTATGCCTATTGATGTATTTAATTATGACAAACGTGTCCCCACGGAGCGAGTTAAAAGCTCACCCCTTATTTATTAACACTTTTCAGGTTGAGGAGCCCGAGCGAGGATTGGAAGCGGTGGATACAAAGTCAATGATTTTTATTTAATTTGAATTTTTTTGGAAACTCTTATTTCATTGATGAATTTAAGGTAATGTTAACAGTTAGTATTTTATTTTTGGAGGATCAATATTTTAGTTTGAATACTTTGTTTATTTGGACGCAAAATTTTATAATTAGACTACATTTTATGAAATCAAAGTGGCGCAACGAAAGAGACAGGGATTATTTGGGTTTATTAATAAAATGGTTCCGCTTATTTTTTAGATGTGTCTTATTCGTACGCTTTTAAATGTGCTTTCTTATTAAATTAAGTTACTTTTATATTTTGAAAACTGGGGTGGTACAAGGACATATTGTTCAACTTTATGGTTGGATTGCAGACTTGGGCCCAAGCCGAACTTCATAGGCAAGGGATCAAGAATCTGCCATCCGCTATCGCTACTGTTGATCGGTTGGTTGATTATCGTGTGGTTGGTGTCCCAGATTCCGAACGTCGTAAAGAAGGAATTTGGCAAAGACGAGGGGAAAACTGGCAAGCTGGGTAATGATGGGAAAAATAAGAAGAATAAGAAAAAGAAATACGCTGGTAAGCGAAGGAAAATTCCCAACCGGTCTTTGATAAAACAAATACGGGTTGTTTCCTTTGTGGGGGTGACCACCAGATGCAAGATTGTCCTAAATGGGTAAGTTGAATGCCCTTGTGAATAAGTCGGGTGACAATGATAATGGTACTGGACCCTCGAGAGTCAACCCTTTGCAATTGCTTGGTACAATCCAGGATAAGCCCTCGGGCCAAAAAACTCTAGTGTATGTGAAGACAGTTGTGAATGACAAGGAAGTGATGGTTGTGGTGGATACATGTACAACTCACAACTTTGTGGCTGAACGGGAGATTACGAAGTTGGGACTAGATCTCTTGCCACATGCTAGTTAGATTAAGACAGTTAATTCGGAAATAAAACCTATCAAGGGTGTGGCCAACGTAGATCTGACAGTTGGTTCATGGAAAGGGTAGTGCATGTTAATGGTTGTCCCCCTTGATGATTTTGATATCATCATTGGAACTGATTTTCTTGTTGCGTCTAAGACGTCGGTGATGCCTCACTTAGGTGGGATACTGATTGCTAATGAAAGTTGTTCTTCCTTTGTTGATGGCGTTTATGAGATCGAGGGGAAATCAGATAAGAAGTCAGGGTTGATGTTGCCTTTGCAGGTTAAGGATGGGTTGAAACATGAGGATGAAACCTACCTCGCTGCAATGGTTGAGATCACGCAGATATGTACCAGGAAGTGCCAGATGCGGTAGCGGATTTGTTGACAGAGTTTGTGGACATTATGCCACCGGGACATCCAAAAGAGTTACCTCATAGACGGGAAATTGACCATAAGATTGAGTTGGAACCAGGTGCTAGGCCTCCGGCCCAGGCTTTTTACAGATGGCCCCTACTGAGTTGGCTGAGTTGAGAAAACAATTGGATGAGTTGTTGGAAGTGGGACTAATCCAGCCTTCCAAGGCTCCTTATGGTTCGCCGATATTATTTCAGAAGAAATAAGATGGCTCGTTAAGAATGTGCGTGGATTACAGGGCATTGAATAAGGTTACTGTAAAAAATAAGTACCCTATTCTGAATGCCTTGGATCTGTTTGATAAGCTGTCGTGGGCGCAGTACTACAAGAAAATCGATTTAAGGTCTGGTAGGTGCGGATTGCTCCTGGAGACGAGGCCAAGATGACTTGTGTTACAAGGTATGGGTTTATTTGAGTTCCTTGTAATGCCCTTCGGTTTGACTAATGCTCCAACAACGTTCTGTAATTTGATGAACGATGTGTTGTATGAATACCTGGATCAATTTTTCGTGGTTTATTCGGATGATATTGTTGTATATTTGGGAGTCCTTGGAGGACCATTTGTGGCATTTACGGGATGTATTCGGAAGCTAAGGGAAAATATCTTGTATGCTAAGAAGGAAAAGTGTGAGTTCTGTCGGTAAGAAATTACATTTCTTGGCCATATTATAAGCCAACGTCAGATCAAGATGGATGGAAAGAAGGTGCATGCTGTGTTGGATTGGTTTGTTCTGTCCAAAGTTACCGAGTTGCGTTGGTTTTTTGGGATTGGATAATTATTATCGGTGTTTCATCAAGGGCTACTCTAAAATCGTTAGTCCCTTGACTGATTTGTTTAAGAAGGACCGGAAGTGGGAATGGACGGTGGCATGTCAGGAATGTTTTGGTTGTTTGAAGCAAGCCATTGATTTAGATCCGGTGCTGAAGTTGCCTGAGTTTGATAAGTCGTTTGAAGTCCAGATGGCTGCTTTGGACCGAGCACTTGGTGGTGTGTTGGTGCAAGACAAACACTCCATTGCGTATGAAAGCTGTAAACTTAAAGAAGCTGAAACACAGTATTGTACTCATGAGAAGGAGATGATTTCTGTTATTCATTGTTTTGATGCGTGGAAACACTATCTATTGGGAACGAAGTTCACGGTGGTGACCAATAATGTTGCCAACACCTATTTCAGGACCCAAAAGAAGCTGACACCTAAGCAAGTCCGTTGGTAGGAGTATTTGGGGAAGTTCAATTTCGATTGGGTACACAGACTGGGCAAGCACAACGATGTTGCTGATGCCCTTAGTTGAAAGCTGGTAAAAGAGTAATTAGCTGCGCTGACTCTTGTTGGGTCGAATTTCTTGGACCGGGTTCAAGAAAGGTCTCAAAACAATGTTGTTTATAAGAAACTTGTTGAGCAAGTACATGAAGGGTTGGTACGGAAGTATTGGTTGGACAATAGGATATTGTTTGCGAAATGTGGCAGGGCCTATGTCCCAATGGCTCATTACGAAGGTAGCTGTTGAGGAAAACTCACGACCCTCAATGGGCTGGTCACCTAAGCATTGATAGGATGCTTGCCTTGTTGTCTCGTCGTTATTACTGGCCCAAGATGGAGGACGATGTTGAGGCGTACATTCGAACTTGTCTAGTATGTCAAGTAGACAAGTTGGAAAAGAATGAGGCATGTTTGGTGTATCCCCTGCCGATCCCTGATAAACCATGGCAGTCCGTCTCCATGGATTTTATTTTGGGATTTCCTAAAGTGAATGGTATGGATTCGATTTTGGTTGTGGTGGATTGAATGTCGAAGTATGGTTTATTGCTCCTCCTAATGCATGCCCCGCTGAAGTGGCAGTTGACTAGTTTTTCAAGAATGTAGTAAAGTATTTCAGGATTCTGGAGGATATCACTATCGGGATATCCGCTTCACAGGCCATTTTTAGACTGCAATATTTAAAATGATGGGAACGGAGTTGAAGTTTTCAACTGCGAATCATCCTCAAACTGATGGTCAGACGAAGAGGATGAATCAGTTATTGGAGGAATACTTAAGGCATTATGTATCAACGAGTCAGATGAATTAGGTGGAGTTGTTGAATATGGCTCAGTTCAACTATAATCTGCACAAGTCTTTAGTTGTTGGCATAAGTCCATTTGAGGTGGTGTACGGACAATAACCAATGATGCCGCATGAAGTTGTTGTACAACGAATGAGAGGTAAATTTCATGCCGCCTACTGTTTTTCTCGTGCAAAGCAGGAGTTATTGGATGAAGCAAGGGACAACTTGGTTAAGGCCCAACGTTGTATGAAAAAGTATATGAACATGGATAGACGGGATGTGGAGTTTAGTGTTGGGGACAAAGTGTTGTTGAATCTAACTCCTCAGATTTGGAAAAAGATCAGTTCAAAAACAATCCATCGTGGGTTAGTTCCTAAGTATGACAGTCCATTCGAAGTATTGAGAAAAGTTAAGAAAGTTTCCTATCGTCTAAGGTTGCCGGACAGATTGAAGATTCACCCTACGTTTCATGTAAGTTTTTGAAAAACATTTATGAAGATGGTGAGGATGGTTCAAGGGAGAAAGCGCTGCAGGTGCCTCCCATTATCGGATGATGATATGACAAGGAGGTTTCAAAGATCTTAGATCACCAGCATTTGGACAGAGTAAGAAAAATTGGAGGACGGATTACTTGGTCAAATGGAAGGGAGAGTCTAAGCGGATGTGACTTGGGAACGTGATGTGAACTTGTGGCAGTTTGAGAACAAGATTGAAAAATACTGGGCGGAAATGGGTGGAACCCTACATCCAACGAGGGCGTAGGATTCTTCAGGTGGGGGAGATTTGTTAGCTCCTTGGAAGCTCAGACTCGTTGGTGCGCAAACTTGCATGCCAATGAGCCTAACGATGCTGACATGGCACGACACTCGTTGGGGACGATGAAAGTGGAAGTCCTTAGAGGTTTTGGCATGGGTTGGATCAGTGTCGGGACTTGGGGACATCAGTTTGGAATGATGGGACAAGATGTTGGACCAAAAAGTCATGCTCCTCGACCTTTTCAGTGTCTAGTGCTATCACAATGCTTTTTATTTTTAAGCCTATTATAGTGGGAAAGTGTTTGAGAGACCCCTCCAGCAGGTTGGCCCATGGGTGGCTGCCAAGGGTCGGGTCGCCCCATTAGGGCCTGACCAAGCTTGGCCCTTGGTCTAGTGGGTTGTCCATTGCCGCGGAGCTCCAGCGCCCACAAATGGTCCGTGGTCGGCAAATGTCGGTATAGATGGTTTTGATCATACGGAGGAGTCGATACGGATGACAGTGATGGCTTAAGGAAGTGCGCACTAATTGTGGGCTTTCTAGATACTTGGCCACACGTATGCGGAGATGTGTCGGCAAATTGTGGGAACTTGTGGGCAAAAATGGTTGGCATGTGTGGAGTCTTGTTGTGGGTTGTTGGCTTGCTTGATGTTGGGTAGGCAACATTCGAGTGTTGTGCGGACATGTGCGAGAGTTGGTCAGTATGGTGCACAAGGCCTTGTGTGCATTGTTGTAGGTTCACTCGGTATATGGCGGGAACTTGTGCGCGGGAACACTAGATGGTGCGCATTTCTTGGTGGGTGCGTATGGTTACCTTGCCATGTGGGCTTCACGAATTCTGACGGTCACATTGGCATGCTGACTCATGGGCTGTTGCTTGGGGTAGTTGCTAGGCAGTTCCAGACCTTGGTGCTTACTTAGTGGGCGGTTGCCCTGATAACCACCTACGACACTTGGCAGACATTGGGGAAGGACGTGTGGCATCCTCTGCCATATGTAAGGCCGTGATTGGCTGACACCCAACAGTTGGGGATGTCCAATGCATAGTTTGGATAGGCTATATCCTGTCTGCCCTGACTTGCACGTTTTTGGTAGATCATTGTGTGCAAGCTTGGCTATTCAGTTGTATTGTGTGATGGAAGCATTAAAGATTAGGGTGAGTTCCCTGTAAATCGTGATGTGCTATTTATGTTGCTTGTGATTGTGTGCTTGCTTGTTTTGATCAAAATAACTCTCATACACTAAATTAAACACGAGTGCTTGTGAGGGTGTAGGAAGGCTGACTGATTGATGCACAATCAGGCTGCACGGTGGGCTAATTCTTGCGAAAACTTTAGTAGCGTTAATTGCCCCTGTGACACTTGCCATGAGGACAGTGAGTTAATGGACTGAGGCCTAAAGAAATTGATACAATTTAGGTGCCCAAAAATTTTAGTACTTATTTTATATATATATATATATATATGATGAGATCTCGTATAGTAACCTCTTACTGTAAGGCAGTGTGGATTGATCCCATCCATCCACTGATTTTATTCAATGGTCCAGATGCCTACTAAAATAATAGATGGAGAGAGCATAATAGTAATTAACAAAATGGTGCAACAACCTCTGCCATAATCACGCCCCTACAATTAAGGGATTGATGAATATCACGTTTCCATAACAGAAATCTTCAAAATCACACCAAAATCCTTTTTCCCCACCTTCTCTTTTTCGTGCAACACAATGCAAAAATAACCCTGCAACAAAAACAAACCAGTTGATCGAACAAATTCAGGGGTACACTATGGGAGAACAATATGCTCATCCACATCAAAGTGACGTATCAATTGACAATACAGATGAAAACAACAAATTTGAGGGCGTGGATAATGGTATTTATAATTCTCATATGAAAATAGCAATATTACAATTATACCATATTTATCCACAAATTCTAGAAAAACAACCCTGTTTACCCCTTGTTTATTCAATCACACCTTCGAATAACATACGAAACAACATATTTATTCAATCACACCCTGTGTATGCATCTTTGAAACACTGGTAGGTTGAAAAGTGAACTTAATTTTGGGCCACTGTGAAAAACAATGCACATTTTTAGTTTTTGTGTGATGCATATATAGTGTATATGTAATGCACAATTAGTTTACTTGTGATGCATATATAGCACGTACGTAATGCATACTTAGTGTTTATGTTCATCTAAATGCTTGGTGCACAGTTGAAAATTTGATGCATACATAAGGCATAACTGATGGATAGATACAAATCAGGTGATACATACACTGATGTGAACCTTGTGCACACTACACGAGTATTAAAATGGATTGCTAAAAATTAGGTATAATGATATTGACAAGGTGGTGCATGTATAAGAAAACAATGGTGCACCGATCAAAAAAAAAAAAAAGAAAACAATGGTGCATGTTTAGTTGTTATTTTCGAAAATATGCCAATTAGACATCCATTAAATAAACATTTGTAATTTGATGCTTACTTATACATATATATTACAAAACTTGTGCAGATTTACTTGATGAAAATATCCATCACAATGCAGTACGAGACCGTATCATAATATCCCCCGGCTCTACCAAGTACTGGATACCTGAAATAGAACAAGATAAAATACCACGAATATGCATGTAATTTGCTATATTGGAGAAAGGTGTGCAATTTTGTAGGGACTACGACAAAAGATGCTGCTTTGACATACGAATAGGCACCTCCATAAATTTAAAAACAAAGAGATCCGGTTATAGTATATTGTGTGTAACCGAGAGTGCTACAAACATACAACAACTGTAGGGAATGGAGAAGGAAGCAATACACATACAAGGTAATGCAAGAGAGTTTCAAACCATTGTGGCTGCAAAGCGAACTGCGTACTAGAATACACGGGCAACGGTTCATACACGATGAAGTATTTCGAAGAACACCACACGCATTCTTTCAGTTCAGAATCTTACCTATTGTTTTAAAGTAAATTGAAATTTAACTTTTTTTTTGAGGGAAATTGAAATTGAAATTTTGGTCACAAACAATTTATAATAAATTGTTCAAAGTCCAGGATAGGCACTGCAAAGTCACACCACTTATTTAGGCAGATGGTTGGAGGATATTCGCAAGCATGTGCATTACCAATTGATTTCAAGAATTTCAAAAGAGACTTGAAGACACACATATGAGGGGAAGACACACAATTGATATTTGACAAATTCTTGAAAAAAAAAAGATGTGTCCATGAATGACCTTTAGTTATGACGTGGACGAAAACTACCAACTGATGAGACTGTTCTGGGCAAACAGGTCAGTTTAGAAAAATATGGTGCATATATAGATCAAGTCATGTGTATATATACATAATATGGTATTCATTTACTAAAGCAATGATGTAATTCGAATATACTTGTTCACGTTTTGAAAATATGGTCATATACAGATCAATACTTGTGTACATATATACATAATATGGTATACTGTTACTAAGACAGTGATGCATTTCAAATTTACGTGTTATCAGGTACAAAATGATTTTTGCACCATTCACAGGCATTGACAACCATCAAATTTGTGTTATGTTTGCATGTGGGTTACTATTGAAGGAGGATGAGGTGTCCTATGTTTGGTTATTCAGAAACGTTTTAGAAACAATGTGCAGTGAGCCGTAGTACATTATAACTGATCAGGATCCGGCAATGAAAAATGCAGTCAAAATAGTTTCAAGACCGCAATACACCACTCATGCATGTGGCACATTATGGAGAAGGTTAGCACCAGGCCAGCCATACATTGTTACAAAAATGAGCAATTCTTACGTCGTATTAATTCCGTTGTTTGGAATGACCAAAATGAACCTGCTGACTTTGAAAAATTATGTCAATCTGTGATAACATATTTCAATCTATAAAACCATCCTTGGTTTACTACATTGTATGAAATAAGAAAGAGCTGGATCCCTACTTATTTTATAGATGTTCCCATGGGGGTTTGATGCGAACTATGTCACGGTTTGAAAGCACGAACAGTTGGTTCGGTGGGTTTACAAACCCGCAAGTCAATTTAGTAGAGTTCTTCATTCACTTTGACGCACAATGGATTCACAATGACACGCAATACACAAACTACACAACGACAGTGACAGTCTCATTCCCGAATGCAAGACACCGTTGGACATTGAAAAACATTCAACAAACATTGTACACACATACTATTTTTAAAAAAAAAAAAGCCTGGAGATTCAGCCGCGTGTTACAACTGCTCAGTACATATGGTCATAAGAATAGGAGGCAGTTGTTCCTACTCAATAAAGGACAAAAATGATGCAATTTTCAAAGTATTGTACTGCAATGTGGAAACAAGCGCAATGTGTAGCTGTAAGATGTTCGAAATGCACGGAATTTTGTGTCAGCACATATTCATTGTATTCAAGGACCTCAAGGAAATTCTCAACAAATACGTACCTACAAGAGGGATGAAACTTGCATCCATACATCCATCAATAACATACGGTCAACTATACAAATTCAAAGGTGGGGGAAGAAGCAACCATAACTCTAAATGAATTATGGTCAACTTTCCACAAATGCATAAGACTTGCGAATGGGATAGTGGAAAAATAGGCCGACTTAGCATGCTTATTATCTGAACACAAAGACAAGTTAGCTCAAGATCAAGAAGAGCAATATATTGGTAGCAAGTAGACACTATTTGAAACTTATTGCGACTCTATTTCTCAAATGGACATCTCAGTATTGCCATCACAACAAGCACGTAACAAGGGCAACGGGAGATGGATTAAAAGCAGGATACAGAGTCAGAAAAAAAAAGCAATCCGTGCAAGCACCAAACTAAAAAGAAAATGTGGTACGTGTGACAAATTTGCATTACACAACAACCATACTTGTCACGATCAACAGCAGAATGAGCACCCCCTTTTATTAATTAGATTCAACATTATATTATTCAAAAACTTAGTACATTACAATTGCAAAGTTTTAATCGTGAACGTTGTGTACAATTACATTATTCAACATCCTACTAACTATGTGTCAAATTGCTATTAACTTTGCACTGTTTCATCATTAACTATGCACCAAATTGTTTGTCTTTAAATTTGTGTATTTTTATACAGAATAATGGTGCATGTATGTTGTGTTTTTGGTTCACATATAGTTATAAAATGGTGTGCAATTAGTAATAACAAATCAGCATTGTATTACGAATATGCATCATAACAGTACTAATTATGCATCAAATAATTACAAAATAGGCACTACAAACAATCATTAACACTTGTATATAAAAAAATCTTTGTGGAAAGTGGTGGCTCAAAAGCTACTTTAAAAACCTTAGGCAAGTGCACCTATCGTTTTACAGTATAGATTATTGATTACCGAGTGTCATTCCCACGAGGATTGTAAGTACTAGTAATTACCGTATTTTTGTTATATAATCTAGCAATTTTCAGAGGTTCGTTGGATAAATAAGGAAAATGAACAATCTAAATAAACAAACTACAATTGATAAAAATGAAGAAAGATTTATAAAATAAGAAATCAAGAGATAGAAATGTGTTCGAATGCAAATCCCTTTAGAATATTTTTTTGATTTAACAAGATAAAAATACAACCATAACCCCTTAAGCAAAAACCATCCTCTTTAATAAAACCTCATGTTTTATGGACCGTAGAAATTCCTGATTTAAGTTAAACCCTCTTTCAAGGTGAAAAACTCCTAATCTCAAGTTGATTAACTGAAATCTCTTTCTAGTTAAAACCCCCAAGATTGCATTATAACAATTTATGAATTCCAATATTAGGTTTGACCCTAATCCAGAAGATTTATGTTGTCCTATATCTAAGATTGCATGCAACTCTTTTCACTTATAAAGGTTCTTTCTCACCATAAATCTCTCGATTATCCGATGAGGAATAGATTTCAAATCAATATACCAGAAATATTAACTCGAATGAACAAAGCAATATAAGTGAATCACACAAGACATGAGAATTTTATTAAAAGCATACAAACCTTAATCACAAATCCATTCTAGAGTTCATTACATTCAAACACTAGGAGTTTAGCTACACATGATTTTGACAAAAGAATAAATTACACAAGAAGATTTAAGTGTTGTAGACATGGTGTACTTATCTTTCTCAAAATCTCAATGGACTTCTTTCTTGATTGATGTTAATGATGTTGCTCCAAGTCTTCTTCTCCAATATTGCCCCAAGCTTTCTCCTCAAAAACCCCTTGATCCTAATTCTACTTAATGGATGTAATATGATGGATACAATACAATGAATATTTTCTGAATGTCCTCTCCCAACTCAAACCCTTGGCATTTATAGACACCATTTTTGTACAAGAATACATTGATAATGCTATCTTTTATTAAATAATTGCTCCACTTTCATTGTTGGGTTGGTGAGTTCTTGTATTCATATGATAATTGATGGAATATGGGGACATGGTGCAGCAAAATAGCGTGTTAAAGGTGTATAAAAGTGGTCAACAAGGCTTGGTTGGTGAGTTTTCCATAATTTTCGCATAAAAAGTATCAAAAAAGTGGCTTTGACACGGCCGTGTTAGGCAGCACGGCCAGGCCGTGCTGTCCTAAGAGTTGAACTTTTGACTGAACACAGCCATGTTGTCCGACACGGACGTGTTGTGCAACACGGCCAGGCCGTGTCCGGCACTGTTTTGTGCGGTTTTTCTTCTCTTTTGATCCCCTTCAAAATGGCCATATTTGGCTACACGGTTTGGCCGTGTTGAACCCTTTTTCTAATTGTTCTTCAATTTATTTCCTTCTTTTTGGACATGGCCATGTTATTTGACACCCCGTAGTCATGTTGAGTGATTTTCTTGGCTTTTTTCACTCAATGTTGACTTCAAATTGCTCCATATAATGTTGAAAATATCCCGCAATAAAATGCTTAAGATAATTAAAAAGACTATGGTTTTTTTAATAAAACAGTTTAAAGTCTATTGAATTGATACAACAAAACATGTATAAAATGACACTTATCATAAATCATATATACAACAACACAGTGCTAACTAAGTGTCAGAATGATATTAATTGTACACTATTTCATCACTAACTATGCACCAAAATAATCACAGTTGTGAAAAACAATTATAATTTGCATCAATATAATAATAATTATGCATCAAAATGTTATTAAATGCGCATTAGTATTAAACATGCAAATTTTATAGACTGAGTTATATACATACATTAAAAATGTAGCATAACACAATTAAAATTACATCACCATTCAAAAAATAAACTTCACTAAAACCGACATAGAACATGCCCTTAAAAGAAAAATTCACTTTCCAAATACAAAAGAACATCCCATCAAAAAACCCAAACACCGTCCCTGTCAATTCTTATTGTCGTTGAAGAATTTATTGGCCACATCTAAAACACTGCCATTCTCTTGGTTCAAATCATGCATTAGAATTGCATGACAATACAATGTCCTAAGTTGTACGAATTCAGCGGCATCAGCCTTGTCAAATCCATAGTTCCATTTTTTCAACGCTCCCCCCATGTAGGTCTCCATGTGCCACATAGCATAGACCCCACAGTCAACTTTATTTTCCGCATCCCTCCACGACATAGCAAGTTAAGATGGGGAGCATTTTTCAACAACACGCGATGCCTAGTAACACCCACACACAAGCAAATATCGAGAAAATATCCCCAACTGAAACACATACCAAAAAACATACCAAAAAATCTATTAATAGAAAAACAAAACAACTAACACATACACCAAAAAATTTGTGCATAAAGAACATTATCACATAACTAAACTGATCACCAAACTAAATGAAAAATAATGGGACAAAATTAATGCTAAAAATTACCAGTCTCTCCGGCATTTTTTTGTACTTGTCACTATTGGAACCACCGATAGAAGCGTTGTCCAGAATGTGACAATACTTCTTCTTTATGTTAATGCATATCACGAAAATATGTTTGTTGGGAAATTTATTGTTTAGATTTTGATGAATGCCATGTAAAACTTAGAATAAGAAGTTGGCACCCCATTTTCGTTGTAAACTGCATTGTAATAAATAGGGTCAAGCCGAGTTAAGTCGCTATGCCTAAACATGCAAGAAGACAAACCGGAGACTAGAAGGAAGACTCATTTGCAAGACAACCGAGTATGGCAAAGAAGAGAAGAAGGGAACTCCACTGAAGGAGCAACTGAGATGCAGCTGAGTAGAGTATCAGTCAAGTCAACTCCAGATAGCCAAGTCTCAAGTTGAAGTGACAGAAGAGTCATCCAATGATTGGAAGCTGACTCTAAGTCACCTGGGAAAGCAAGAAAATGCGATCAAGTCGAGATAATTGGAAGAGATCCGTTGCTACGAGAAATCAAGGGAATTACTTAAACAAGTAATACCTCCATACTACCTTTCTCAAGTGCTCATCTAGAAGCGTGCAAAAGGAATAAACCAATGGAAAGCATCGCACCATGTCGAACTCGAAAAGTCAAGAACAATTCATACGAGAAAGTGGCAATTCCAAGGACTGCAACAAGACAAGCCAACGACCACAAGTGTCTTTTGAGAATAAGCCTATCTCTTTAACGGGCAAATTTTCTAAAGAACACTATAAAAGGCTGAGGAGTTTATTTGAGAGGTTGTTGGTTACCTTGACAATTGAAAACAAATACGAGCAAGAAAAGTTATATCTCAGAACCAAAAATATTCTCAAATCATTCAAGATTAATCCTCAAGCCTACATTACGAAGAAAATCAATCCAACACTCACCGTGAAGGAAAGATAACTTCAATCAGTTGAAGAGGAAATTGTTGAAGAATCAAGGGGTTTACATTCCACGGAGGATTGTAGGAAGGTTCAAGGTCGAACCAGTCTCAAGTTTTTGGAGGGCTTCGTGATCAAATCCAAAGAGCTTGAGCAAGTGGGCTGTAGTAGCAAGGCAAAAATTGTGAAGAAGGCGAGTCGTCACGAGAAGCCACCGTGTGACTAAGGCATCTCCAGACCGAGTCTCAAAGGATCAAGTCACCGTGTGTGATCAAAACTTGTATCTGGACTGTTACCACTCTGTATACTGATCAATACTTAGTGGATTCCTCCTGGAGTTGGAGAAGAGAGGAGTAGAAGAATTACCCCATCTTCGAACCTCTATAAAAACTTATCGTGTCATTTACATTTCAAAGACTTTAATTCCTCGCACCTTATTTATTTAACTCTGTGATAAATTTGCTATCCACTTGATAATCTCTAAGTACTAAAACCAAGTATTAAACCAAATTTAAGGGTGTAAAGTCTTCCAATGAAAACAAATCACAATCGAGTTAAGTCTTTAGTCAAAACAAATTGAGTTATTCTATCAACAACTCGGTCAGTGCATTGAGTAACTAACTCACGATTAACTAACTTAGTTGTCCATCAAGGACTCAAATTTGTGAAGTATTAACTCTGAATATTTAAAAGGATTAAATCGAAAAGTTGGTAAGGTTTATTCAACCCCCCCTTCTAAACCTTACACTCACACCCCTTGGGACCTACAATGTTCACTCTTGCAAATAGGGAAGAAGAACTGAAAAAGGAGCAACAAATAGTATGTCATACTAAAACAAAAAAAGAAACAAAACCAAATCTGCTAAGATTATAAGTCATCATACCATTTCAACAGCCTACAAATTAGCCGTTGTTGGGTCCACAAATTCTGCATCAAACGATTCTGAGAACAAACTAGAACCCTTTTTCTCACTCAGATCATCGCTAGGGGACACAACAGAGTACAACTCCAAACAGAAAAATATGAATCATGATATAATAACTACCACTTAACTCTTTACGCCTTAATGTGCAAAAAAAAACATTATGTAACTAAGAATGCACCATAATATAAGTAAATGTGCATTAGATTATACATAATTGTGCACCATATATATACTGAACTTTGCACCATTTTATAACTAACAGTATATCATTTTATAACTAACAGTATACCATTTTATAACTAACAATATATCATTTTATGACTAATGGTACATCATCTGCAAACCTACAAAAGATGCAATATACATCATTTTATAATTATTCACCATATTAATAACTGTGCAACATTGTACAGCATTTTATAACTAATTGTACAACATTTTCCGCATCCCTCCACGACATAGCAAGTTAAGATGGGGAGCATTTTTCAACAACACGCGATGCCTAGTAACACCCACACACAAGCAAATATCGAGAAAATATCCCCAACTGAAACACATACCAAAAAACATACCAAAAAATCTATTAATAGAAAAACAAAACAACTAACACATACACCAAAAAATTTGTGCATAAAGAACATTATCACATAACTAAACTGATCACCAAACTAAATGAAAAATAATGGGACAAAATTAATGCTAAAAATTACCAGTCTCTCCCCATTTTTTGTACTTGTCACTATTGGAACCACCGATAGAGCGTTGTCCGAATGTGACAATACTTCTTCTTTATGTTAATGCATATCACGAAAATATGTTTGTTGGGAAATTTATTGTTTAGATTTTGATGAATGCCATGTAAAACTTAGAATAAGAAGTTGGCACCCCATTTTCGTTGTAAATCGCATTGTAATAAATAGAAATGGTCAAGGTGAGTTAAGTCGGTATGCCTAAACATGCAAGAAGACAACCGGAGACTAGAAGGAAGACTCCGCCGCAAGACAAATTGAGTATGGCAAAGAAGAGAAGACGGAACTCGATCAAGGAGCAAACGGTGAGATGCGGTGAGTAGATATCGGTCAAGTCAACTCAAGATAGCCAAGTCTCAAGTTGAAGTGACGAAGAGTCATCCAATGATTGGAAGGCGACTCTAAGTCACCTGGGAAAAGCAAGGAAATGCAATCAAGTCGAGATAATCGGAAGAGATCCGTTGCCGCGAAATCAAGGAAATTACTTAAACAAGTAATACCTCCATACTACCTTTCTCGAAGTGCTCGGTCCCGTAGCGTGCAAAAGGAATAAACCAATGGAAAGCACTTTGCACCATGCGTAACTCACGAAAAGTCAAGAACAATTCATACGAGGAAGTGGCAATTCCAAGGATCGCAACAAGACAAGCCAACGACCACAAGTGTCTATAAGCCTATCTCTTCAATGGGCAAATTTTCAAAAGAACACTATAAAAGGCTGAGGAGTTTATTTGAGAGGTTGTTGGTTACCTTGATAATTGAAAACAAATACGAGCAAGAAAAGCTATATCTGTAACCAAAAATATTCTCAAATCATTCAAGATTAATCCTCAAGCCTACATTACGAAGAAAATCAATCCAACACTCACTTGTGAAGGAAAGATAACTTCAATCAGTTGAAGAGGAAATTGTGAAGAATCAAGGGGTCTACATTCCACGGAGGATTATAGGAAGGTTCAAGGTCGAACCAGTCTCAAATTTTTGGAGGGCTTCGTGATCAAATCCAAAGAGCTTGAGCAAGTGGGTCAGTAGTAGCAAAGCGTACCGCCTGCGGTGAAGAAGGCCGAGTTGTACGAGAAGCCACCGTGTGACCAAGGCATCTCCGGATCGAGTCCCAAAGGATCAAGTCAGCTGTGTGATCAAAACTTGTATCTGGACTGTTACCACTCTGTATACTAATCAATACTTAGTGGATTTCTCCTGGAGTTGGAGAAGAGAGGAGTAGAAGAATTACCCCATCTTCGAACCTCTATAAAAACTTATTGTGTCATTTACATTTCAAAGACTTTAATTCCTCGCACCTTATTTATTTAACTCTGTGATAAATTTACTATCCACTTGATAATCTCTAAGTACTAAAACCAAGTATTAAACCAAATTTAAGGTGTAAAATCTTCCGCTAAAAACAAATCACAAATCGAGTTAAGTCTTAAGTCAAAACAAACCGAGTTATTCTATCAACAAATTCGATCGAGTCTTGAGTAACTAACTCTATTGATTAACTAACTTAGTTAGTCCATCAAGGACTCAAATGTGAAGTATTAACTCAATATTTAAAAGGACTAAATCGAAAAGTTGGTAAGGTTTATTCAACCCCCTTCTAAACCTTACACTCACACCTCTTGGGACCTACAAGTGGTATCGAGCGATTGGTTCATTGAGCCTTCCGCACCGTTCTTGAACTAGATCTCCAAATTTTTCAAAGTCTGTTTTAGTACTTAAGTTTTCAAAACTCTTTTTATCATCAAAAGTTATTATCATGGAAGGAAATTTGACACGCATCCCTATGTTCACAATTGAAGAATTTGATGATTGGAAAATTCGTATGCATGCTCATATATCAGCATTACATGATGAGATGTGGATAGTGATAGAGGATGGGCCACTGCAAATTTTAAAAGTGAACACAACTGTAAGGAGAGCTGCAGCTGAAGGTGAAGAGGATGTTGCTCCCAGACCAGTCATTGTTGAAAAACCAATAGCTGAATGGACAAATGATGACAGAAAAAAATATAACCTGGACAATGTGGCCAAGGACATTCTTTACAAAACCTTGGACAAAGCCATGTTCAATAAAGCCAAATTATGCAAAACGGCTAAAGAAATCTGGGACAAGCTAACATTGATTTGTGAAGGCTCGGAGCAAATCAAGGAAAATAAATTATCATGGTACATCATGAAATTTGAAAATTTCAAAATGATCGCAGAGAGACCCTGGATCAACTGGATGCTCGGTCCACAGAAATTACCAACGAGCTATCTGCACTTGGAATAGAATATACACAGAAGAAAATGTGTATGAAGATTCTAAGAAGTCTCCCAACTGAGTGGGATATGAAAGTCATGGCCATGAGACACTCCATGGACCTATCCAAGACATCCAACCATGAGCTATTCTCGGATCTCAAAGCCTACGAATTTGAGCCGAGAAGAAAGACCAGGAAGAGACAATCAGTACTCGAAAACAATCGCTCTAATTGTTAAGGATGGCAAGAGAGCCGAGGTCAAAGAAGTCATTGACCAAGAGGAAATAGCCCCGATGGTTAAAAGGTTTAACAAGTTCTTCAATAAGAACTACAAGAGAGGCAAGGGCGAATCCTCCGAGAAGACACTCGGCTCACTCCAAGTCAAGGAAGATAGGCCAACCAAGAGAACAGAGCATCAAAAAGCCGAATATCAAAGGGCCGACAATCCAAGAATGGAAAGAGCGATCAAAAGGTTGAAAATCTATCTTTGGAACCGTAGGCAACCAGGTCACTATGCCATTGATTGCCCATATCCTGTAGTCAACAAATACAGGAATGAAGAAGAAAGAAAGGTCTTGAGAGAAAGAAGACAAGAAAAGAAAAAGGCAATGTTGGTCAGCAGAGATCGGAGAGACAAACAAGCCAAGTCAAGAGACACAATGATTGAGAGTAGTGAAGGTGACTACTCAAGTGACTAAAGAAGAAGCCTTGATCCGTTTGATGGCCAAAGAACAAGACCAACTCGACCAAGAAGATGAGGTACACTCTAACTCATCACACTCGGTTCTAGTGATAGTGATCTGTGACACACACACTTCATCACCCACTCGATCTTTATGATTCATTAGGCAAAATGATGAAAGATTTTGAACACATTAAATCCTCACACACACTACTAAATGAGGAAAACAGCCTACTCAAAAAGCGAAACTCACAAAATGACTAAAGAGTTTGAGTACTCTAAGTCAAATAGGCGATGAGAATGAAAGTTTAAAGACGAAAATGCTAAGCTAATAAAGCGAGAAATAGCCGCTATAGAAAAGAGGGAAAATGACCTCAAAAATGTGATTGCCTCATTCACTAAGGCATCTAAATCATTGGATGATCTTATTATGAGTCAAAGAGAATGTGGAGACAAGACAAAGCTTAGGATTTAATTCCTCTCGTGCTATGTCAAGCTCCAAAAGTGATTTTGGAAAAAGGATCTTCTAGCAATGAAGTATCTCAAAATCCAAAACTCCAAATGGTGCACACATTTATCCCAAAGCACAATTACAAACAAACCGGCCTTGGTTATAAAGGAAAAGGAAAAACAATTGATTGAGTGTCTTTGAGAGGGCAGGCAATTGGAAGAATGTAAACACTTTGTAAACAAGCAGGTAAAGGACAAGAATGTTATGATCAATAAAAGGATTGATTCTACGCATACATTCTCTGTGAATGCACTATCTGTATGTATCTTTGCTATTTACATTTTGAATGTTTTAAGTTTTGGCATCATCAAAAAGGGGGAAATTGTTGGGAAATTTATTGTTTAGATTTTGATGAATGCCATGTAAAACTTAGAATAAGAAGTTGACACCCCATTTTCGTTGTAAACTGCATTGTAATAAATAGGGCTGGTCAAGCTGAGTTAAGTCAGCTATGCCTAAACATCCAAGAAGACAACCGGAGACTAGAAGGAAGACTCATTTGCAAGACAACCGAGTATGACAAAGAAGAGAAGAAGACGGAACTCGATCAAGGAGCAACCGAGATGCGGTGAGTAGAGTATCGATCAAGTCAACTCCAGGATAGCCAAGTCTCAAGTTGAAGTGACGGAAAGAGTCATCCATGATTGGAAGGCGACTCTAAGTCACCTGGGGAAAGCAAGAAAATGCGGTCAAGTCGAGATAATTGGAAGAGATCTCATTGCCTGAAAATCAAGGGAATTACTTAAACAAGTAATACCTCCATACTACCTTTCTCGAAGTGCTCGATCTAGAAAGCGTGCAAAAGGAATAAACCAATGGAAAGCACTCGCACCATGTCGAACTCGAAAAGTCAAGAACAATTCATACGAGAAAGTGGCAATTCCAAGGACTGCAACAAGACAAGCCAACGACCACAAGTGTCTTTTGAGAATAAGCCTATCTCTTTAACGGGCAAATTTTCTAAAGAACACTATAAAAGGCTGAGGAGTTTATTTGAGAGGTTGTTGGTTACCTTGACAATTGAAAACAAATACGAGCAAGAAAAGTTATATCTGTAACCAAAAATATTCTCAAATCATTCAAGATTAATCCTCAAGCCTACATTACGAAGAAAATCAATCCAACACTCACCTGTGAAGGAAAGATAACTTCAATCAGTTGAAGAGGAAATTGTTGAAGAATCAAGGGGTCTACATTCCACGGAGGATTGTAGGAAGGTTCAAGGTCGAACCAGTCTCAAGTTTTTGGAGGGCTTCGTGATCAAATCCAAAGAGCTTGAGCAAGTGGGCTGTAGTAGCAAAGCATGAAGAAGAAGCCGAGTCATACGAGAAGCCGTGTGTGACCAAGGCATCTCCGTGACCGAGTCCCAAAGGATCAAGTCACTGTGTGATCAAAACTTGTATCTGGACTGTTACCACTCTGTATACTGATCAATACTTAGTGGATTCCTCCTGGAGTTGGAGAAGAGAGGAGTAGAAGAATTACCCCATCTTCGAACCTCTATAAAAACTTATCGTGTCATTTACATTTCAGCACTTTAATTCCTGCACCTTATTTATTTAACTCTGCTGATAAATTTGCTATCCACTTGATAATCTCTAAGTACTAAAACCAAGTATTAAACCAAATTTAAGGGTGTAAAGTCTTCCGCTGAAAACAAATCACAGTCGAGTTAAGTCTTTAGTCAAAACAGCTGAGTTATTCTATCAACAACTCAGTCGAGTCTGTTGAGTAACTAACTCTGCTTGATTAACTAACTTAGCTGTCCATCAAGGACTCAGCTGTGAAGTATTAACTCTGAATATTTAAAAGGATTAAATCGAAAAGTTGGTAAGGTTTATTCAACCCCCCCTTCTAAACCTTACACTCACACCCCTTGGGACCTACAATGTTCACTCTTGCAAATAGGGAAGAAGAACTGAAAAAGGAGCAACAAATAGTATGTCATACTAAAACAAAAAAAGAAACAAAACCAAATCTGCTAAGATTATAAGTCATCATACCATTTCAACAGCCTACAAATTAGCCGTTGTTGGGTCCACAAATTCTGCATCAAACGATTCTGAGAACAAACTAGAACCCTTTTTCTCACTCAGATCATCGCTAGGGGACACAACAGAGTACAACTCCAAACAGAAAAATATGAATCATGATATAATAACTACCACTTAACTCTTTACGCCTTAATGTGCAAAAAAAAAACATTATGTAACTAAGAATGCACCATAATATAAGTAAATGTGCATTAGATTATACATAATTGTGCACCATATATATACTGAACTTTGCACCATTTTATAACTAACAGTATATCATTTTATAACTAACAGTATACCATTTTATAACTAACAATATATCATTTTATGACTAATGGTACATCATCTGCAAACCTACAAAAGATGCAATATACATCATTTTATAATTATTCACCATATTAATAACTGTGCAACATTGTACAACATTTTATAACTAATTGTACAACATTTTATTACTATCTAAGCACCCAAAAAAAAACATACGTACACCATTATCCTGTATAAAAAACACAAATTTAAAGACAAAAACTACATGTCCAAAAGCATAATTAAAACACAAAAGTGAAGACATAAACTGTCACAAAGTTCGTTGCAAAAAACCTCGAAGGGGAGTTAGCATCCCTCACTTCCTTCATCTCATTTAGCAATTTGGACCACACATCGATAACAACACCACTTATATACTCCCCCAACCTCATTGTGTCCAGCTCCTCTCTCATAAGCATCGTGTCACCCATCCTAAAAATAACCTCAGTCCTGCAGACATTTAACAAAATTTAGAAATAAACTAATAATCAAAACATTATACAAAGAGAAAAGAAGAAAGATATCTAAAACGTGCAACCTCTCAGACCCTATGTTGTCAAAAACCCACTTGGCAACTGCATTGTGAATTCTATTCAACTTCTCTACAAAGTCGACCTGTCTAGCCCGGAAGAGCGACGTCAACATTACAGATTTACGCGGATTTCTCTTACTCTTTCGCGTGTAGACCTCTACAATCGGCCGATCAATTCCCACCGCAACATTGCCAGACTCCTCAACAATCCCAGCCTGCCCTTGTCCAACATCCACACTAACATCACCTTGCACCACATCCACACCATCATCACCACCCCTAGATATCCTAATATCTTCACTGTTATCTTTAGACAAATCCTCCTACACATAAGACATAGCAACCCATAAATAAAAAAACATAATAAGAAAAATAAAAGGCTACATATCTTAAAAAAAAAATACTTACGTTCACGGCTTGCGGCTGTTCCTCAACCAAATTCTCCTCAGCATATTTCCGCGATGTTTCTAAAACAGCATCCCAATTGGCAATGTTTGTTTCCTATGTCAACCCAATACTAAAGCTGGGTATATCGTCAGACATTTTCTTGAACTCCTCCCACCGGAAAATTTCTTGTTCAACCTTCTCCAAAGCAGCGATATTTTCTGGATTATTCCAGAATGCATCATTCTGCTGAGTCTCACTACCAAGACCTGCTCCACCACCAGTTTCTTCCCTAGCTTTATCGCCCGAAAAACATATCAACTTACTAATCACAACTTCGATCTTCCCAAAGTCAGCATCAGAAGCCAGCTCCCGAGGCGCATTGTTCAACATTAGAATAATGTCCATTACACCAGTAGCTACCGATGCCAACTTAGATAAAATATTACCAACATATCCCTACACAAATATAAAATCAGAGACAGTTAATCCACAATAACGTAAACATAACCCAAAAACCAAAACTGGATATGCACTACCTAAAATGTATGCACACCAAAACACCTTTATGGTGCTTATTTAGTTGAATTATGATGTACAAATAACTGTCACTTGGTGTATATAGCTTATATACTAATACACCACACTGATCCATGCTTAAAAGATTAAACAAACATATAACTATACCTAATATTATATCATTCACACTAACTTTCCATCATTCCTATGATAAACTTGCATTATCACACAATTACAGCTACAAAAGAAATTCTCAAATAAACGAAAACATACAAACCTATAACTAACAATATACCATCAAAACAATATGATTACATCAAAACTAAAGTAAATATGACAAAAAAAATATAGACAACCTAATTAAACGGTGAAAGCTATAATACAAATTTGATGTGTTTTAACAGAGAAATCAATAACATAATGAGAAAAACCTGCACAACACCACCACTAAATGAAACTGGTGCCGGCTGATCGTTCCGCGATCCGATGGTTCAACCTCATCAATGTCCAAAACTTCCAATTTTGACCTCATCAGCATTCCTATCCCCGATGTTTTCCGTTGTCAATAAGCGAACACATGACACAACCCTCGGGATCTCTCGAATGGACATGACAACTCTATCCATGTAGAACCCTTATTAACATAAAATAAATTAAAACATACGTACAATAAAAAAAATAAACGACCCGTTGAAATGCTTCTTGTTCGTAGTAGCCCATTTCTCTCGACTAGCAATCAAAGTCTTCAGAGGGTACTTGCACCAATTCATGTTCCGAATATCGTTAACATCCTCCAAACACTTAATAACAAGTGCATTAATATAACCGCCCTGCACATTTCCTATAATATGTGCTTCCACAAGAGCAATGAAGTTCCTCTTAAACCAAACAACCCCTTCAGCATCCTCAAGCATCTTTGCACAAACATACGCAGCCTTAATATCATAGGTCCCATTTGCATTGGCATCAAATTGTGACTGCCAATTCTCGTAAACTTTAGATGTTTCCGACTTATTTTTTTTCTCAATTCTGGTTCCACCCTTCGGAACCCCCAACACCAACTTAACATCCTTCTCGCCACAGTGAATAGACCTCCTCCAGAAGCATTAACTCACATCTGACAGAATTAAAATTGTCAACCAACCAGTAAATCATCCTCGACGGATACCCATCAACCTTGAGCCCTAACAAACTTCCAAAACTCATTTCAATCACAACTTTGGCCTGAAAGTTATTCAACCCACTCAATGCGTCCGCTAGAGCAGTTGACACAGACCTAGATTATGTATAATTAGTTATACAATGATGCACTGTTAGATATAAAATGGTGCACAAATCAGTTATTAAATGGTGCACAATTCAGTTATTAAAATGGTGCACAGTTCAGTTATGAAAACGTGATTTTCATCACATCCATGATTGTAGGGCGTCATTAAAAGATAAAAATGGAAGCATCTTTATAGTTTTTTTAAATGATGTACAATTATTTATACAATGATGCATTGTTAGATAAAGAATAATACACAGTTCAGTAATTAAATGCACAGTTCAATTAGTAAAATGGTGCACGGTTCAATTATGCAAACGTGATCATAATCAATCCCTTGATTGTAGGAGCATCAATATAACAGTGTTTGTTACACCATTTTGCTAGTTACTCTTATGCCCTTTTCCACCCTCCTAGGTGAGACCACCCTCCTAGGTGAGACAGTGTGGACTAATCTCAACCATCCCCCTATATATATCAAAGGCTAGGATTAATATATGATAATAATAGATTAACCAATTAATTAAATCCCAATCAGGATAAAATTGTCAAACAAAAATATGTGGGACCGTGAATTAAGGAATCAGCTATAGAGAGAGAAAATCACGCTCACTAACGTGTGTGGACTGTGTATATGCTCTGCGATGTTTCTACTGCATATTTAACATATATGTATTGCATATTTAACAATATTATACTGCATGTTTAACATATATGTACTGCAATTAAAATTATCAAACAAAAATATGTGAGAACCGTGAATTAAGGAATCAGTTATAAAGATAGAGAATCACACTCATTATTATATTGTATATTTTAACATATATTTACTGCATATTTAACACTATTATACTGCATGTTTAACATATATGTACTACATATTAAAATTGTCCAACAAAAATATGTGGGGACCGTGAATTAAGGAATCATTTATAGAGAGAGAATCACGTTCATTATTATACTGTATATTTAACATATAGTTACTGCATATTTAATACTATTATACTGCATATTTAAAATATATGTACTGTATATTAAAATTGTCAAACAAAAACATGTGGGGACCGTGAATTAAAGAATCGGTTATATATATATATATATATATATAGAGAGAGAGAGAGAGAGAGAATCATGCTCATTATTATACTGTATATTTAACATATATTTACTGCTTTAACACTATTATACTGCATGTTTAATATATATGTACTGCATATTAAAATTGTCAAACAAAAACATGTGGGGACCGTGAATTAAGGAATCAGTTATATGACAAATGACAAGTCTATCCTTATTCAAATTAAAATAAAGAAAAAATGCTGAAAATTTAATTAAATCTCAGCCTTTGAAAAATTAAATAAATGGACATGATTAGTCCACACTGTCTCATCTAAGGAGGGTGGTCTCATTTGAACCAATTTCACTCTCACTCTCCCTCTCTCTCTCTCTCTCAATATATATATATATATATATATATATATATATATATATATAGGGAGGTGATCTTGTGAGACCACCCTCCTAGGTAAGATCATAGGACCAAATCTACACCATCAAAAAAATAAATCAATGGCCAAGATATAAACAAATCTATACAACAATTCATATGAAAGTATACACTAGAGGGGGTAAAATAGGAATCCATGAAATTAAATATAGTAAACGCTTCCTAAAAATTAGGGACGTGATCTATGTTGATCACCTCCCCATAATCAAGCGATTCACCTTTCATTTCTCTCCCTTCCCATTCGAACCTGCAAATTATTCAAATATGGCAATAGAATCATGCAACAATTAATGAAAAGTATACAATTCCACTAAACTAACGATACATTAAAACATTACTAAGCATACAGTAACAATTAACTAACTATACAATTACACTAAACTACATGTACATCAAAACAATTACTAAGTATGCAGGAACATTTAACTAAGTATACAATTACATTGAACTAACTATACATTAAAATATTACTAAGTATACAGAAATATTTATATAATTATACAATTATACTAAATTAAATACACAATTTACCTAATTACTTGTATAACTAGGTATACAATTCCATTGAACTAAGTATACAAATCCACTGAACTAAGTATACAAATTCACTAAACTACTTACTGAACTACTTATATAACTAAGAATACGATTCCACTGAACCAAGTATACAAATCCATTAAACTAAATATACAATAAAACATGACTAAGTATACAAGTCCACTGAACTAAGTATACAATAAAACGACTGTTCACAAATATGGCGGAAAGAAGTATCAATTTCGAAAAAAACGCTTGAAGTTGATGATTTTTCCTCCCTAAAAATTAGGTAACTGAAAATGTAGGATTATGTTTCCTTAAAAATAGCTAATAACTGTCCAATTAACAAAATTGATTAAATATAAAAGTACAATTATACCCTTATAAGCCTAAATTTACTAAAATAATCTACACCATCCAAAATTTTAAATCAAGAGTCCATAAGTATTCTTATGGACTAACCTGAAGGGATTGGTCTCATTTGAACCAATCCTATATATATATATATATATATATATATATATATTAACGTACTTTTCATGTTAATAACAATTATTTTTTATCTTTATCAACATATTTTGATATTCAAGTTTCAAAATTCTAATTTGAAATTATATATATGAATTTGTCTGTTTGATACTCTTTTGATTATGTGTATGTATAAAAATAAAATATTTTTTGTTTTATGGATTGTTTCATTTCCCACTAAAATTGGTCTTGCTAAATATAAAGATGATTTTGTTTAATTCCTTTAATAATTTGGACAATTCTTCAGCTTTCTAAACCCTAAAAGATATTGGAATTTAAAATGACATTATTATTAATTGTACGGAAAATACAATATATTATTCGGCATTGAAAAGCTAAATTTTTTTTTCAAATTTTTACTTTCTTATTGATAAACATATTTTATAAATAGAGACAATTCACATTCACACAACCAAATATTTTGTATTTTAAGAGATGTTTTAATAATTTATAATACTTTATCTTTCTATTGTTTTAATCGTATTATAATCAAGTTAATTATATTTATATTTTAATTATTTATTAAAAGTTTAAACTTTTTGCAATCACTATATTTTTTAAAATACAGTTCTGCATAGCACGGTTTGGTAAATACCAAATGTGAGAATCGAATAGAACATTATAATTAAACGATCCAAATAATATAACACAAATTCCCACAATAAAATTTTAAAAAACTAAAATTTGACTTAACAACGTGAATAAATAAAATACTTGATAAAATCCATAAAAAATAAAAATATTTCCAACAAAATAAATATAATGAAATCAATAATATAACCAAAATTATATTTGTTATTTTCTATTTTCTTAGTGTTCGCCTTATTTCTAGCTTCACCGCAAGTGTACGGTGCAGTTTATAGAATAGGGTTAGCAAGGTCGAATCCACAGGGACTAATAAATTATTGTATCAAGTACTGGATTGTAATAGCCTTATTTTTATCTTGACGATCGAAAGTTGATGGATTGGTTTTGTATACTAAAACGAGAATTTATCCTAAAATAAACAAAGTAAAGAGTGATTGAAAGATCAAGAAGATGAATGGATTCCTGGGTTATGGTTTCAGTTAATATCCCCTTTTATTATCAGATTAATCAAACCAAAGTTATACGTATTCTTCCCGATAGAACAATCACATAATTAATTTACCCTCTCTCTCGAGATGCATGTAAAAGCGTTGATTGGAATATCTATCCTAGCATCTCTACTCAACATGAGATATCCAACTCCCAAAAGCACAAAAGATTAAATATCCTCACAAATATTCACAGACTTCTCAATCATGCAAATATTCATGTCAAGTACTCACAGATTTAGTATTGAAACTCATATGTTCGAATTATGAATCAACACATCAAACCATGTTAAACCAAAGGCCTTTTGATAAAACAAGAATTAAAACAAAGTACTCGAATAGGGTTGGAAAACAATAACTTCAATTGTAATTAATCATCAAATAAAAGTATCCATTAACCTACTCCCAAACCCGGGAATCACAAGATGTTTAGCCAGACATAGAAAACATATAATTCATAGACAAATTATCCATGTTCATGTCTAACTAATTGAAAATAAAGATACTATGGAATGCGAAGACTCGGGGACATCGGTGATTTCTCAATCTATCTTCAATCCTCAAGCGTGTTGTTGTTGTTGCCTTGATCGATCTCCCCAACTCTCTGGTGGAAAATTGTTCTTTTCTCTGTGTTCTAGGGCAAAAGTCAGTGTATCTTCATTTGTGGCCGCCACGTCTCTATTTGTACTTCATTCGGGTCGAAACCTAGTTCAAAACTTGTCAAACTCTATTTTCCTGCACAGGCACACGGGCCTGCGCCTAGCGCACGCCTAGCCCGTGCTAGGTGCCGCAGGAAATTTCCAATCGCTGAAGGACGCACGGGCCGTGTGCATCACGCACGACCAGCCGGTGCGTATGGTCGAAGCTCAATTCTCAGTTTTGGCTGGCGCACAGGTCGTGCTAGGGACGCGCGCCCTGCCCATGCACACCTGCTGGAACTTATACTTGTCCGTTTTCTTCCGTTTCTCGCCCGGTTCGTCTGACTTCTTCCCGATTCAACTCCAAACTTCGTACTTTACTTCAAGTATCGGCGGTTCTTTATCACAATGCTCAGAATTGTTGCCAAAATGCTACAATTGTCATTCATTTCCTACAAAATGAGCAAAGCGTAATACCTTTTCCACAAAACAGTAATAAAGCTCTTTTTACTCATGTAATGCATGCATAACAACTAATTCTAGCTACAATTAAGCCCAAAATACATGCAAAACACATATTAATCAAACCTCCAAACTTAAACTGTTGACAGTCCTGGTCAACACTTTATACTCAAGACAAAACACAAATTGGGTAATGAAGAGCAACTCAAGAACAACGCATCACAATTCATGTCGTTTATCCCTAGACGCCAAGCAACAAATCAACCAAGCTTTGAATATCTAACATAGAGCACAAGTCAATTAAAACCATGGTAAATACTTCAAATCACGCCTCTCATGGAAAAAGTGTATACTCTCCTCTCTAGAATAATAAGGGACATGTATTCGCTCAAATCATGTCAATGTTGAAGAATTACCATAGGCTAGCAAATCGTCTCACATCTCCGCCACTCGATTGTATGCAATTCATAAATCAGAAATGACTTTTCTTTTGGTTGTAATGAAGGGTCTTTGGTTAAGGTAGGGAAATATGGAGAAAGTGACTCAAACTTAAGCGTATAGACTGGTAAGCACATCTTTTTTCTCACTCAAATATTCTCATTCAAATCAAATATGCACCCCCAATTATCTCTTATTCTAATCACCTCTCTTTTTCTCCCTTTTTTTTCCCCTATAATCTGCTCTCCTTACATCATAATCTCTGCCTAAAAATTCATTTAAGGCCAACTCACTTATGCAGTCGATTTTTTTCATTTTTTTATTTTTTTTTCATTTTTCTTTTCGACTCTTTTGTGAGTATATCCTCCTTTTTCCTCCTTTTCTTATTCTATTCCCACTTCCAACATGTACACCATTATCTAAATTCTCAATATCCCCCTATTCAACCTTTATTCAATCCCCTTACTCAATGCTATATGCTCGAGCTTAGGGTGACAGATATATCAAGTTTAAGGATTGAAATGTGGATACCAAAAATCAGGCAATAGGCTCAAGTTGGCTAACTAGGGAAATTATATGTCATTAGGTGGGCAAAAGGCTTGAATGGCTTAACAAAAATGGCCTAAAATCATCTTCATAAATTGCATGCAACATGTGACCTCAACAGAGATCCCAGAGCAAGTTCTAGAATTCAAATCAACATGAATGACACACTCAATCAACAAACAAGACTGCATAATAATGAAAGCAGTAAAGGCTCAAAAAGCTCACAGGCTTGCAATTGCATAATTCAAAGTATATCAACCATGATTTCAATATTCACATGCTCCATATTATCTATTATCAACCCGGTCAACTCACGCTCATCACCCAATTCAAAACAACATAAATCGTTCAACAAATGTTCCCAAGATCACCACAAGCACACAATAGCGGTCAACTCACTCCCTAAAAACCTAAGAAAGCAGTAAACGTGCTAAAGCAATAAACATGCTAAAATAAAAAATAAGCATCTAATGCAATGCAACCTATATGCTCTACATGCAACTATATGAATGCAAAAAATCACCACACCCTTCAATTAAATTACTACCTCTCCCCCCAAACTTGAATGAAATTATAGCACATAGAAAAGAAGATAGAATTTCAAAGAAAAGTGTGGAATGGACCTGGCTCACTGTGGGGTGGCGGCGAAAAGTGGCCCTGAAAGATGTGCCACTTTTGTACCTGATGCATCATTTGCAACATCTCCAATTCCCACTGCTCCTAGGCCTGATACCTTTGCTCCTGCTCCGTTCGGAAGGCACGGAACTCCTCCTGGTGATGCTAAATCATCCCGGTACTGCCGGAAATCATCCTGGTGATGCCTAAAATCGTCCTTGTGTTGTCGCTTGCTCTCTTCAAGAGCAAAGAGTATATCCTGATAATCCTGTCCCCCACCTTCCTCACCTTGGTGGGAGCTTTCTGGAATGTCGGGCCTCCCCTGTTGGAATCCCTGCTCGAAACCCCCCTGCTGGAAATCTGGCCCAGAACCCCTCTCTTGCCGATCATATTCCCTTGTCTCAATCGCCAAGTCCTCATCATTGGGCAACCCGGCTACCCTCATCCTTTTCCTTGTAGTCAGGCCGTCTATGACTCTAATATGTACCTCAGAGTTCATGAGCCAATTAATTTCATTGTCCACCATAGCTGTGAGCTGCGGGTTAGGAAGTGGGAAGGTCGAGCCAACCTTTTGTTGGAAGCAGATTATATTTTCTTCGTCTGTTATTATTTTCATTTGGCGAAGGGCATTCATGTTTATACTCCGACTGCCCACGATGGGCGCCATTCTTCGCAAATCGACCCCAAAATGTTGAGCAATGGGGGTTAGCATTCCCCCAATCAGTATCATCCCCGCGGTCTATCTGGCAATGAACACGGCGTGTTCCACAAAGTAGGCCGCCATGTTGTAGGGGGTACGGGTGAGCATACACCAGAGTAGGTGTAGCTCCCGAGCTTGCATATCTCCGTTATTTTGTCGAGCGTAGACGGAGTGCGCGGTGACTTTTTGGATGTAGCGGAAGACGGGGTTGTGGAGTGCAGAGGCCTTAGATGAGCGCACCACATATAGCATCGGGCCAGTTTCCGATGTCTGAACCAACATTTGCCAGAAATCGTATTGGCTATAATTCGCTACGGGCCGAAAAGGGACGTTAGACGGTACCCCAAAAATCTCATTGAGTTGGGCAATAGAGACATGACGCCACTCATTTCCCAATCGAAAATGGATCTCCTGGGGCTCGTTGTTCGCTCTTGTTTCAGTAATATCCAATGTGCTTAGGAACTCGAGCGCTAGCATTTTATACGACGGCCACCACCCTTGCATGAAGGCGGTCCACCCCACCCGTTCGAACATCTGCCAAACCTCCTCGTGTATCCCAAGAGCTTGGGTACAGTCGTCGTCAGCATATCTTGTTGGCGTAAATGAATGAGTGATCAATCTATTCCAGCGCTCCAGTTTATCGGCCTCAGTAAGAAGAAGTCCATAAACCTCAAGGCTATCTAGATTTACCTCCCGCCGTAAGTTATTCCATCTTTGGCGTCCACCCCGACCTCGTTGGTTCCTTTGGTCAGCCATAAATTCGAGTTAGTACCTAGCAAAACAAATGTGAGAATACGTACGTGCCAAGTATAACAAGAAAGCGATGAATTTCATACAACAATTCAAATAAGGCATAATGTCCCCTCTCTACAATTTAATCGACAATTAAAATCCTACATAACAATGTAATTGCAGAGAATCATAACCACTAACACCCTAAATACGAAAGCTTATGCAAGATTCATCAATAAAACAACCACAGATACTCCAATTCCACAACCCACAAGGTGTTCGATAAAATGCCCAATAGAAAATTCCAGCTAAATCATGGCAATTTCATCTAAACATGAACTATATATGAATTCTCAACCATAATCTACCAAGAATTCGAAAGAAAAAGTGAAGTTCTTACTTGAATCTTCGAAAAGTAGGGAAGAGATAAACTTTAAACCCTAGGTTCCTTTTCACACAAAATCCTTCTCCAAATCGAGTGCAAGACCCTAATTCGTGTGTGTGAGGTGTGGGTGATGAATTTGCAATGAAATCTAAGTGATGTTTTCAAAATTTTGAGAGGATTTTCGAGCTTGTGGGCTATGTGCGCGAGAGAGAGTAAGTAATTTCCATCTTTTTTTTTAACGAAAGCAAAAAATCCTAACCTATGAAAGCATAAAAATCCTAACTTAGCAAAGGGAAAACAAAACATGGGAAGAAATAAAACAGCAAACCGTTGGGTTGCCTCCCAACAAGCGCTAAATTTAACGCCTATAGCTTGACGCCTGTTTACTCGATCACGGTTCTAGCAAAGTGAGGCGTGTCACCTCTTTCTTTTGATCTCTATGGAGGTAATGTTTGATCCTCTGGCCATTCACCATAAATGTCTCCCCATCCCGGGTCAACAATTCCACTATTCTCGGAGAATTTAACACCTTCTTTATCACAAATGGCCCCGACCATCGAGATTTAAGTTTTCCCGGAAAGAGTTTAAGACGCGAGTTAAATAAAAGGACTTGTTCACCAGGTAAAAACTCTCTTCTTTATCATTCAATCATGCCATCTCTTGGTACGTTCCTTGTAAATCCGGGAATTTTCATAGGCTTCATCCCGAAACTCCTCCATCTCATTTAGATGTAAGAGCCTCTTCTCACCCGCTGCTTGGAAGTCAAAATTTAACTTCTTCACAGCCTAACGCTTTGTGCTCTAGTTCCACGGGTAAGTGACACGATTTCCCGAATACCAACTGATACGGTGATGTGCCTAATGTGTCTTGTACGCAGTCCGATATGCCCATAATGCATCATCTAACTTCATAGCCCAATCCTTGCGATTTATATTCACTGTCTTCTCTAAAATCTGCTTAATCTCGTGATTAGCTATCTCTACTTGCCCGTTTGCTTGTGGATGATATGCTAATGCCACCTTGTGCTTGACCCCATACTTCGCAAGTAAAGTGCTCATCAATTTATTCACAAAGTGTGACCCCCTGTCGCTAATCAAAGCTCTCGGGGTTCCAAACTGAGTGAATATATTTATCTTTAAGAATTTGAGCACTACTCGCGCATCATTTGTTTATGCCGGAATTGCCTCAACCCATTGAGATACGTACTCCACTGTAAGTAGAATGTATTGATAACCCGAAGAAGATGGAAAGAGAGCCATAAAGTCAATTCTCCAAACATCAAAGAGCTCGACTTCCATCACATTGGTCATGGGCATCTCATGTCGTCTTGAGATGTTCCCCATCCGTCGGCACCTATCACACTGCTGCACATATAGATAGCAATCATTAGACAAAGTAGGCCAATATAAACCACTTTGCAATACCTTTGCCGTAGTGCGTGTCGGATCGAAGTGTCCTCCGGAAGGTGAAGAATGGCAGTGTTGCAGAACTCCCTCCAACTCTTCTTGAGGTACACATCGTCAGATGATAGTGTCGGCGCACCTCTTAAAGAGCAAGGGGTCGTCCCACATGTAGAACTTGACATCATGAAGGAACTTCTTCTTTTGATAGGAGGATAAATCCGGAGGCATGACTCCTGCAACCAAATAATTAACAAAATCTGCATAACATGGGAATTTAGCCTCTAACATTAGAAGTTGCTCATCGGGGAACTCTTCCTTAATTGCATCTGTGCCTTCTTTCTCATCTTTCTTGTACTCCAACCTGGACAAGTGGTCTGCTACCACATTCTCACAACCCTTCCTATCCCGGATTTTCACATCGAACTCCTGCAACAAAAGGATCCACCGAATCAGTCTCGGTTTGGCATCCTTCTTGTCGAATAGATATTTGATCACCGCGTGGTCTGTGTGGATGATCATCTTAGTTCCAATCAAGTATGATCAGAACTTATTGAACGCAAAAACAATCACCAGCATTTCCTTCTCTGTGGTGGTATAGTTTTGTTGGACACTGTCTAAAGTCCTGCTCGCATAGTAGATGGCTCTGAACGGGCTTGTCTCTTTTTTGACCCAAAACAGCCCCAACTGCAAAGTCACTGGCATCGCACATCAGCTCGAAGCGCTGACTCCAATCCGGAACTACAAGAATTGGTGTTGTCACCAAAGCCTTCTTCATAATCTCAAATGCCTACAAACAATCATCGAAAAAATTGAAAGCAGTATCTTTTTCTAATAACTGACTCAAAGGTTTAGAAAAGTCACGAATGAACCTTTTGTAGAATCTGGCGTGCCCCAAAATGCTTCTAATGGACTTCTCGTTTGTTGGAGGTGGGAGTTTCTCAATTGCAACAATCTTCGCTCTGTCCACTTCTAAACCTACAGAAGAAACCCGGTGGCCTAATACAATACCATCTCGTACCATAAAATGACACTTCTCCCAATTCAAAACAAGGTTAGTTTCCTCACATCTCTGCAACACTAGAGAAAGATTATCCAAGCAATGATCAAAGGAATCTCCAAAAACAGAAAAATCATCCATAAAAACCTCCATTATTTTCTCAATAAAATCATGAAAGATAGCCATCATGCATCGCTGAAAAGTTGTGGGTGCATTACATAATCCGAATGGCATTCTGCGAAATGCAAACATACCATAGGGGCATGTAAATGTCGTCTTCTCTTGGTCTTCCGGGGCAATCATGATCTGGTTGTACCCGGAATAACCATCGAGATAACAATAATAATCATATCCCGCCAAGCAATCTAACATCATATCAATAAAGGGAAGGGGAAAGTGATCTTTACGAGTGGCATCATTAAACTTCCTATAATCAATGCAAATTCGCCACCCCGTAACTATTCTAGTCGCAATAAGCTCATCACTTTCGTTTCTAACTACAGTCATCCCCCCTTTCTTTGGTACCACTTGTACCGGACTTACCCAAGAACTATTAGAAATAGCATATATGATTACATCATCTAACCATTTTAAAACCTCTTTTCTAACGACCTCTTGTATTATAGGGTTTAATATTCTTTGATTTTGTACCGAAGGTTTATAGACATCTTCCATTCTAATTTTATGCATTACAATCGATGGACTTATGCATTTTAAATCAGAAATTGACCAACCTATCGCATACTTATGTTTTCTTAACACCCTAAGCAATTTATCAAGTTGAACTGAAGTTAAAAGGGATGATACGATTACCGGATTCGTGTTATTTACTCCAAGGAATGCATATTTGAGATGCTCGGACAAGGGTTTGAGTTCTGGGTTCAAAATGGGTTCTTCGGGTTGACGCACGGGCTGCCCGTGCTCAGGCGCATGGGTCGTGCCCTCTTCAGTAGTTGAGTATTTTGTTTCAGCCACACGCACGACCTGCCCGTGCTCAGACGCACGGGCCGTGCGCTCTTCAGGTATTCTTGTATTTTCTTCGACCCCACGCACGGCCTGCCCGTGCTCAGATGCACGGGCTATGCATTCTTAAGGTTTTTGATCCTTTTCTTCGGCCATGCGCACGACCATGGCGTGCTCCGAAGCACGGGTCGTGTTCCCCTGCAAAAATGACTCCTGTATGTTTTCTGCGTGTGTGCGCCTCTCGCGCTTCTCGGTAGCTCTTGCATATTATCTAAAACACAAACACAGTCATACAAGTCTTGGTTATGAAAATCAATCATCATGTTTGATGTTGAACACAAATGTGTCAAACCAAACTCTAAATCATCCTTAAATAATGTATGATCCACATATTCATCAATGCAAGACTCAACTACGTCTGTGAAACTACATTTATCAACACCATCATGAAATTGTAGTGCCTTATAGATAGTAAATAACACATGCTCATCATTAACGTGTAATGTGAGTTCTCCCTTTTGCACATCTATCAAGGCCTTCCCGGTAGCTAGGAATGGATGCCCAAGTATCAAAGGGACGTCTTTGTCCTCCTCCATATCCAACACCAAAAAATCCACAGGGAATATGAATTTATCGACTTTGACAAGCACATCCTCGATGATTTCCTTAGGATATGTGAG
Source organism: Rehmannia glutinosa (assembly GCA_016081115.2). Lineage (NCBI taxonomy): Eukaryota > Viridiplantae > Streptophyta > Magnoliopsida > Lamiales > Orobanchaceae > Rehmannia > Rehmannia glutinosa. The sequence goes on from CM071926.1 coordinate 140,821,995, forward strand.
TGATCAATCTGCAAGTTGTAAGGTGACTGTAGATAGCTTCACCTCTCCCAATCCAAGTTGCCTGAAAATGGACAAGGGCATCAAGTTAATACTTGCTCCTAAATCACAAAGTGCTTTCTTAAAGAAAACATCACCAATAGCACAAAGGATAGTGAAACTCCCCGGATCTTTCAGTCTCTGTGGTAGTTTCCTCTGGATTATCGCCTTTGCACTCTTCTCCAGTTATTGTCTCCTCGAAACTAGTCATCTTTCTTTTCTTTGACATAACATCCTTAAAAAATTTAGCGTAATTGGGCATCTGCTCCAATGCGTCTCCAAAAGGTATGTTAATATGCAGTTCTTAAAGATGTCTAAAAATTTTGCAAATTGCGCATCTAGCTTTTTCTTTTGAAAACATTGGGGAAAAGGAAGAGGAATATTAAGTTTAGAAATATCAGGGTTAGAGGAAGATTTAAGCTTCTCAACCCCTTTTTGTTCAGCAAGATGCTCCTCAACTCCTTCCTCGGCCTCAACATCGCCATTTGCTTCAGTTTCCGTGCCTCCCGGAACAACAGTCGATGCCCCGGAAGGACGCACGACTGGGCCATGCGGTAGCACACGGGCCATGCTCCCCTGCGTCTGTTTAGTAATTTCTGGTATTTTTGGCCCCTCGTATTCCGTTCCACTCCTCCGACGAATGGCTTTACACTGCTCATTTGGATTAACCTGAGTGTTGCTCGGAAATTGGCCTTTCTGATGCTGCCCACCAATAAGCGTAGCTAATTGGCCAATTTAGGTTTCAAGATTTTTCATTTGGGACCCCATATTGTTGGCCAATTGTGTGACATAGTTTTCGATTTTATCCAGCTTTGCCTCATCCTTATTGAATATGTTCCTCATCTCACTCTAAACGAGGTGAAAATATCCTCCATAGTTGGCTTAGCCTCAGCATATATGACACCGTTTGTCACATTAAACCCCGGTGGTGGTTGCATCATATTCTTCGTGTTCACATAAGAGAAGTTCTCATGGTTCCTCAAACCCGAATGGTAATGGGTAGGAGTCTGATTGTTCTGATAATTATTGAAATTCCGGTTGTTTACATAATTTGCTTCCTCCATGGGATCTAGAGGAACTCCCCCAGTACTTACACCCGCGTTTCCTTCGTTTGCCTTTGTTAATGCACTCAAGTGATTTGTCAATACAGTCATCTGAGCTGTCAACTCCTTAATTGGGTCTGAATCAGTAAATTCGGCTACCCTTTTCACATTAGTCCTCTCGGAGGACCACTGGTAGCTATTCATGGCCATCTCCTCCAACAAGTTGAATGCATCCTCTGGGAATCTTGCAAGTAGAGCGCCTCTTGCTGCGACATCTACAAACGACCTAGTCTGTCCCATCAACCCATTGTAAAAGAAGCAGAGCTGCTGATCCTCGGGAAATCCGTGTTGCGGGCACCTCCTCAATAAATCACGGAATCTCTCCCAGGCCTCATACAATGGCTCGAGTCAATCAAATCAACTCGCGTGATTTCACTTTTGAGTCAGAGTGTCTTACTTGGTGGGAAGTATTTAAACAAGAACCTCGACTCACTCATCCCAGGTATTCACACTCCCCTGAGTTAGGGTGCCTAGCCAGTTTCTAGCCTTATCCTTTAAAGAGAAAGGGAATAGGCGCAGACGTATAGTATCATCAGTCACCCAATTCATCTTGATTGTGTTGCAAATGTGCATAAAGTTCGCAAGATGAGAATTGGGATCCTCAGACGGGAAACCCCTAAACTGATTCTGCTGCACCATCGAGATCAGTGCTGGCTTCAGCTCAAAATTGTTCGCATTAATTGGGACAATGGCAATTCCACCATAGTTGCGATTAATCTGTGGTCGAAAGTAATCGCGAATCGCTTGCTGTTGGACTGCCGGAACCTCTGGTACTGGTAACTCATTAACGACTCTGTTGGCCCCATTGTTACCTCTGTTGTTGCCTCCGTTATTTCCCCCGTTGTTATCTTCCACGTCTGCCATAGCCTGTTCTTATTGTCTTTATGCTCGTCTAGTAGCCGCACTAATTCGCCTAGCAAAAACCTCAACCCCCGGTATGAACAGTGCTAATTCTCCTTGCTTCGAGCGAGTGTTCATGCACTACCTGAACCAACTAAAGAAAACAAGTCAAACACAGTAGGAGTAAAATAAAACAACAAATAATAAAAAAGAAAGAAAAAATGTCTAAATTAAAAATAATTCTATTTATCGCAATATTAGTACTAAAAATTTAATTAGTCCCTGGCAACGACGCCAAAAACTTATTCGCCTTATTTTTAGCTTCACCGCAAGTGTACGGTGCAGTTTATAGAATAGGGTTAGCAAGGTCGAATCCACAGGGACTAATAAATTATTGTACTAAGTACTGGACTGTAATAGCCTTATTTTTATCTAGACGATTGAAAGTTGATGGATTGGTTTTGTAAACTAAAACGAGAATTTATCCTAAAATAAACAAAGTAAAGAGTGATTGAAAGATCAAGAAGATGAATGGATTTCCGGGTTATGGTTTCAGTTAATATCCCCTTTTATTATCAGATTAATCAAACCAAAGTTATACGTATTCTTCCCGATAGAACAATCACATAATTAATTTACCCTCTCTCTCGAGATGCATGTAAAAGCGTTGATTGGAATATCTATGCTAGCATCTCTACTCAACATGAGATATCCAACTCCCAAAAGCACAAAAGATTAAATATCCTCACAAATATTCACAGACTTCTTAATTATGCAAATATTCATGTCAAGTACTCACAGATCTAGTATTGAAACTCATCTGTTCAAATTATGAATCAATACATCAAACAATGTTAAACCAAAGGCCTTTTGATAAAACAAGAATTAAAACAAAGTACTCGAATAGGGTTGGAAAACAATAACTTCAATTGTAATTAATCATCAAATAAAAGTATCCATTAACCTACTCCTAAACCCGGGAATCAAAAGATGTTTAGCCAGACATAGAAAACAAATAATTTATAGACAAATTATCCATGTTTATGTCTAACTAATTGAAAATAAAGATACTATGGAATGCGGAGACTCGGGGACGTCGGCGATCTCTCGATCTATCTTCAATCCTCAAGCGTGTTGTTGTTGCCTTGATCGATCTCCCCAATTCTCTGGTGGAAAATTGCTCTTTTCTCTGTGTTCTAGGGCAAAAGTCAGAGTATATTCGTTTGTGGCAGCCTCGTCTCTATTTGTACTTCGTTCGGGTCGAAACCTAGTTCAAAACTTGTCAAACTCTATTTTCCCGTACAAGCTCTATTTTCCCGTACAAGCGCACGAGCCGTGCGCCTAGCGCACGGGCTGTGCGCCTAGCCTAGCGCACGCCCAGCCCATGCTAGGTGCCGCAGGAAATTTCCAATCGCTGAAGGACGCACGGGCCGTGCGCATCACACACGACCAGCCCGTGCGTATGGTCGAAGCTCAATTCTCAGTTTTGGTTGGCGCACGGGTCATGCTAGGGACGCGCGCCCTGCCCGTGCGCACCTGTTGGAACTTATACATGTCCGTTTTCTTCCGTTTCTCGTCCAGTTCGTCTGACTTCTTCTCGATTCAACTCCAAACTTTGTACTTTACTTCAAGTATCGGCGGTTCTTTATCACAATGCTCAGAATTGTTTCCAAAATGCTACAATTGTCATTCATTTCCTACAAAACGAGCAAAGCGTAATACCTTTTCCGCAAAACAGTAATAAAGCTCTTTTTACTCATGTAATGCATGCATAGCAACTAATTCTAGCTACAATTAAGCCAAAAATACATGCAAAACACATATTAATCACTTAGTTATTGTATTTAGTTTTCCTATGTACATATGTTAATTTTTCATTTATTGCATAATCAACTTTTGCAAAAATCTCTACCTCTAATTTACACATACGGACAACTTTGAAAAAAATAATTTGCATCCAAAGTTACTGCTATAACATTAAGAAAAAAAAAATGATACATATTTTCAAACTTATTAAGAAGTGAGACATGATAAAAGAAATGGGTAATGAAGTTGTGTCTTGTGTGGTTATATGAAAAATCGGTTTTAGAAAATCGAATACAAATACATAGTGTTGAATGTAGTTTTTTCATGATTTTGAGGTATGATACTTTTTTATTTTATGGCTCCATCAGTAAAAATATGAAATAACATTTTTTTCTATTTTTTGATGTTATTTTAAAATTATTACAATACATGAGATAGAATTCATAGATAAAATTATTAAAAATTAAATGTGCATTTAACAGTATAAAAAAAAAGTCGTACAAATATACATCTCATCTCGTGCATCGCACGAAGTAAAAGACTACTTAAACTAAATAATGTGATTTGTTTGGTTTGGTCAATGGGAAAAAAGAATTCCTAGAGATTCTATCCTACCAGAAATCACACTAACATGGATAACTCCCTATGGGGGCTTTTTGGCCTCTTAGATAACCACTTGATAGGTTCCAAGAGATAAACCGATACTTAATTAGGTTGGATATAGGTAAACAAAACATGGGTTGTGCATTGTTTGGCCCTTAATTATTTATGTCAAAAGTTAGCATATTATGATCAAATGCAATAATTTGATTTCTAGCCTGCTCAATTTTGGGCATGCTTGTATCTTAATTATGATTCAACTTTTAGTTCTTTGTTCACTTTCTCAACACAATAAAATTGCTGCCAAGTTAAGGCTTAGTTCTTAACTAAAATGGTTGCATAGAAAAGGATATGTTGGACCTCAGACATGCAAGCCAACTATAAGAAGATAAATTAGTTTTCCTGAAATCGAATTCTATTTTGAAATTAGGTGTGCCAAAAGAGTTAAATAGTTTATAATTATTTTTAAAAAATTAGAACTTGAAGGCTGAAAAATCAGAACTGATATCAAAGCCCTGCATGATAGATATGCGCTCGAGTTTGGCTGAAAAATCAAATGAAATGTCATTTAAAAGAGAGAGAGAGATGGGGGGAGAGATCAGAGATTAAACTAATGTTAAAGTTTTAGAATAAGCAAGTATTTGTTCATATTAAGATATGTACAAGCTTAAAGAACATGTGAAAAAGACCAAGTATGTTTTGGTCGTAATGGGAATGGATCAAACTGATACGGGACAGATAATTGGAAGATAACTTTTATTGATAGTATGATTTATAAATGAACAACTCGAAAATAAAGACCTAAAAAGTATTTAAAGAAAGCAAAAACACTAAACAAATCCAAAATCAAATAGGAAGCAAAATCCCAAAAATTGGAAACACTTAAATGGGCCAGAAACAGAACTAAACAAAGTAAATTTGAGCATGAACACCTTATCTTAGCAGCAAAGTTGCTGAGTTCTTTTCGTCTCATCGTTTCCCTTCGGAAAACATGGTTTTGATAAGGAATCGACATTATCTCCAAAAGTTACGATTTCACTATTTTGCTCCTCTTATTTCGATCCACTGTAGTCCAAACCTCGTCTTCGATTTGGTCCATGTCACAAACCAGGAGGTTTACCTAAAAATAATGAAAATTGATTAATAAATTGCAGGGATAGATTTGGCAATGGGAGCAAAATAAATACTTAAGTGAAGATTAAGTATTCCTCAAAAAAAAAAAAAAAGATTAAGTATTAAATTAGGTGTTATAAGGGCTTTATCAAAGGGATTAGCAATAGTAATCGAAGTTGGGTCCAGAAGAATTAATTGGGTCACACACAACTTCCTGTCTGTAATCATGATTTGTGTGGAGAGTTGAGGCATAAACGTCGTTTTTAATGAACTAACACTTTATTGTTAGAATGTCAAAATTATCATTAGCTGTAATTTGCCAAGCAAATATAGTTCTCTTTCTCCATCGATCTGCCCACATTAAATATATATCCTAGAATAATTATTTTAGTTAGAATGGAAGCATTAGGAATTCTTTTTTTTTTTAAATTAATTAATTTAATTAATTAACTAGGATAATGTAACAAAATCTATTTGTAACTTTTTAAAACATAAATTAGACTATAAACACATTTACAAATTAAAAAATTCGACTCAATTAGTGAAAAATTACAAAGAAACATGTAAAATGTTCTTTTGTTTTGGTAATCATCTTACAAGAATAAATAGGAGAATATTTTGTGTAAAATCTAAAAACCAACATCGTGGTTGTTATACATAAAAAAAATTCAAAAGAGCTTTTTATGTGGATAACTTGCCACTAATTTATATTAATTAATTAAAGCTCTTTTGTTTAGTTAGTGGCAGAGTAATTCAATTTCAAAAAGTCAATACAAAGTTATTCCAATATGGAAAATCCAAAATTCAAACCACCTTGTCTAAATTTTATATCCAAAAAGAGAAAGTAAAAAAGCTTCAAATATAAAAATTGTTCAAAATTAGGGGTGGCAATTCGGATTATCGGGTTGAGTTCATGTTTGGTTTCGCATTGATTTGTACATCAAAAATTAATTAAAGTATAAAATAAATACGTTTGAGACAAATTGGTAACATCGTGTCAGATTTGTGTCATTCGTATTCGGTTCGGGTTTCTCTCTATAACTTCAGGTTGGATTCGTGTTCAGGTTTCTCTCAATGACTTCGGGTTGGGTTCGTGTTCGATTTTCTCTTAATAACTTTTGTTCACATTCATGTTGGTTTATCGTGTCGTGTCAGGGATTGTCACCCCTATTCAAAACCTTTTACCTCCGACCAAATGGCAAAAAAGTTATTTCACCCAACTTTAAACCCCAACTATTTTACTCCCAAAATCTTTTCCACACCCTTTCAATTTTCAAATTTTCTCAACCGCCGTCAACTAACGTCGTTATTTTATTCCACCGTCTCCACTATAACTATCTGCAACAGAGGACAAACAAATCCCACTGTCGCACACAGACTCAGAGTATACACGCAACAAAACGCAGCTGATAGTTCAAGAAATCTCTCGATAAGAAAATCCCAGAAGATAAAAAGACCCTAAAGATCAGAATTGTGAATTATCCGTAAGAGAATTTCACACATTTTCAATTCTTTATTTCTCTGTATATATATTCATGGAAACTGTTATTCACATATATAGTTAGATATACATGTAGTTCGATCTAGTTTTCTTTGGGTTTCTGAATTGAGGTTTCTTTAAACAGGTAGATCTAATTAAACCTTTTTGTGTATTTTGATTCTTCAAATTGATCTGCATTTTCATTTTGCTTTGTTTTGTGTTTTAACTGAATTCTATGGCTATTAAAGTCGGTTAATTGAATTGTGTAATGTTATCAATATTCACTGGGCATGATAAATGACATCATCTAATATGTTAGAGTAGTTCTTTTTCTAACAAAGAAATTTTGATGCATACAATGTATTTGTCATTTTATCATATAGTACTTTGTGCAGCAAAAGTTGTACCGACTGTAAAGAACTTTATATAGCTTATAGGCCTTCAGATTGCCATGAAATGTTTAGTTACTCTGTTTAGCTTGTTTAAACGGTTGGGTGTTTAAATTTGGTATTTGTTTTTTGGACGAACTTGCGATTATTTTCTTATTTAAGGTCAAATGATTGAAAGTTTTCATTTTCTAGAATCTCTTTGTAGGTCTCCTATCCTTTTCTCATTCTTGGTAAATTTGTCATACGGCTGGCTGTCTGCATTTCAAGCAGAATGGTTTTCGTTGTTCATTTTTCATCAGTTATCCAGATTTCTTTGGTTCCATCATGGGTGCCTCTGGGGCTCCACTAATAAAGATTTCATTTTTCTAGATGTATTTTTATGTTAAAACTTCTTCAAAATCAGTCTCATGTCTGTGAACTGGCTTTGATACTTAAGTGGATGTTTGGCTAAGATTATTTAAAAAATCTTATAAGCTCCTAAGTCTTATAAGATGTTTTTAGAGCTTATAAAATGTTAGATCTTATTTTGTAAATAAGTTGTTGAAGTGTTTGGATAAAATAAGATGAAAGAGCTTATAACATGTTAGTAATGACATTTTGTAATTAAAATGGTCAAAGTAAAGGATAAAATAAGATCTTGTATTGAAAATAAGTTTGGATTCTCCAAATTTTTTTAATGTAACTTATAAGCTCCCAATATCATTTTTTGGGAGCTTATAAGCTCTCAAACATCTTATAAGATGTTTTGACAAAAGCTTATAAGTTTAGCCAAACACCCTCAATGTGGTTGTCATAAAAGAAGTGGGGAGAGATTCCTGCTGATACCTTTTGACTGATTTTGGAAACGTGAATAGATTTCAATTGCATCGAATCAATAATTGAAATGGCAGGTTTCTGAACCCTAACAATTAGAATCATTTCTTGTGGGTGAAGCTCTTTTTATTTTTATTGTTACCTCAACCATTGAAGTTCATGGTGATACACTAGGTATTGATATTGTATGATGTGATGTTGTCATGTGCTATGTCAACGTATAATTGTCATGAAGAGAATCTTCATGTTTGTTTTATATACACACACTTGTGAACGGTTTTCATTGAAATTGCCTTTATTAACTGACTTATTTGATGGTTATCTTTATTTATTTAAAGATACAGCCATTGATTTTTATCGAACGACCTGCTAGTAATATTTTTGCTTATCAACTCAGTAATATGGAACTAGAAGGCGGTGACATTCATATTGACAAGGAGCCAGATGGTGTTATCATTTACTCAAATGGTGTCAACCATGATTCAACTTATGCAAATGCTAATCAGCAAGGTCTGAGGCAGCCATGTGAGTTTACAACTCTGGACCCCCAGCCTGACGATACATTGGATGAGAATGCTGAAACGAAGCACTATGAAATAAAGGAATGTAACAGCGAAAACTCGGCTGACGTAACAAAACTCTGTCAAGTTGAGACATATGAGCAGAATATCCCAAGCTTCAATAGTGAAACTTACTTGTCTGAGGAGGATGTGAAGTGTGAAGATCGAAAATTAACAAATGATGATAAGAAGACAAGACCTTTTGACAAAAGATGACCAGATCTGCTGTTGGAGACTGCAGAACAAAATGCACTGTTCCTCAACCATTTGCGCTGGCAACTGAAAAACGAGCGTCATTTGGAACCCGTTTTTATGGGGCTGAGTTTGACAATGTAACCACTGGAGATAAACCACCTAATAATGTTCACATTTTGCAACATCAAATTTCTGCAAAACAGAATCCAGTTAATTTCTCACTCAATCTTTAGATTTTTATGCTTCATTCTAAGTATCTTCTCATGGAGATGGTACTTTTGTGCTTGCAAATATTTTTTTTATATTAGTCTATTAGGTAGTTTCTTTGACTGGGAAGGCCTTCTTTTAATAGTTTTTAAAATTTCAGTTTTTCTTCTATTCCAAGTATCTAAACCTTATCAAATAGATTTAGTGTTTGTTATTTTTCACATATTCTTAATCTTAGAAATCGTTCCTTGAAGAAAATACTCAGTTTTCTATCAGAACTGACCAGCCGCTGCTTTTAGTTGGTGGATGACAGATTCTCATTCTCTTTCTTGTTCTTTTTATTACCGTCCCTTGGTTTATGCTTAATCTCAGAAAAATTGTATCCTGTGGATTTTCGTGCATGAGAAAATTGATTCAAACAGATAATGGTAGTTCTATTTTGAGGCCACTCGTGAACTACTAATACTGTATGTTCTCTGTTTTTGTGCAGATAGGGCCACCTATTGTACCAAGAAAGCCACTGCAACCTAACAACAAGAAGCACCCTGATGACGATACTTGTTCAATTGCCTCATCGTATCCTATATATAGCCTCTCTTCTTTTTATTCACTGATTTACTTATCTTCCCTATTTAAGGTTTTTTATTGCTCGTTGTGACTGTTTAATGTGATTTATCCTCAACTATTGGGAGAACTGCGGCTTCAGCTAGAAAGATCAAGGCAACTGCTGCGTCAGCTCCAGTGTTTAAGAGCAGTGAACGTGCTGAGAAAAGGAAGGAGGTAGCTTTAACTCAAATTCTTTTATGTGATAGTTCATCTTCATATTAAGCTGAAATCGAATGCATTTCTGTTTTCTTCTTTTGACTCTCGAATATATTTCAGTTCTTCTCAAAATTAGAGGAGAAGCATCAAGCATTGGAGGCTGAGAAAACTCAATGTGAGGCCAGGTCTAAGGTAATCTTACACTCTTACATTATATTCGAAACTACCATAATTATGAATTTAAACACTCAAATTGAATGGATTTGTTCAAGAATAAGAGTATATTGATATATTTTATGCCTTTATGTAAGATGCATCCTTGTACTTGTCTGTTTCTTCATACTTGTAGGAAGAGACTGATGCAGCAATCAAACAACTAAGGAAGAGTTTGTTGTTTAAGGCGAGCCCGATGCCAAGCTTCTACCATGAGGGACCACCACCCAAGGTTGAATTGAAAAAGGTACTACAGCTTCGCTCCAAGGGTTATTCTATGCTTGAAGAATTTTGAGACGTTATTTTACATTACTTTTAGGAATAAAGAGGACAAATAAATTTAAGGAATAATTACAAAAAACTACCATTGAGGTCTAGCCTAACTGCAAAAAAAATTCAGTTATCTTTCAAAATTAGAAATATCCCATTAAGGTATTTTACGGACATCCCTTGAGGTTTGTATTTGCTTAACAAATATTACACTATGGAAATTTGTAAATGGAAACAAATATCAAGGGAGTATTTGTGATTTTGTAAGATAAGTGGGTCTTTCTGTAATTAGACTGAACCTCAAGTGTAGTATTTATAATTATTCCTAAATATAATGATTTGCTGTTAATGCTTGTGAGCATATTTACTTTGTGCTAATACGCTTTTGATATATAGCAACCTCCAACCCGTGCAAAATCACCAAAGTTGGGCCGAAGAAAGAGTTGCAGTAATGCAAAAGGTTCAGGCCAGGGAATCCAAGAAGCTCGCCAGAGTTTTCCCATTTATAGAGACAGCCTCTCTGTGGCTTCCAAAAACAGGAAAAATAAGACAAATATACAAATTGGTAATGCTTCTTGCAAAACTAGGGAACCGACGCAACAAGGGGAAGAAGAGATGGATAAGGCATTTACACCTAATCTGATTGAAGAGAAGCATGCAGATATTGCTGTTAATTCGTGAAGAAATGTTGTAAGTTATCATTGGTGGAAAGAGCTTAATTTATTTTGAAGGGATGTGTGACTGCTTTGTTTTGATGAGCTTAAACAACAAAACCCTTTTGAGTGGATTCAATCCCATATGAGTGCGTCTAGGTAATACATTGCATTTTCTTTGATATGTTTTATTTGCTTAGTTAATCTTTCAAGGTTTTAACCAAAATCATTGAAAAAGTGTATGAAAATGTGCCTAAATCTCTGGAAAGAGAAAATAAAGAGAGATTTTATCATTGTATTGGACTTTACTTGCAGAGCTTAGCAAAGAATATGGATTTATGCACTTTTACTTTAGTATTATTGCATGGGATATCATGGATGATTTTTAAAGAATTTTACTGTCTTTACACCTTAATTGTACACTGCCATCATAGCATTCCCTTAATATTGGACCCTTCTACTTTTACTATTACAAAGTGAAAGTTTGTATCAATTTTATGCTTACCGTTTAGATTTTTGGATTTCTAATTTTGAAAGATAGAATAAAGGGAGACGAGGAGATGCACTAAGTAAACATAAATAAAATAAAAAAAATAAATTTATCTCTCTAAAATAATAATGTTGTTCTTTATAGTGGAAATGATACAAAATAGCCATTTACAAAATTTAAAGATAAAAAATAGCCAACTTTTGTAGACACATCGTTTTTACCCATTTTGGGGTGTAAAATGACATTCATACTCTGCTAGCATGTTTGTTTGATATTTGGATTATTTCCCTTTATTTTTCTTTCAAACTTTTTAAAAAAATCGAACCTGTATTTTCTATTTTTAAATATGCAATATGAGTGTTGAATTATAGATACCGAAAAGAGGATTAATTTGATATATTATACATAAAAAACGGATTTAAAACGAAAATGTAATGTGAATTGGGAGAAAAACAAAATAACCGAGTTATAATAAGGGGGAATTTTTAAGTACCCATTATGGATAGTGGGTATTCTTTTTCTACCCATGTAGACATAAAAAACTCTTTTCTACCCAATTTGACAAAAATACCCTCCTTTAATTTGAAGGTTTTGAATTTTGAAACTGATGCAATTAATGCTTTCCTTGAAAATCATGTACACTTTTCCCCAAATACACACACACCTATGTATAAAATTGTATACCCATATCACGCCCTATCGTGCCCATATCGTATCAACCCCCATGTACATATACATAAAAAAGGCACGATATATCGTGCCTAATTTTAACTGAGACACGATATATCGTGCCTAATTTTAAATTGGGCACGACATCGTACCTAATTTTTACTGAGGCACGATATTGTGCCCTATTTAAAATTAGGCACGAATATTGGGCACGATATCGTGCCTAATTTTTATTGAGGCACGATATATCGTGCCTAATTTTTACTGAGACACTATATATCGTGCCTATATTGTGCACGATATCGTGCTCGTGCCCAATATAGGCACGATATATCGTGTATAGTGCATCTTAGATTCAGAAATTTTCACAAGAAATTTCACATATCTTGTAAATATATTGGTCTTGAACAATTTAAACAATGTTAAATAACTAAGAGGAGAAGCAACATTATTACCTGTTATTCGATTTTTTGGTGCGATTTTGGTTACGAAAGACCACAAAAGAACTTCTTGATATATTGTGAAGAAGAAGAAAAAGAGAGAGAAAAAATGAAGAGCAAATGGGGAAGAATCATAGTATGTATGTATTTAACAAGAGAGAGAAATACAACTTACCTACTTTAAATGCTTGCATTTAAAGCATTAAGGGTATTGTGGTAAAAGAACCCCAAAAGTGGGTAGAAAACTTAGTTTTTTTTATCTTACATGTCAAAAAAGTCTTTCTCCTATCCCAAGTGGGTAATTCCCACTATTTGCTCTTATAATAAGTGAGAGAACTGGATGTCGAGTTACTGTGACTCAATGTCAGTAACTCGACGTCGAGTCACAGTTTACAGTAACTCGATATCGAGTCACAGTAACTCGATGCCAAGTCACAGGAATGTGTGTTTTTGTGCAGTTAAACTGACTCAAAGGCAAACTGGGTTTTTCACACCCCAAAATGGCTAAAAAAGATGTGTTGGAAAAATATGGCTAAAAAACATCTTGGTTCAATGAGAATGGCTAAAAAAATCGACTGTTCTGTATATGGCATTGCTCGTTGTCGTTACAAAAAAAAAATAATAATTTCCTTTAGTTTTGTTTCTGGATATTGTGATTACATTTTGATGGATAAGATAAAAATGTGATAAGTATTAAAATGGCCATTTGCATGGCGGAAATTAATACGACCATTTTTTTCTGCATTTCTTAGCCGCCAAAGTTGGCGACGTAATGCATGATTATATAACTTAGTTTGACTTTAGATAGATAATTTATGATTTTTATGCCCTTCTTTTTCAAAGATGAATAAAAAACCTTGCTGCTCCTAAATATAGCTAAACAAGATTCAATTGTAGTATAAGAAAAATAACTATAGGTATTGACTACCAATTTCTTCACATTCCTCGTTACTTCATTTTCACATGAAAAAAGTCATTAGATACATTGAAATATTCACAAAGTTGAATTTTTATTTCCTAGATATTAAAAAATAAATAAATGCATAGGTTATACATTTTTATTTAGGTATACATGATTTACATATAATTAACTGATAATTAATTAGTGAGTTGAGGATACCTAAATAATTAGAAAAGATATATCAGATATACTTGAGAGGGCTCCCTATTGTTGTTTCAAGAATTATTTAGCACTCCAAAGTCCAAAAATCACCATGGAAATTGTTTCATTATATGCCCAAAATGTTCAAGAACCAAAACACTTGGTGAGATTGTGAAGTAGATACTTGATAATAATAGTCAAAAGTAGAGAAGAGACAACTTGAGTATGTTGAAAGAAAAAAGCGGTCTTATGCTCAATAAAGGGATCACAATTTGGAAAATATGGTTTTCCAGTGTTCAAATGGCTTTGTATTACTTTTTATGACTTGACTAAAAATCATAAAAAGCAGCCAACACAGATTTTTGAAAAGATAAGAAAAGTCTATTTGAAGACATAATAAAAAGAGAAATTTTGTTGTGAGTTGTGACCAAACATGTAAACAAAGTTGGTTATTGACAAGATAGATCAGTTTCAATCACAAGAGCATTTTTTTTATTCATGATTAAATCCTACCTCATGTCTATTTTGTAATAATTTTGAAAGATTTTTGTAAATGTAATAAATGACAATTTCCTTGATGTTTCCTTTTAAAACTCACTAAATTGATAAATATTCTGTTGAAAATAAAAGGAGGAAAGACAATTATTGTTTGAAAACAATTAATTTTAGAATATCTGTGAAAATATATTTGGTAGTTTTTTAAGTATTAAATCCAATGTTATTGAGAACCTAACATGTAAACTTAGTATTGGGCCATGCAACTTGTTCATGGACTTAATTATTTATCCATTTCCTACCCATATTTCTGGTAACCCATTTATTTGACCTAACACAGCCCATTTAGATGTGTTAAAGGGTTAGGAATGAGTATGACTATGAGGTCCTTCTGATTTTATTTTTAGAATGAATTTTAAATTTTCAGTATTTTCAAAGTTTAAAGTTTAAAGATTAATAGGGAATTAAACTTGACGGGGATTGGGATGGTTATTCGAAATGATCTCGGAGAGTTCTTGGTGACACGCACTATCACTTTTGATGGAGTTTATTTTTTTTTTTTTTCGAAACGATAGAACTTTTATACATTAACAAAATAAAACTTACACTGCCAACTGGCAAAATTGCCACCTTGAACATACATACATTGATACATGTCAAGGGGAGAACTCCGTACGAGAGGTAAAACCACCGTAAATCGAGGGAGCAAAAACAAGAAACAACTAAAAAAAAACAAGGCAAAAAGAAAACTAAACCACCTCCGAAAAGGAGGACTAAGGCACTCCTCGAGGGAGACTACCCAACTCGAACAAATCCGAGCACGAGCTACTTCACGCCCGCAAGACAGAAATAATCGACCGCCTACGAGTTTCGCAAATCAACCGGTAAAAATAAAGACTCAAAAAACAAAAAAAAAAAAAAAAAAATCGAAAAAAGAAATGAAAAATGCCTCTCCCTCACCCGATCTTCAACCGCAACCCATCACCTACCCGGCTCCAACTCTCCTCTTTGTAGCTCCGATCTCCGACTTGCCTCCACTCTCGATCGGAGAATCCGATCACCTCCGGATAACACAAAAGATGTGTCTTCATTGGCCCCCATGTGAAACATGGTTGGGGAGGAGGGGATAAGGGGAGGAGGAGGAGGAGGAGAGAAGGAGGGAGGGGAGGGGAGGGGAAGGGGGGCAGCCGCTGGGGAGGGAGGGGGAGGGGTTTAGGGTTTATGAAGTTATGAAGTAAGAGAAGTTGAAGCTCTAGGAGTTAGAGAGGCGCTATCATGGATATATAATTTGGGCTTTCCTCAAGTGATTGTGGAGTCGAATGCTAAATGCGTTGTGGATAGTATTTCGACAGCAAACTTTGGTGTTTCTGAATTTGATAGTATCTTAGTTGATTGTCATAGTTTATTGCAAGGTGAACTCGGCTTGTCGTTAACCTTTGTTAGACGTCAAGGTAATAGGGTTGCTTATGTACTAGCAAAAGAATCCTTTTCTTTTGGTAGTCCGTCAGTGTGGACTTCTCCACCTCTTTGCATTTGTAATCTCTTGTTGGATGATGCTTTCTAGTTAATAAAATTTCTTTTTTCAAAAAAAAAAAGGTTTTCTAATTAATTTTGAATGGAATTCCTGAATATATTTAATAAATTATTTAATATCCAAAATATACGAATTTGAAAAATGAAAATATATTTAGTTGAATGTATATTCTATATATTCCTCCGCAAAAAAGTAATGTGCTGGCAAATGACATTATATTAGGTTTTATGTTGGAATTTGATTATATTAAATATTTTAGACTGCTATGTTTGTTAGTGGTGAACTTATGCTAAAATATTTTATATGTGAGAAAATAATGTGTGTAATGATAAGAATTATGTAGAATCAAAAGAACATCTGAATACTTTTTTATTTTTTTTTATTTTGAGTTGATTAATTATAAATATAAATCATTAGCAACTATAAAATTTAAAAGTGATCTGATCACATGATCAAGTAAAAACTTTTGACATTCCTAAAAAAAAAAAGTAAAAACTTATGACTATCACGGAAACAAAAACTCATGTATTGTCGTTAATGAAGCATGTCGGCCAACAGGGCCGGTCCCGTAGTTTTATTAGCCCGACACAACACACAAATTTGGCATCTTGGGTCGTAGTGGCTCGGTATAACGATTCTTTTAACATAATGCTAATTATTAATTAACTTGTAAAAAGATCACAAATATAAGCTAACAATGCTAGTTTCTGACTCCACAACCAGCAACTTGAGATCTGGTTTCACTTTCACGTGCTTGAGATTGGGTCTGCATCTTCGTGTGCTTTGGCGGTTCCCACAGACAGCGCTAAAATAATGCTACTTTTTAGGGCATGTGATACCCCACATTTAATAGACCTAGAATTTTATTTGAGATAATTAATAAATTATGTTTCTAATAATTTATTGATTTAGTTTAGTATTATTTATCAGCTTATAATAATTTTTAGTATGTATTTGACATTACTATTTTTTATATCGACCTTTATATTATATTGAGATTAATATTTAGATTTTTTTTGATTGATTTTATTTAGTTAATTATTTATCATATACATTTTGTTTACTTGTTGAAATTTAACTTTTATTACCAATGCATATTACTTAATTAAGTATTTATTACTAAATTTTTATTTGTTAAGATTAGAGTCATATTATTTTATAATTTAAATGGATATAATATTTTTTTAGTTATTTGGGCTAAAGGAATCACAATTAATTATATCACTTTGGATATAAGTTAATTACTTTGGCGAATCTATATATTTTCAACATTTTTTAAATTAATACTAAAGCCCACATCCAATCCTAACATTTTTCAGCATCTATTTTGACCCAAGCCCAACCCAAAACCAAAAGCCTACCCATTTAGACCCCTTTAAATACCCCAAAATCCTAACACACATTTCATTTTCAGATTTCCACACACACCAAAAGGTGCATCCTCTTCCCTCTCTCTCCCCCTCCCTAGCGGCGCCACCGCCGATCACCACCTCCGCCCGCCGCCGGCCGCCGACCACCACCACTTGTTTTTATTTTATTTCATTTTTTTCTTTTCTCTTTTTCTTCTCTTCCCTCCTCTTCTCTTTCTCTTTCATTTTTCCTCCGACCACCACCACCACTGCCACATCGCCGTCCGCCACCGCCAACCACCATCCACAAGAATATTTTTCTCTCTTTCTTTTATTTTTCTTCTCCTTTTCTTCTTTTCTTTCTCCTTTTATCTTCTCTCTCTGTTTTTTTATTTCCGGCCACCGTCGCTGCCGTCGGTATTCCGCCTTTAACCACTGACCACCACCACCTGTCCACCACTACCGCCGTCCTCCACCGCCGACAACCGAACCCTCTTCGTGTTGGAGATCATCTTAAAAGTGGGTGAATATTTTAAATTATTTCTTTAAATGGGCACAAAAATATACATCATAATTATGAAATATATATGTATATATAAAAGGAAGAAATCAAATGTTTTATATCATCTGCATTAATCATGATGTTGTCTTCATTATTTGGCCTTACTGAGATGTGTTCGTGTTCAGTTTGAATTTTTTTCTTTTTCATTGATAAAGAAGCATAAGTTAGTTTCAAAAACTTAGATATATATATATATAGGGATGGGATCTCATGTGGCAGCCTCTTACCATGTGGCAGTGTGGTCAGATCCCATCCCTACATCCTAAACAATCAATGATTTAGATTAGCCCTACAAAACACCATTTTATAATTATTTTTAATGCCAAAAGGGCATTTCCGTTATCCACAAAAAAATGGGTAATTAAATACCATAATTAATAACCTATAATCAAGGGATCTTCTTGATTGCAATCTTGCCATAACAGTAAATTGATTATCAGCTTTCCATAACAGAAACACTGAATTAGGGGCAAAAATAACGGATTCTGTAATCTTCTTCACTCTACATTCACGATAAAAAACAGGAAAAAGAGAAAATTGCACCAAATTCATAGAAAACGATAATATTGTACATTAGAAGCATATTTTGGTGTATATATATGCATACTTCGGTGTTTTATAATCAAAAAAATTATGGTGTACAAATAATTCCATTACAGTACCATAAAATCATATTTTGGTATACACTTGACCAATATTTGGTGATAATATAAACATTTAGTAGTGCATTATTAGATGTTTAATTTAGAATATTGTATGATAATACTGAAACTATTGTATATTTTGAAAATTAAATAAAAAAACTTGACCTAAAACATAAATGCTTTGAGTGTATAATTGTTACATGGGTGCCTGTTTATTGTTAATTATACACATCGTCATCAGTGATTATGAGCCAACTTGTCTTGTGTTCATGTTTTTTGGTATTTTAATACCGTTCTCAATTTTAAATAATATGTCTGCCAAAAGACTACTAATCGTATATCAACACAACGTTAATTGTATGTTTGTAATATAAATCGAGGTTTAAGTTTTTAACCGATCACATTGAAATCCAAAAAACTATCAGCAGTTAAAGTACTACAGTACAAAAATTGCTTATAAATTATGCATTGACACGATTCATTAAACAACTGCGTAAAAAAAAATCAGGGACTCATTTATTAAACGTGTATACACCAAAACTATCAACAATTACACATAATGTTCTCTTTTCTACCAACCAATAAATTAACCTCCCCGGTAATTCTTCAACGTTTATACTCCACAAACTACCGAAGCCCATTTCAATTACAACTCTAGTCTAAAAATTGTTGAGACGAACCAATGCGCCCGATAGAACATTAGGCATGGATCTTGTCCTCAGTTTGGGCATCGAAGCTTTCAAAGCAGATTTTGCGGTCTTGGACCTCTGATTAACATCACGCGCACCCTTGTTCGGCCCTGAAGATGCAGGTCTCTTCCTGTTTCCTCGTGCCATTGAACCTGGAATTGAGAAATATTTGTGAAAATATTACACTATGTACATGAATTATACTAATTCTGTAATGTAGCAGAGAGAATACAACATCTAAATTAATTGTGCACTAAATGTACTCTAACTGTATACGAAACTAATACTATTTAAACATCATTTGTATGTCCATTCTATACAAATTGCCACACTTGAACAATGTATCAAAACACATATTCATGATATTATAACAATACTAAATGTACACCAATACATATATACATTGCCTTTTTTTGTGCAGTGGTCATACAAAAATACCAAAACCTATTTATTTATATACGAAAGGTAGGAAAACATATATCATTCCAAGGATAATCTACACTAAAATAACAGGGTGGTTCAGCAAATAGAAACACAAAAAAAGAGCAAATTTAGTGGAAGTGTTATACCAAAAGTACTAAGAGATATATCATACTTACGCAAATTTACACCAAATAAAAAAGAACGATTTCCCTCGAAAGGACAAAACCCAATTTCAATAACATAAACATTACACAATCCATTACCTAAATATACATCGTTTTTATCTAATTTAATACAAAAATATCTCTCCCAAAATCTGCCACATTTCGCACAACAAATATTTCCATAAGCAAGAAAAAAGAGAGATTATGTAAAATCGATGAACAAAACCTTAGGAGATTCAAAATAAATAAAAAAAATGTGTGCTCTACTTACTGCAACTAGCACCCAAAACCCAAAAAAACATCATCATGATTCGACGAAAAATGAAGAAAAAATGAAGGATAAACCCTTACTACAAAAAAGTACACTCAAAAAATTGGAAAAAATAGAACAAGAATCTAACCTTTACCAATACTACCAAGGTCGTTCGGTACTTTGATGTCGGAATGGAACCTAAAAATCTTCGAAAATTGACACAGTATTCTTGTTCTCGGCTAGCAACAGTAAAATGGAGGAGAAAGAGAAGAAACGGTGGGTTGGAAAAGTGAAGAAGAAAGAGAGAAAAAGAAGGTTTTGATTTTTTGTGAAAACTGAGATTGCAAGAAAGTAGGAACCGATTGAATGAAATCCCAAAAAAGGGGGATTATGAGGGGGTTACCAAAAACGGATATATGATTATGTGTACAAAATTCCCATTATGCCCTTAAATGGGCTGCCCTTAAATTGAATATAAAAAAAAAAAACAAGTGGTCTTAAATTCGAAAAAACAAGGGTCTTAGGTTTAAACAAGATAGTGGCTTAGATTGATCCACACTGCCACATGGTAAGGCCATTGCCACATATGATCCTATCCCTATATATATATATATATATTTATTTATATATGGATATGATCAAATGAGACCAAACCTTTTAGGTAAGAACATAAGACCACATCTAAACTACTTGATTTAATAATCAATGGTCCAGATTTTACCTTCATTTAAGGCATGGCGGTTGAGGGTAAGGGTAGGAAAGTAATTTTGTGCTTTAAGTTAAGGGATATATTTGTAAATCCCTATTTTTCGAATTTTGGGAAGTCAAAATTGATATCCATCATCCCACGATTTCCTCTTCTTACTCTTTTAAAAAAATCTGAAACTGCTTCTCCCTCTCTCCTCTATCTCCATCTCCCTTTGTGAAAAAAATCGAAAAATTGCTCCATCTCATCCTACTGAAAATGCTTCCTCTATCCCTCTCTTTCAAAAAACCGATCACCTGAAGCTTCTAGGGTTCAAACATCTCTTTTTTTGTCGTCTACTCGTTGATAGGGTTCAACATAAGCTTTCTAGGGTTCAATTTCAGTGTAAGTTTTTTTGATCGATTTTAGTATTTCTTGCTGATAGGGTTCTATTTTGTGTTTTTATGGTCGATTTTATTGTTTTCATTCTGTTTAATTTTAGGGTATAAACATATATTGCATTATTCGTTCTTGCCGATAGGTTTGATGAATGGCTTTCTCTTGTGATTTTTGTTGTTCTTATGTTGTGTGCTTGTAGTTTAGATTTGTTTCGATTTCTCAGTTCCAATTTATCTTGGTCGATTTCGCACCTTCGAGCACTGTGTTGTTAGTTGTGTAATAATGTATATATAATACGTAATTATGTATATTTAGTTATGTAATTTTGTATATGTAGCCTTTGTGATAATGTACTTTTATATTTTTAATAATGTATGCTCAATTGCACAGTAATGTATTTTTAGGTGTATAATAATGTGTGATTAGTTATGTAATAATGTGTATTTAGTTATAGAATAATTTATTTTGTTACTTGTGCGAGCATGTATATATGTTATAGAATTATGTATATTATTTAGCTATAGAATAATGTATATTTAGTTTTATCATAATGTGTAGTTAGTTTGTGATAATGGACAGTTAATTCATGATAATGTTATGGAACTATGTATAGTTAGTTATATGGTAATGTATATTTAGTTTTGTGAAAATGTATTGTTACTTGTATTTTTTTGTATAATAATTGGTTCTATATTTTTTTGTAGGTTTGTTTTATCAACTAAATGGCAAATAACAAGGGAAAAAGGGTCGCGGAGAGTGGGGCCGAAGACGGACGGGGGAAGAGGGCAAAGGATTCATATACGGCATTATCAACTAGGTCGAATCCAAGACTATTGGTAAACGCGCTGGTTGAGCAAAAAGACAGGTATATGGAAGAAGCCAGAAAATTTTGGATGGGGAAGAAAATATTGTAGTGTTGTTTTAATAGACAATGTACAATGTATATTTCTGCTCATCTTTTTGTATAGTTAGTGTTCTATGTTTGGTGTTTTTTTTTTTTTTTTTTTTTTTTTTTTGTATATGACTTAGATGTTTTGTTGAATTCTGGATATGAATGGATCACTACATGAGTTGTTTTCTTTTTAATCAATATAAATTTGTATTTTCATTTACACTTGGTCCGTATGTTGTCATATAACTTTAATATTGTATATGTAGTTACAACGTTTTGTGTACTTACGAATAAAATTATATATAGTCAAGTAGGCTATATATTTTGGTTACGTAGTTATTAAATTATGTATATTTGCGCATAAGATTATGTATGAAATTCATACAATGTATATTTGATGTGTTTTGTACACATTAGTCAATAAAATTGTATAAGTAGTTATAGAAATTTTTACATTTACGTATAAGAATATGCATTTTTAAACACTTGTGCATTTATTGATTCTGCTGTTGTCACATAGAAACGATGTATAGTGTAAACACACATAATGCATAAGTATGTTGCAAATATTGTATGTTTAGGCATATAATTATGTACAACACATATAAATTGCCATAGTGTACTGGATATGTATATTTTAGCATCCGATAATGTATATTTAGTTTGCCAATTTCGTATCTATTACACAAAAAAATTAAAATCAATAACATATACATATTTTTCAGCCTTGTAAAATTGTATTACAGCCTCCAATGTACAAATTGAAATCAATAACAAATACATATTTATTTCCTTGTAAAATTGTATTCCAACCTCCAATGTACGGAAATGCATGTCGGCACGAGGAATGTTTTCTTGTTCCACCTATGGGATCCAATATTTAGTCGATCCTGGCGAGATTCCGAGCCTCTGGTAAAAACACAAGATTTACATATTAAAATTACAAAATTTAAATAGTATGTACACATACTTCAATGTATGGTGTAAAATCATATTATGCAGTTTTTGTCTTTTAAGTACACACATTATGTACATAATGACTACTCTAAGCATACAAAACTAGAATACTATATTTACAGAACATGAACGTATGGTGCAAAATCGTACTCACCAATATTTGTCTTATAAGTACACATATTTAATGCCCATTGTGTACATAAATACTACTCTAAAAACGTATTGCAGAATACATTATAAGTGTACATATTTTTTCATACTAAATACACAAAATTGAAACATTATACACATATATCATTAATACGGACGAAATACATGATTTCTTATACAAATCCTTATATGTTCCAATATTTTATTATAACTATATACATCAAAAACACTATACATGCATTATCTTTATTCTAAACTAACATATTAGTAAATTGTTTGCTTCTTGTTATGTGAGATTACGTTTTACATAATTAGAAAGCTATATGTACAAAATACTTATAGTAAACACACAATATTTGTTATAATTACACATCCCTTCTGCGTTGCTGGGGTCGTAATTTTTTTCATTGTTCAACATTACATGCATTCGAAGAACACATTTTACAGATGAATTGGTGTGAAATTATTACGTTGATGCGAATGGCTCGTGGAGGGGGGAATCCTGTCTTTGTGAAATCACAATCTCGATTTCGTTGATGTGTATGGCGATTTTCTGGTGTTTTAGTTGGTTTGATGATTTGTGTTTCGATGCTTGATTTTCAATCTTGATGTTGTTGTTGGTTTGAATGTCGATTTTTTCTCTATTTTGTAGGTTCTATTTTTACGTGGGAATGGATCGTGGAGGAAGAAGATGGTGGAGGAAGAAGATGGTAATTATGGACGTGGGGTGGATGGGTAATAGGGAGGAAGAAGATCTCATTCCCTGATTTTCAGGGAAACGGTTATTTTTGCTGAAATTGATGTTCCTATTGTACCCCTATTTGGTCTCCCCCTTTTTTTATTACTAGAAAATCCCATTAAATCCTAGTCTTCTATTTTATTTTGTTGGACGTTGTGGATTGGGTCTTATGTTCTTACCTATAGATATGGTCTCATAGGATCTCATCCCTATATATATATATATATATATATATATATTTATAAAGAAATAAATTATGTACTATTTAAAAGACTGATTTTAGAGTAATTGGTATTAAATATCAATTTGAGGATTAGCACCTTAATAATAACATAACTGATTTTTTTATATGAAAATGAGTGACTTTGGACCCACACCACTAAAATCATAATATGTTATATAAAAATTTGGTTTAAGTAAATTGTTATAATTAAAATTATAATATTATCAACATTGATCTGGAATTTGTATAATATTAACTTCATAACCCATAATTTATAAAATCAAAATTAACCTTTTGGATTAATAACACATTTAAAAGACTTATTTGAGAAATTGGTATAGATTAATTCTAGGTTTGGATAAATAACTGATTAAATTAGAAATACCATTTATAACTACTTTCAATGGTATGTTTGACTTTTTATAGAACTGGACTAAAATAATACATATGTCATGTTTAATTATAAATCGAATATGTCCCTTTTAATTGATTTACTTTAAATCGGTTAGCTTAAAATCAAGAATCATAGTGTTTTTGGACAAGAGCTGGTGTTGGGAAATTATTTTGTAGATTTTGATGAATGCCATGTAAAACTTAGAATAGGAAGTTGGCACTCCATTTTTGTTGTAAATTGCATTGCAATAGATAGGGTTGGTCAAGCTGAGTTAAGTCAGCTATGCCTAAACATGCAAGAAGACAACTGGAGACTAGAAGGAAGGCTCCGCTGAGTATGGCAAAGAAGAGAAGACGGAACTCGATCAAGGTGCGGTGAGATACAACCGAGTGAAGTATCGATCAAGTCAACTCAAGACACCAAATCTCAAGGTTGAAGTGACAAAGAGTCATCAATGATTGGAAGGCGACTCGAAGTCACCTGGGGAAGTTAAGAAAATGCAGTCAAGTTAAGACAACTGAAAGAGATCCGTTGCATAGAAATCAAGAGAATTACTTAAACAAGTAATACCTCCATACTGGCCTTTCTTGAAGTGCTCGGTTCTAGAAGCGTGCAAAAGGAATAAACCAATGGGAAGCACTCGCACCATGTCAAAACTCGAAAAGTGAAGAATCATTCATATGAGGAAATGGAAATTCCAAGGATCGCAACAAGACAAGCCAACGACCACAAGTGACTTTAAAAAATAAGCTATCTCTTCAACGGGAAGATTTTTGAAAGATCACTATAAAAGGCCGAGGAATAACTCGAGAGAAGGTTACCGAACCACGAACATTCAAGCAAACATTTGAATCAGAACCTAATATATTCTCAAATCATTCAAGATCAATCCTCAAACTGCGTTACGAAGGAAATCAATCCAACACTCACCGTGAAGGAAAGATAACTTCAATCGATTTGAAGAGGAAATTTTTGAAGAATCAATGGGTCTACATTCCACGGAGGATTGTAGGAAGGTTCAAGGTCGAACCGTCTCAAGTTTTTGGAGGGCTTCGTGATCAAATCCAAGAAGCTTGAGCAAGTTGGTCAGTAGTAAAAGCGCACGCCTGTGAAAAAGTTCGAGTCGCACGAGAAGCCAACCGCATGACCAAGGCATCTCCGGTCGAGTCGCAGCGGATCAAGTCACCGTGTGATCAAGACTTGTATCTGGATTGTTAACCACTCGTATATTGATCAATACTTAGTGGATTCCTCCAGAGTTGGAGAAGAGAGGAGAGAATAATTACCCCATCTTCGAACCTCTATAAAAACTTATTGTGTCATTTACATTTCAAAGACTTTAATTTCTCGCATCTTATTTTATCTGATAAATTTGCTATCCAATTGATAATCAATCGAGTGCTAAAACTAAGTATTAAAACAAACTTAACTTTATTCAAGGGTGTTAAGTCTTCCGCTGAAAACAAATCACAAGAGAGTTAAGTCTTTTAGTCAAAACATCCGAGTTATTCTATCAACAACTCGCCGAGTCCGCTGAGTGACTAACTCTGTGATTAACTAACTTAGCCGTCCATCAAGGACACAAGCGTGAAGTATTAACTCAATTTTTAAAAAAGGACTAATTTGAAAAGTTGGTAAGGTTTATTCAACCCCCTTCTAAACCTTACATTCACACCCCTTGGGACCTACAAGTGGTATCGTGAGTGGTTGGTTCATTGAGCCTTCCGCACTTTGAGTTCTTGAACTAGATCTCCAAATTTTTCAAAGTCTGTTTTAGTACTTGATCTTTCAAAACTTTTTTACCAAAAAAAGTTATTATCATGGAAGCAAATTTGACACGCATCCCTATGTTCACAATTAAAGAATTTGATAATTGGAAAATTCGTATGCGAGCTCATCTATCAAAGATTACACGATGAGATGTGGATAGTGATAGAGGATGGGCCACCGCAAATTTTAAAAGTGAACACAAATATAAGAAGAGTCTGCAAATTTGAAGGTGAAGAGGATGTTGCTCCCATCGGACCATGGTTGAAAAACCAAGAGCCGAATGGACAAATGATGACAAGAAAAAGATATAACTTGGATAATGTGGCCAAAGACATTCTTTACAAAACCTTGGACAAAGCCATGTTCAATAAAGTCAAATCATGCAAAACAGCTAAAGAAATATGGGACAAGCTAACATTGATTTGTGAAGGCTCAGAGCAAATCAAGGAAAATAAACTATCGGTTCTTTGTCTGAAAATTTGAGAATTTCAAAATGATCGGAGAGACCTTAGATCAATCGAATGCTCGGTTCACGTAAATTACCAACGAGCTATCTCGCACTTGGAAAAGAATATACACAGAAGGAAATGTGTATGAAGATTTTAAGAAGTCTCCCAACTGAAAGGGAAATGAAGGTCATGGCACTAAGACATTCCATGGACCTATCCAAGACATCCAACCATGAGCTATTCTCGGATCTCAAAGCCTACGAATTTGAGTGAAGAAAAGACCAGGAGACAAATGTGCCCAAAATAGTCGCTCTAATTGTTAAGGATGGCAAGAGAGCCGAGGTCAAAGAAGTCATTGACCAAGAGGAAATAGCCCCGATGGTTAAAAGGTTTAACAAGTTCTTGAAGAACTACAAGAGAGGCAAGGGCGAATCCTCCAGAAGACACCCAGCTCCCTCCAAGTCAAGGGAAGATAGGTTAACCAAGAGAACAAAGCATCAAAAAGTTGAATATCAAAGGGCTGACAATCCAAGAATGGAAAGAGCTGATCAAAAGGTTGAAAATCTATCTTTGGAACTACAGCAACCAGGTCACTATGCCATTGATTGCCCATATCCTGTAGTCAACAAATACAGGAATGAAGAAGAAAGAAAGGTCTTCAGAGAAAGAAGACAAGAAAAGAAAAAGGCAATGTTGGCTGCAGAGATCACCGAGACAAACAAGTCAAAAACACAGATGATTCACAGAGTAGTGAAGCTGACTACTCAAGTGACTCGAAGAAGAAGCCTGATCCGTTTGATGGCTAGGAACAAAACCAACCCGATCAAGAAGATGAGGTACACTCTAATTCATCACTCTCGGTTCTAGTGATAGTGATCGTGACACACACACTTCATCACCCACCGATCTTTATGATTCATTAGGCAAAATGATGAAATATTTTGAACACATTAAATCCTCACACACACTACTAAATGAGGAAAACAACCTACTCAAGAGCTAAAACTCACAAATGACTAAGAAGTTTTAGTACTCTAAGTCAAATAGCTGATGAGAATGAAAGTCTAAAGGCTGAAAATGCTAAGCTAATAGCAGAGATAGCTGCTATAGAAAATAGGGAAAATGACCTCAAAAATGTGATTGCCTCATTCACTAAGGCATCTAAATCATTGGATGATCTTATTATGAGTCAAAGAGAATGTGGAGACAAGACAGGCTTAGGATTTAATTCCTCTGTGCTATGTCAAGCTCCAAAAGTGATTTTGGAAAAAGGATCTTCAAGTAATGAAGTATCTCAAAAATCCAAAACTCCAAATGGTGCACACACATTTATTTCAAAGCACAATCACAAGCAAACTGGCCTTGGTTATAAAGGAAAAAGAATACAACCAGTTGAGCGTCTTTGAGAGAGGGCAGTGAAGAAATCCACCCGAGTTCCTCAAAGAACTCCAAACAGAAATACTCAGAAAGAAGAAACAGAGCTACCAAAAACCCCAGAAGTTCTATAAAAGAAACATATATGAAGGGAATGGTAGAAAATACCCAAGCCAAGCTGATTGGAATGATGTGAACTATTAGCAAAGACCTATGGAATATAAGCCCAAATGGCAAAGGCCTGAAACTCAGCAAAGGCCATTCCAAAGGTATAAGAGCTTTCATCAGCACACATATACACCTAGGCACTACACTCAGAGATATCACAACTACCCAAAGAAGGCAATTGCTAAAACACATACACAAGCATACAGACAAAAGAGACAACTGTATGAACCTAGAACCCCCAAGCAATTTGCCAAAATTAATTATGATTTTGTCACTGATAGATGGCAACCCCTTAGAGTCAAATCATTTGGCTATAGGTTGGTTGGATCATCTTACAATACTAACCCCTCAGGACCCATACAAGTATGGGTACCTAAAACTTAATTTCCTTGATTGCAGGTTCAAGGAACAGCTGAGTGCCAAGGAACCTGGTACATGGATAGTGGTCGCATTCCCGGGATATGACAGAAACAAGAAAAATCTGTCAAAATTCAAGGAAGTCGGAGGAGCAAAAGTCATATTTGGAGGAAATGAAGCTCCAGGAGAAATAAGAGGCATTGGATCCATCAAGAAAAATGGATTAGAAATCACGGATGTTGCATATGTTGAAGGACTCAACTTCAACTTGCTAAGCATCGACCAACTCGTGACAAGGGTTATAATGTTGGATTTAACATGGGTATATGCCAAATCAAGGATACTTGAATTAAATGAAGTTGTGTTGCAAGGATGCGCATACAAAAGAACATGTATGTCGTGGATTGGTCAATGCAACACCAAACACTGTCTGTAGCAAAAGAGCACAAATGAATCAAGTTAGCCGTGGCACAAGAAGTTCGAGTCACCCAATTTCAAAACAATTAACAAACTTACCGAAGCAATCTTGTGGAAGGACTTCCGGACTCGGTATACAAGAAGGAGAGTATATGTGATGCATGTCGAAGGAAAACAAATCAAATCATCATTCAAAGAAAAGACATGTCCATCTTCAACAAGAATATTGCACCGCTACATATGGATCTATTTGGTCTAGTTGAACCAAATAGCATAAGTGGGAAGAAATACACATTGGTGGTAGTAGATGACTACTCAAGATATACATGGACAATATTCATGTGTAAGAAGAAAAAAACTCTACGTAAACTACCACAAATGATGAAGAGGATTCAAAATGAGAAAAGTCAAACCATTATCAAAATAAGATCTCGACAGAGAAACCGAGTTTGTCAATAGTATAATAACTCGGATTGTATTGAAAATGGTATTGGTCATGAATTATCTACTGACAAGGACTCCACAAACAGAATGGAGTTGCGGAAAGAAGGAATAGAACTCTCAAAGAAGTAGCAAGGACCATGTTAGGCGATGCAGGGGCTACCTAAAAGATTTTGGGTCAAGTAATAAACACAACATGCTATACTCAAAATAGATGCATGATAAAATGACAAACCGACAAAGACTCCTATGAGATTTGGACAGGAGAAAGCCAAATGTTGCATATTTTAGAATATTTGGATGCAAATGCTTCATCCATAATAATGGCAAAGATAATTTAAAGGCTTTTGATGCTAAAGTCAAAGGTATCTTCTTGGGATACTCAAATGAAAGCAAAGCCTCAGAGTACTCAACAAGAGGACCATGGTTACGAGAAAATCCATTCATGTGGTGTTTGATGAGCCAAATGTAAATGGAGAAGACATGGAAGAGTCACCGATAAGTGAATCAACCAACCATGCGAGAAGAGTCCCTATCTTTGAAGTCAAGCCGGAATTATATACCCGGATGAAGATGAGATAGCTGAGTCTCAAAAATAGCTGGAAAATCTGCAGCTAAGTGATGACGAGAGAGCTGAAATTCCAAGGACTGCAACAAGACAAGCCAACGACCACAAGTAACTTTCAAAAATAAGCCTATCTCTTCAACGGGAAGATTTTTGAAAGATCACTATAAAAGGCCGAGGAATAACTCGAGAGAAGGTTACTCCGAACCACGAACATTCAAGCAAACATTTGAATCAGAACCTAATATATTCTCAAATCATTCAAGATCAATCCTCAAGCCTACGTTACGAAGGAAATCAATCCAACACTCACCTGTGAAGGAAAGATAACTTCAATCAGTTGAAGAGGAAATTTTTGAAGAATCAAGGGGTCTACATTCCACGGAGGATTGTAGGAAGGTTCAAGGTCGAACCAGTCTCAATTTTTTGGAGGGCTTCGTGATCAAATCCAAGAAGCTTGAGCAAGTGGGCTGTAGTAGCAAGGTAGTTGCCCTGTGAAGAAGCTGAGTCGTACGAGAAGCCAGCAGCGTGACCAAGGCATCTCCAGACTAAGTTCCAAAGGATCAAGTCAGCTGCGTGATCAAGACTTGTATCTCTGGTCGTTAACCACTCCGTATATTGATCAATACTTAGTGGATTCCTCCAGAGTTGGAGAAGAGAGGAGTAGAAGAATTACCCCATCTTCGAACCTCTATAAAAACTTATTGTGTCATTTACATTTCAACTTTAATTTCTCGCATCTTATTTTATCTCACGATAAATTTGCTATCCAATTGATAATCAATCGAGTGCTAAAACCAAGTATTAAAACAAACTTAACTTTATTCAAGGGTGTTAAGTCTTCCAATGAAAACAAATCACAGAGAGTTAAGTCTTTAGTCAAAATCTGCTTTGAGTTATTCTATCAACAACTCAACAGTCGTTGAGTGACTAACTCGCGATTAACTAACTTAGCTGTCCATCAAGGACACAAAGTGAAGTATTAACTCAATTTTTAAAAAAAGGACTAATTTGAAAAGTTGGTAAGGTTTATTCAACCCCCCTTCTAAACCTTACACTCACACCCCTTGGGACCTACAGCTGGATTAAAATGAATAAATTTATTATGTTTAATTAGCCTTTAATCTAGATGTTAATAGCTTAAAAGAAGCCGACATATATAAGTTATTAGATGTTCTTGTTGGGCACTGATCAAGAACTACTTGTTTTCATAATCTAGATCTTATTATAAAATGATAATGGGACTTTAGAATGTTAATTTGATTAACTTAATATGTGACTTGAAATATTGTTTGTCGTTACAATCTCCTTTGTTTGTCATTGACATTGGTGTAACTGAGTCTTGTGATGAACCCGTTTGGCGTGTGTAGTTCGGGCAATACATCGAACAAGTCGGTTGTTGGTGTTTGCTCGACTACACATGTGCCTATTCCCATTTTTCTGGTCGGGCCGGAGACGGCGGTGAAACTTAGGTTATAGTATTGATATATTCCGAAATATGACGAACTCTGGGTCTAAACCCACTAAAGAGTCATCGAGCCACTCGGAGGAATAAGATGCTTGGAGGCTTCGGCCTGGTGAGTTGGAGAACGCAATAGGGTTCGATGTTTGATCAACATCGACCCTACATTTATTTTGTGTATCCCGATGGTTTTTAAAATAGGGCATAGAACCTTGTCCATTTTAAATTTGATTCGAATCCCGTAATTTATTTTACCGTATTTGTGCTACCATCGTATTTGATGCAACAACCTAAAAATCGTGAGGTTAGAACAATTTATATTTTGTTTCCGTATCTTTGCATTATTATTTCTGTATAATTTGCTTATTCGTGACATTGCCTACTTGTGTAACGGTATTTATTTGGTATGTTTTGTATTAACATTAGTCTTGTTAATTCTGCATTCATTTGCACGCATGAAATCATTTTTGTTCACTAAGTAATTAGCTTAAATAATTTCTTTCGAGTTTTCGTTAATAACTCTTGTATTCCCATTCCCCTACCCACTGAGCTCGTTTAGCTCGCCCCACGTTTTTTTAAAATTTTCAGAGATCGACAAACTTGAGTGCGAACACCAATATAAGAGTAACACAGAATCCAAATCGTGTTGTGCCATTTCTCTGATTTTGCCCTAACTATTTCGAAGCGTAATTGTACTGATTTTGGTTAATAATTTTCGATGTATTATTTGTTATTATTAAGTTTTATGAGTTAAGACTTCTGCTGTAATATTTGTAATATACTTAGTTTATGTGATTGAGTTTACTTTGTAATTTTTTTGTAGACTTAGATCCGTTAGTATTATAAGTTTTTAATTATCGTACCTTTGGACAATTACGCATGTGGAGCATAAGTTAGAAAATATTCGGAGTATGTTATTCGTTAACTGAGACCTCTGTGATTATATTTGGTTTAGTAAATTTGGGGCGTTACAGGGCAGATCACTCCAAGTCAAGGATTTTGATAAAACTCAAGTATTCCTCTTCCCAAGCAGGAAGTCTTCCAAGTCTTCTTCTCCGGGAGCTGAAAATCTTCAGTTGGGAACTTGCCTGCACACAAGCAAACATTAGACAGGCCCCGGGGTTGTCACAGGGAGGCCCCTCTAACGCTCAAGTCAACACAATGATCGAGAGAGAATAAGACAGTAATTGAATACTTAATAATGAGATTATGAGAGAATTTACTTACAAATGAGGAGGGACCTTTATATACCTGGGTGATGGGCCTTCTGGGCTGCGTAGGAGAAATTGGCATGTAGGCTGGTCCCGGACTCTTTTGGGCTAGGTTATTCCATTGATAGCCCACTGGCCAATTAATATTATTCCAATATATAAATCGAATTATATATTAAATATCGTTTTTGCCCCCAACATAAGCCTCGAGCTCCGGTGTTGCAGGAGAATAGAGCGATCAAGGGAGTTAAACTGATATCATGTCTGGCTTGTCTTGTTCGATATATCTTATCTTGTCTTGGAGAATCTTTGACCATTATTACACAATAACACTTGGGAGGAGAGCTTTGACCATGCCTTACAAAGGTAATATATATTTTTCTACTCTTTAACTTTGAATTCTTTGCTTGGTAGAACACTTAGCAAATTTTTAAAGAATTGAGGGGAGTGCCCATGGAGAATTGTAGTGAGGAGTGGAGTGCATCAAGTGAGGAGAGAGCCCCCTGAGGGCATCCCAAGCCTCCCATCCATTCTTCTTTCCACGTTTCTCTGTCTTCTCCGAAGTTTTCACATATTTCGGGCTTCAGATTCCGGTCTCTCTACTTTTCTGCTCAGGGGCCGGGGCATCACCTGACATTCAGTCTCTAGTTCTGTTATTCTATACCACATTTGCCCTTGGATTTCGATATTCCCTCTCTAGCTCCGGAGTTATGTTATGATGCTGAGGGGGAAATAGAGCTTGAGTCGGATCCAAGACCGAGTGATGAGGCTTCCGAGGAGTTTGAGAGGGACAGTCCAGAAGAGGTCCATTGGCCTAAGTATCAGCATAGGCCTCCTCCTGAGTGTCGAACAGTGCGTCTCGGGAGAGTTAGTCAGCAAACTTTCGTCTCAATGTCATTGTTGTTAGGAATTTTATTGTTTAGATTTTGATGAATGCCATGTAAAACTTAGAATAGAAAGTTGGCACCCCAATTTTTGTTGTAAAATGCATTGTAATGAATAGAGCTGGCCAAGCTGAGTTAAGTCAGCTACGCCCTAACATGCAAGAAGACAAATCAAGATCGGAAGGAAAACTCTGTCGAGAGACAAATGAGTATGGCAAAGAAGAGTAGACGGAACTCTATCAAAGAAGCAACTGAGATGCAACTGAGTGGAGCATCACCAAGTCAACTCAAGAAAAGCCAAGTCTCAAGTTGAAGTGACAAGAGTCATCCAATGATTGGAAGCGACTCTAAGTCACCTGGGGAAAGCAAGGAAATGTTTGTCAAGTCGAGATAATCTGTAAAAGAACCGTTGCGTAAATCAAGAGATTTACTTAAACAAGTAATATCTCCATACCACCTTTCTTGGAGTGCTCACCCCGCGTGCAAAAGGAATGAACCAATGGGAAGCACTACACCGTGTCGAACTCGAAAAGGTGAAAAAGAACAATTCATACGAGGAAACGACAATTCCAAGAACTCGCAAGCCAACGATCGCAAAGTGACTTTAAAAAATAAGCCTAACTCTTCAACGGGCAAATTTTTGAAAGTTCACTATAAAAGGCCGAGGAGTTTGTTTGAGAAGAAGGATGACACACACGTGAGAAAAACAAGCATATTAGAAAAACTCAAACATTCTCAATCCTCAAGCCTACATTACGAAGTACATCAATCCAACACTCACCGTGAAGGAAAGAGAACTTCAATCGCTTGAAGAGGAAACTTTTGAAAACAAGGGGTCTACATTCCAAGAAGGATTGTAGAAAGGTTCAAGTTGAACCAAGTCTTAAGCTTTTGGAGGGCTTCGTGATCAAATCCAAAGAGCCGAGCAAGTGAGTCAGAGTAGCAAGGCAAATGCCTGCGTGAAGAAGCCGAGTCGCACGAGAAGCCAACGAGTGATCAAGGCGTCTCAGGATCGAGTCCCTAAGGATCAAGTCGTTGTGATCAAGACTTGTATCCGGACTATTACCACTTTGTAAACCGATCATTACTTAGTGGATTCCTCCAGAGTTGGAGAAGAGAGGAGTAGAAGAATTACCCCATCTTCGAACCTCTATAAAAACTTTATCGTGTCATTTACATTTCAAAGATTTAAATTCCCGCACTTTTAACTCGCTTATATCTCACGATAAATTTGCTATACATTTGATAATTTATAAGTACTAAATCAAGCTCTAAAATCTTGCTTAATCAAACTTAAGGGTGTTAAGTCTTCCGCTGAAATAAAACCACAATTGAGTTAAATTATAGCCAACAAATGAGTTACTCCATCAACAAATTCCACCGAAATCTGTTGAGAGATTAACTCTACCGAGTGACTAATTCGATCCCATCAAGGACACAAAATGTAGAATCAACTCGTAGATTTAAAAGGACTAAATCGAAAATTTGGTAAGGTTTATTCAACCCCCTTCTAAACCTTACACTTACACCCCTTGGGACCTACAAGTGGTATCGGAGCGGTTGGTTCATTGAACCCTCCGCACCGGTCTCTCGAACTAGATCTCCAAACTTTTCAAAGTCCGCTTTAGTACTTAAACTTTCAAAACTCTTCTTTATCATCAAAAGTTATTATCATGGAAGCAAATTTGACACGCATCCCTATGTTCACTATTGAAGAATTTGATGATTGGAAAATTCGTATGCGGGCTCATCTATCAAAGATTACATGATGAGATGTGGATAGTGATAGAAGATGGGCCTCTGCAAATATTAAAGGTGAACACAAAATGCATTTAAGAGTTGCAAGGAGAAGAAGATGTTTGCTCCCGCACGCTTATGGTTGAAAACCAAGAACCGAGTGGACAAATGATGACAAAAAAGATACAACCGGACAATGTAGCCAAGGACATCCTTTACAAAACCTCGACAAAGCCATGTTCAATAAAGTCAAATCTTGCAAAACGGCTAAGGAAATGCAGGACAAGTTGACATTGATTTGTGAAGGCTCGTGAGCAAATCAAAGAAAACAAATTATCGCTGGCGAAGACAAAAATTTGAAAATTTCAAAATGATCTCGGGAGAGAACCTGGATCAACTAGACGCTCGGTTCACGTAAGGAATATACACGAGAAGAAATGTGTATGAAGATCCTAAAAAGTCTTCCAAATTGAATGGGAAATGAAGGTCATGGCACCGAGACACTCCATGGACCTATCAAAAACATCCAACCATGAGCTATTCTCGGATCTCAAAGCCTACGAATTTGAGCCGAGAAGGAAAGACCAGGAAGAGACAAATTGTACCCAAAACAAATTTGCTCTAATTGTTAAAGATGGGAAGAGAGCCGAGGTCAAAGAAGTCATTGACACGGAAGAAATAGCCCGATGGTTAAAAGGTTCAACAAGTTCTTCAATAAGAATTACAAAAGAGGAAAGAGTGAATCTTCCGAAGACACTCACTCCTCCAAATCAAGGGAAGACAGGCCAACCAAGAGAATAGATCATCAAAAAGTTGAGTATCAAAGGGCTGACAACTCAAGAATGGAAAGAGCGATCAAAAGGCTCAATATCTATGTTGAACTGTAGACAACCAGGTCACTATGCCATTGATCGCTCATATCCTCGTAGTCAACAAGTACAGGATGAAGAAGAAAGAAAGATCTTCGAGAAAGAAGACAAGAAAGGAAAAAGGCATTGATGGTCATTGCAGAGATCATAAACAAATGCTAAGTCAAGGGAGACAACTGATTCGAAAGATGAAGCCGACTACTCAAGTGACTCGAAGAAGAAGCCCTAATCTGCTTGATGGCCAAAGAACAAGATCAAGAAGATGAGGTACAATCTAACTCAACAAACTCGGACACTAGTGATAGTGACGTGACACACTCACTTCATCACCTCTTGATGATCTTTATGATTCATTAAGCAAAATGATGAAAGATTTTGAACACATCAAATCCTCACACACACTATTGAATGAGGAAAACAAAATTTACTCAAAAGTCAAAACTCAAAGTCGACTAAGGAGCCGAGAACTCTAAGTCAAATAGTTTGTTGAAAATGAAAATTTAAAGGTCGAAAATGCTAAATTAGTAGCGAGAAATTGCCGCTATAGAATAGAGGAGAATGACCTCAAGAATATTATTGCCTCATTCACCAAGGCATCTAAATCATTGGATGATCTTATTATGAGTCAAAGAGAATGTGGAGACAAGACAAAGCTTAGGATTTAATTCCTCTCGTGCCATGTCAAACCTCAAGAGCAATTTTGGAAAAAGGATCTTCTAGTCATGAAGAGTCCGAAAAATCCAAAACTCTAAATGTTGCACACACATTCATTCCAAAGCACAATACTAAGCAAACTGGCCTTGGTTACAAAGGAAAAGGAAAACAACCAATTGAGTATCTTTGAAAGGACATGAGAAGAGATTCAAATGAGTCCTCAAAAACTCCTAACAGAAATACTACGTAAAAAAGGAAGCAGAGCTACCAAAAATCCAAGAAAATCCATAAAAGAAATACATATGATGGGAATGGTAGAAAATATCCAAGCCAAGCCGATTGGAATAATGTGAACTATCAAAGATATAGACTTATGGAATATAAGCCCAAATGGCAAAGGCCTAACTCAAAGAAAGGCCATTCCAAAAGTATAAGAGCTTTCATCAAACACATATGCACCTAGGCACTACACTCAAAGACACCACAATTACCCAAAGAAGGCAATTGCTAAAACACACGTTCGGACATACGTACAAAAGAGACACAGTATGAACCTAGAATCCCCAAGCAATTTGCCAGGATTGATTATGATTATGGCACGATAGATGGCAACCCCTTAGACTCAAATCATTTGGCTATAGGTTGGTTGGATCATCTTACAATTCTAACCCCTCAGACCCGCATAAGTATGGGTACCTAAAACTTAATTTCCTTGATTGCAGTTCAAGGAACAAATGAAAGTGCCAAGGAACCTGGTACATGGATAGTGGTCGTTCATATATGACAGAAACAAGAGAAATCAAAAATTCAAGGAAGTCAAAGGAGCAAAAGTCATATTTGGAGGAAATGAAGCTCCCGGTGAAATAAGAGGAATTGGATCCATCAAAAGGAATGGATTAGAAATCACAAATGTTGCATATGTTGAAGGACTTAACTTCAACTTATCGAGTCATCGGCTCCAAGACAAGGGCTACAATGTTGGATTCAACATGGGTATATGCCAAATCAAAGATATTGAATCAAATGAAGTGGTGCCGCAAGGATGTAGTCGAAAAATATGTATGTAGTGGATTGGTCAACCGCAACACCCAACACATGTCTACTAGCAAAGAGTACAAATTAATCAAGTTGGGCTGTGGCACAAAAAGCCGAGTCACCCGAATTTCAAAACAATTAACAAGCTGGCAAGAAGTCATCTTGTAGAAGGACTTCCAGACTCAGTGTACAAGAAGGAGAGTATATGTGATGCATGTCAGAAGGGAAAACAGATCAAGTCGTCATTCAAGGAAAAGACATGCCCATCCTCAACAAGAATATTGCATCTGCTTCATATGGATCTATTTGGCCCAGTGGAACCAGCCAACATAAGTGGAAAGAAATACACCTTGGTGGTAGTAGATGACTACTCAAGATATACATGGGCAATATTCATGTGCAAGAAGAAAGAAACCCTACAAAAACTACCACTACTAATGAAGAGGATTCAAAATGAGAAGAGTCAAACCATTATCAAAATAAGATCAGATAGAGGAACTGAGTTTGTCAATGGAATAATAACTCAAGATTGTATTGAGAATGGTATTGGTCATGAACTATCGGCAGCAGGACTCCACAAACAGAATGGAGTTGCGAGAAGAAGAAATGAACCCTCAAAGAAGCGGCAAGGACCATGTTAGTGGCGGGGGTTACCAAAAAGATTTTGGGTCAAGCAATCAACACAAACTACACCCAAAACAATGATGTATGATAAATAGATAATTGACAAAGACTCCCTATGAGATCCGGGATGGAAGAAAACCAAATGTCGCATATTTCAGGATATTTGGATGTAAATGCTTCATCCTCAACAATGGCAAAGACAATCTAAAGGCTTTTGATGCTAAAGTCGATGAAGGTATCTTCTTAGATACTCACCAAAGCAAAGCCTACGAATACTCAACAAAAGAACTATGGTTGCGTAAAGAATCCATTCATGTAGTATTCGATGAGCCAAATGTAAATGGAGAAGACATTGAAGAGTCACCGATAAGTCAATCATCCGATCATACTGAAGAGTCCCTATGTTGAAGTCAAGCCGGAATTATCAATTCGAGAAGAAGATGAGATAGTGAATCTCAAAAACAAATGGAAAATTTGCAGCTAAGTGATAACGAGAGAGTCGACCACACCAACACAAATACAAGTCGATCAATCCGAATAACTTACTCCAACCTCGATGTAAGATGGCCGAGAGACCATCCACCGAACTTGTCATTGGAGATATGAGAGAAGGTGTCAAAACAAGATCCGAACTCAACAAGAAGCTATGTTCACATGCTTCATCTCGCAAATAGAGCCAAAAGATGTGTCACAAGCATTGGATGACACACATTGGATTCAAGCTATGCAAGAAGAGTCAATCGCTTGAAAGAAATAAAGTGTGGGAATTAGTGCAAAGACCCATGCACCAAAAATGTTATTGGCACCAAATGGGTATTCGAAATAAAATGAACGAGGAAGGCTCGTGGTAAGAAACAAAGCAAGACTAGTAGCCAAAGGATATTGCCAAGAAGAAGGGATAGATTTTGATGAAACATTTGCCCTCGTAGCAAGATTGGAAGCTATAAGGATGTTTCTTGCCTATGCACGACTCACAAGAAGTTCATTGTATATCGATGGATGTAAAAAGTGCATTCCTAAATGGTTTATTGGAAGAAGAAGTGTATGTTGAACAACCTCCGGATTTGAGCGAAGACTCTTGGAGACAAGGTATACAAACTCAAGAAAGCCTGTATGGATTGAAACAGCACCTGAGCATGGTATGATACCCTGTCACAATTTCTAATCGAAAATGGATTCACAAAAGGAAAAGTAGATAGAACACTTTTGTAATTCAAAACAAGAAGAGTATACTTTGCTTGTTCAAATATATGTGGATGACATCATTTTTGGATCCACTAACAAAGAGCTATGTGAAAAATTTTCAAACCTCATGCAAAGTAAATTTGAAATGAGCATGATGGGAGAGCCGACATTCTTCCTTGGACTTCAAGTGAAACAATGAAAGATGGAACCTTCATAAGTCAAACAAAATACACCAGAGATTTAATGAAGAAGTTTGGTATGGAGGAGAAGTCTTCTGAAAATACCAATGAACACATCACCAAAATGGACATGGATGCAGATGGCAAGCTCCAGTAGATCAAACAAGATCTGAGCACTTATTGGATCATTGCTCTATCTCACAAATAGCGAGCCGACATCACCTTTCTTTGTAGGTGTATGTGCAAGATTTCAATCTGCTCCAAAAGAGAGCCATATGACAAAGAAGCTAAGAGAATATTGAGATACTTGAAAGGAAGCCAAGAAGTAGGCCTATGGTATCCAAAGGAAGGTGGATTCAAGCTAATTGGCTATTCGATTCGACTATCTTGGATGCAGAGTGGATAGGAAGAGCACTTCGTGCACATGTCAAATGCTAGGAAAGACTAATTTCCTGGTTTAGCAAGAAGCAAAACTCAATAGCCACCTCTACAAATGAGAGCGAGAATACATAGTCAAGCAGCAAACACAGTGCCCAAGTCCTATGGATGAGACAAAGAAATTGAGAGACTATGATGTTGAAGAAAAAGAAATTCCAATCATGTGTGATAACACAAGTGCTATTGCAATCACTCAAAATCTGTGTTGCACTCAAGAACAAAACATATTGATGTCGATATCACTTCATAAGAGATCATGTTGAAAAGAAGGACATTATCCTGGAATATATCTCAACCGATAAACAACTAGCCGACATCTTCACAAAACCATTATGTGAGTCAAGATTTGAAGAACTCAAGCATGAGTTGGGGCTAATTGAGCTGAGTGACTCTCGACAAATCAAAGAAGAGAAATGGAACAGAAAAGGGGAGAAAAAGAGCCGAAATGTAAATCACCAAGAATCACCAGACGGAAAGACAAATTACACCGAAGTCACCGATAAATGAGTCGCTAAGAGAATGTGAGAAGTAGAGTTAAATCAAAGAGATAAGTTTCAATAACTTATGAGCAAAATGACAAAAACGCAATCGTTTTAACTAAGCGGGAATGTTTTAAGGAACACGTCAAAGATAATGATGATGTGTACAGACATAAAGCCGCACACCGAGCTTATGATTGGATATAAATGTTTGCCGCATTAAATACGAGACATGAAATGCTCAATAGGCGTGCGAAAACCAAGCCGTTGATTCCGATCACAATTCAAAAACTCGCCGCACGCCCTTTCATAAACCATATTTAAACCATTTTCGTCCATTTCTCTCTCACACTTCTAAAACTGTTCATCATCTTTTTCTCTCAAAAGGCAAAGGCAAAATACTCAAAACCCTATCAACCTTCAAATCAATTTCTCGAGTTTTTCTTTGAAATAATCCCGAGAAATGGCACCAACTTATGACTTTACCAAGTTAGGAAAGCAAATCCACACCGTTCGACGGTGGATTTCGACGGAATGGTGAAGCAGGGGTCCGATGACACCCTAGTGAAGAAAATCGCCGAGAAGTTGGAAACGCCCGGACTAAAACCGCTTAACGCTAGAATATCCGATGACCTATGTGGAGGAGGTCGCACAATTCTACGTGAATGCCGAGATTCACGATGAAGGAATCAAGTCATCTGTACACGGAAAGCAATCGACTATCACCGCCAAGGATTTGGTGAACATTGCTCCCTACCAGCCAGGAAGGAGCATCCGAGATCAAAGAAGCTGATGTAAACTTGGGACGACGGGAAAGAAATAGCCAAGTCCGACTTTGCCGATAAAATAATATACACAAACAAGAGATCAGCCAAGGAGGATTATCACAAGTTGTTGGACATAGTTGCCAAATGTATCGACATCAAATTTGGCGAAATTTGACCAATCACAAAGGCAAAGCTGATTGTAATGGCTGCAATCATCGAAGAAAAGAAGATAAATCAATGGCTGAGTTTGTCTACAAAAGCATCGCTTAACGCTGGGAACAAGTCCTTCAAAGAAGATGGCTCATTTGGAGGATCCCTAGGATATGGCCTGGTGATTGGCCGGTTATCGGAGGTGAAAGGAGTCCCTCTTAGACATGGGAAGGCTTTCCATGTTAACAAGAGGATGTTCGAGCTAACCTCTCCGCGCTCGTGCGAGCTTACGCCAAGAGAGTCGACACTGTGAGGGGGAATCACCGACCCAAGATACAAACACTTCCTCTCCAAAAAGAAGAAAGTCGCCGCACTGCTAAGAAGATCACGCCCGCAAAGAAAGAAAACCACACATGCTCCCGCCCCGCAGCAGAGTCACCCGCCCTCAAGCCGTGTCTCCCCCGCCGCAGCAGCGCGAGAGAAGGACTCACAATTACCTTCTCCGATCGTCAAAAGGAGGAGAACTGACAAGCCAAGACGGCCAGCTCCTCGAAACAAACACCAAAGATCGCCCCACCGCCCAAGACTCGTAGAGGACACCGTCTCTCGAACCGTAAATCCTCTCGTGCAAACTAGAGACGAAGAAGACTTGTCAAGCAAATCCGAACAGAGAAACCAAATGAGTCGCTTACTCACCTAGCACAAATACGGAGACTACCGGAGAAGTAGAGTCTCCGATGTAGTTGATGAAACACCAAGTCTCGTCAAGGCGATCGCAGAGGCAACCCGAAGACACAACAGTAGCTCACACACCGAAGCACAAGAAGAACTCCGCGCAGAGCAGATAGTGATGTAATGATTCTATCTCCACCTTACCCGCACATCCAAAATCGTCATGGAGTGGAGGAAATGGAAGTTGAGCAAGTCAAGGGAACAGTTCCAACGGCCGAGTTCATAGAAGAAGAAGAGAACCGCTAAATTTCCTCGATTAACTATCGTGCTCCTACTGATGAGGACAATCGCACGTACATCCTGCCCAGATTTACAAGGACAGGGAGAGAAAAGCAAGTCAAGAAGCCAAGCACGTGAGAAGGCAAGCATCCGCCCAATCTCCGCACCACGTAACACACACATCCTCTCCTTGATGTCTTCTCACGGCGACAAAGGAACGAGGAACTGCAGAATGTCGCGCTACGTAAGAGTTGCAAATGCAGCAAGCATTACACGAGTCAAGAATCCTTCACGAGCAAAGACTAATGGAGGGACCAGAGAGTCCTCCGAACACAAATGAAATCGATCCAATGGGAGTGGTTCAAAGAAATCGCCAATGTTGTTGCTTCTGCTACCACTTCCCCACCACTCGTAAGAAGGCAATAAGGAACGGCAATGAAACCGAGATAGTGGGACCCCAATGAGCCAACCCCTCGTTGAAGGTGCGCTACCACCGCCCCAACGGCCGAGCAATCAATCGAAACAAATGGGAGTTTGGAGACGAGTGACCCCATTCCAAGTCACTCACCGGTGCGCCACCGAGGGGAAACCCCTCCACCGCAGCTAAGAGGCCGAGGATGTCGCGATGACTCCACAACGAATCAAGGAGGCGAAGAAGAAAATTACAATCACAAGAAGAACAAAGAAGTTGCCATCAACGAAGCTCGGATAGCTTGAGACTGTCTCACCGAGGTGCCAACCGCTCTGAAGGCCAATGACGCGCCGATGCAAATGAGGCACGAAGGAATGTACTGGGAGTTAACACTGGCGATGAAAGTGCAATCCATGGGGTTGAGACTCCAATGGATGCCACCGTAGAAGACCCCAAGACAACCGACACTGCCGAAAGGGAGGACCAGCCTCGCAGCAGAGAGACCGCCGGAG
This sequence comes from Rehmannia glutinosa, assembly GCA_016081115.2. NCBI lineage: Eukaryota > Viridiplantae > Streptophyta > Magnoliopsida > Lamiales > Orobanchaceae > Rehmannia > Rehmannia glutinosa. The sequence goes on from CM071926.1 coordinate 140,865,378, forward strand.
GTAATGAAGGCCCACGGGAGGTTGAGACTTCCCGGGGTAAAGAAGTTGAAGAGAGAACATCCCTCCTACTATCATCGACCCATCCGAGAAGGAGATCGGCGCACTTCATGATTCCCAAGACAACCCTAATGTCACTTTTCTCGGGATCGAAAGGCGAAGAAGAAGCCGAGTCATCCCCATGACAAATCCAAAAGACTCACCAGCGGGTGTTCCAAGCACGAGTAAGTCGATCCCAAGACTACTCACAAACCTTTAACTTTGATGATAAGCCACCAATGGAAATCTCATCATCATCCGATGACGCTTAAATAAGGCCGAGGATCGCCATCAAATGGAAAAATCACCGAGACCAACGAAGCCGTTAAGACAAACCGAGGCTCAAAAGCGGGTCTACTTCACAACAGACCCACCAACAAGAGACCACCGCCAGCTCCTCAAATCGCAAAGCAGATCGATTCCCAAAAGAACTTCACGCGCACCACTCATCATCGAATGCATCCTGGGCCAAGCGGTGATGAATCTTTTGTAGAATCTTTCCCTTTTTCACCGGAGATACCGAACTCCACGAAGAGTCGAAAACGAACAAGCACGCTATCACGCACACCCTCCTCTTTTTCACTCGTGGCACCATTGTTCCAAATTGATTTTGATTTCGATCTTTCAGATGGCCATCACCGCAATGTAGAATCACCAAGTTCGAGAAGTGTTCAAGGCACTCTTTGGCTTGAGGTTGAACGGATGGAGAGGCATCAGCCTCTTTGGGCATGCGATCGACAACAGAGATGCCAACCACAAAATGACTTGAGAGGCATCACAAAGATAAGGGAATGGTGGCAACAAAGAAGAATCAATGCGTGTGGAACAGTGAGATACTTTAGGACATTGTTCAACAAGTCACGCGGTGTGGAGAGTCGAAAATGCCGATGCAAAAACGAAGCCGAGAGAACATATTGAGCACATGCATGAAGCTCATACTCGCCGAGATAAAGTTACTGCGTGAGCGTAATACTAATGATCTACAAACGTTTGGAAGAACACATGACTAGAAAATTCAGCCTTCTCTCATGGCCGAGATGAAGTGATTTCAAAGAGAGTCCAATGCTACTCGATCCGACCCCGCGCCGCTACAACGCAGCTTACTTGAAGCGAACTCAACCATCAAGACTCGACTTTATGCTTGCCAAAGATGTTCCCGGGGTTCCTCTATCCTTTGATGATGACAAAAAGGGGGAAGAGGAATACCTTAAAGCAAAGAAAATCAAGTTGAAAAAAGGAAGCGGTGAGAAGGAAAATCACCGAGGAAGTCTTGAAATGAAAGAAAGGAAAGCTTGTTGAGGGGGAAGGATTAGCGGATGTGACATTGATGATTGCACAAACTCCCCAACAAGGTCCTCACACAAAATGACATTTTAAGCAACAAACTCCCCGTGACTCGCCACTCCAACACTCATTGTATCTATGGCCGAGAAGAGAAAATCAATTGAAGCGGATGGAGGAAGTGGAAGGAAGAATGGATGCCAGGGTGATGAACATCTTTGAAAGAACACGGAGGCATTCCAAGAGAGCAGAGACACATATGCCATTTCGTATGTCGGGACAGAGCCACGATTAGTCGATGAATTTAAAACGCTCGAGTCCGAGGGATACTTTGCAAATATGTCTATGGCTCAAGCTTGGGACTCATCGGGAAAAGGGTCTCACATTATGTGAAGAAGCCGACAGACAAAGACAAACCTGAAATACCACTACCGGGTCACTCCGCCGGTCACTCACCGGGAAAGTCAAGGCCCCAAAGACAAGATACGCCCGCAGGTAGAGAGGAAGAAGCGAGGTGGAGGAAGAAGCTTGCACTCCAGGCCTCGCCCAAGAATATTGAATACGTAGATCCAGAAAGAAAGGAGGGATCTATGGGGGGCTTGACCAAGTGGCAAATTTGAAAGTGGCTAAAACTAACGCCGAGTATGCAAAAAGAATAGAAGAAGAAAACAAGAGACAAACTCAATGCTATGGGAGGAGAGACAGAAAGAATAAGAAGAGATGAAGCCGCAGAAAGCATATGAGAAGAAAAAGAAGGCAAAATTTACGACGAAAAAAGAGAAGAAGAGGAGAAGATGCTTGATCAAGATGAAAGAAGGAGACAAATAAGGAGATGAAGTGTTGCTGTCCAACCCTTCGTGTATTTTATCATGTAAATACATACAATTAAAGTCTTCGTAATAAAGCTATAAATTCTTTATTTTCAGTGTAGACAAACATGTGCTCGATACACCTTGTAAAAACAGGTAAAAGAACAGAATGATATGATCAATAAACAGATCTATTCTCACAAGATACATTCTGTGTCAATACACTTTTGTATGTATCTTTGTCGTTTGCATTTTTGAATGGTTTAATTTTTGGCATCATCAAAAAGGGGGAAATTGTTAGGAATTTTATTGTTTAGATTTTGATGAATGCCATGTAAAACTTAGAATAGAAAGTTGGCACCCCAATTTTTGTTGTAAAATGCATTGTAATGAATAGAGTGGCCAAGCCGAGTTAAGTCACCACGCCCCCTAACATGCAAGAAGACAACCAAAACCGGAAGGAAAACTCACGCGAGACAAATGAGTATGGCAAAGAAGAGTAGACGGAACTCTATCAAGAAGCGGTGAGATGCAAATGAGTGGAGCATCACCAAGTCAACTCAAGAAAAGCCAAGTCTCAAGTTGAAGTGACAAGAAGTCATCCATGATTGGAAGTCGACTTAAGTCACCTGGGGAAAGCAAGGAAATGTTTGTCAAGTCGAGATAATCGTAAAAGAACCGTTGCCGTAAATCAAGAGATTTACTTAAACAAGTAATATCTCCATACCACCTTTCTTGGAGTGCTCACCCGGTCCCGCGTGCAAAAGGAATGAACCAATGGGAAGCACTACACCGTGTCAGAACTCTGAAAAGGTGAAAAGAACAATTCATACGAGGAAACGACAATTCCAAGAACTGCAAGCCAACGACTGCAAAGTGACTTTAAAAAATAAGCCTAACTCTTCAACGGGCAAATTTTTGAAAGTTCACTATAAAAGGCTGAGGAGTTTGTTTGAGAAGAAGGATGACACACACGTGAGAAAAACAAGCATATTAGAAAAACTGAAACATTCTCAATCCTCAAGCCTACATTACGAAGTACATCAATCCAACACTCACCTGTGAAGGAAAGAGAACTTCAATCAGTTGAAGAGGAAACTTTTGAAAACAAGGGGTCTACATTCCAAGAAGGATTGTAGAAAGGTTCAAGGTTGAACCAAGTCTTAAGCTTTTGGAGGGCTTCGTGATCAAATCCAAAGAGCTTGAGCAAGTGAGTCAGTAGTAGCAAGCGCAAATTTGCCCGGAAGAAGCCGAGTCGCACGAGAAGCCACCGAGTGATCAAGGCGTCTCCTGCAGATCGAGTCCCTAAGGATCAAGTCGGCCGTTGTGATCAAGACTTGTATCCGGACTGTACCACTTTGTAAACTGATCATTACTTAGTGGATTCCTCCAGAGTTGGAGAAGAGAGGAGTAGAAGAATTACCCCATCTTCGAACCTCTATAAAAACTTTCTTGTGTCATTTACATTTCAAAGATTTAAATTCCCGCACTTTTAATCGCTTATATCTCACGATAAATTTGCTATACATTTGATAATTTATAAGTACTAAATCAAGCTCTAAAATCTTGCTTAATCAAACTTAAGGGTGTTAAGTCTTCCACTTTGAAATAAAATCACAAAGTTAAATTATAGCCAACAAATGAGTTACTCCATCAAAACTCAAATTGAGTCATTGAGAGATTAACTCTCGAGTGACTAATTCGATCGTCCATCAAGGACACAATCGTGTAGAATCAACTCGTAGATTTAAAAGGACTAAATCGAAAATTTGGTAAGGTTTATTCAACCCCCCCCTTCTAAACCTTACACTTACACCCCTTGGGACCTACAATTCGAAGTTGAGGGAGCGATTGGGGCTCCCATCAGCGTTCCAGATGTTGACTCCGGGATCGGGAAATAAACTTACTCACCCACCCAAAGGCTTTAATATAGTATATCTGTTTTGCATATTTTTGTGAGTATTTTGTGTGATGATATATGCATATTTTTGGCGTATTTTATTTGCATTTGCATATTTTAGTGTTATGTTGTGTTATTTTATTGATTTTCTAGGTTTTGGTGGAAAAAACAAGTTTTGGAGCAAGAAACATCAAAGAGTCATTTCGTGCAACTGCGGTAGTCGTATTTTGACATAACGTTTTCATCGAAAGTTCAATTGACATGATTCTTGCACCATTGGAAAGCTAAGACAAAGTTCTACAATGTTTATTTCTGGTGCAAAATGCAAACTCAAGCGTTCGAAGGGGTTAAATCATGTGAAATAGAAATCAAGTGATGAAATTTTGGAAATGACTTGTCTAAGTAATTTGGCCGCACCTCTCTCTACAAAATTGATATTGAGGTCATTCAAGTGGCTATGGAAAGTTAAGAGATAGATCTACAATGCATAAAAGACATCAAAGCCAAATTCCGATGTTTGCGTGTCGCGCAAGAATGATTCAGCTTGCAGATTCGCCTTGTGCGTTCAGGTCGTTCATGTCGCGCTCATGCGTGACTTGCAAAACACAAAATTTTTGATTTATTTCCAATTTTGGCTCTTCCACATTGTTTAGGACTCTAGGCTTATAAATAGGACTTAGGGAGCTCATATTTTCGCACATCTTTACTTCTTAGCACTTTTAAACCCTAGTTTTTGTTATTTTCTTTTCCATTTAACATTGGATTGCTTGAGTTCTTCCCATCGAAGTTATTTTGTTGTTTAATCAAAATGTAATATTTATTCATCTTCTTTATCTGATTTCAATAGTTTGGTAATTATTATTGTTGCATGGTGATGTTTATGATTGTTTTCTTTTCTTCAATAGAAATTATGATATCATCCTCAAGCATGAACTATTTTCTTTGTTCTAGGATTATGATTATTTGATTCAAACAAACAAGCATGAATATGGACTAATTGATTTACCTTCCTGATAAATTGGTTTATTTGATAATTGATTGTTTGGTCAACTTTTGATAACTTTGAGGGAATAATTGAGATCAAGAGAAGATATTATTCCTGGACTAAATTCATTTAGAAGGTTACATATGAATCAGAAATGTATTATCCAACTTGGTTAACAAAAATGGCAAATTGGTTATGGTTAGTTGACATGTTCAACGGTTCGGTTCGAACCAGAACCGAGCCAATTTCAAACCGGAACCGGGCCAATTTCGAACCGGAACTGGGCCAATTTCGAACCGGAACCGGGCCAATATCGAACTGGGTCAATGGTTCGAAAACTGCTGACCATGGTTTTGGTTTGAATCGTAACCAGAAACCAAAATTAGAAGGTTAGATTATGGTTTCATGTTTTTCGAACCGAAACCTCCTTAAATAGGCGGTTTACTCTTTATTTTTTAAATTTTATTTAATTAACATTTAAGTCGAATTTTAAATTTTCAACGGTCACATTTGTGACTGTTGGCAACCGGTTTTAATCGAATCGGCGGTTTTGGTTAAAACTGGTGGTTTTTGATTTCTTTTTGGAAATTCAAATTTTGATAAAATCAACGGTCTAGATAGTTTGACCATTGATGATCAACAGTCAAGATTGTTTGACCGTTGAACAAAACCACCGGTTTAATCAAAATCGTCGGTTTTCGGTTAAACCGGCGGTTTTAAGTATTTTATTTTCCACAAATTTTTCCTGTAAATACCCCATATATTTCACACATTTTTCCTCACACCAACTCTCTAAATTATAATCTCTCAACTCTGTACATTCTAATCTCTCAATTTCAAGTTTTAATTTCAAGTTTCAATTTAATTTTTAGTAGTTTCATATTTTTATTTCATTAGTTATTTTAAAAAATGTCGAACCGTGTAGGATCTTCTCATCAATCCAAGGGAAAAGGTTTGATGCCCGAGCAAAACCTCCCACCACCGTTTGAAGAAGCTTTCAATTTGAGCGAAGATGAAATCGAGGCATGTTTTGCTAGTTTTGGTGAAGCTCAACAAGAAGGTGGAGTTCAACCGGAACCACAAATTCCAACTCAAATTCAAAGTCGTCGAGCTACACCACTTAGATCCGATATTTTTTCGGTGTACTTTAAAAAAAATTCGGATCCTACAATCGGAGGCTTCAAAGTTACTTGCAACTATTGCACCAATTCTACAAGTTTAGAGGAGGATGGCGGTTATGGGACGTTCACGAACCACCTAAACAAAAAACATCCAGATAAAGTTGGGCTAGATCGTGCTCAAACACAACTACCGCCGGGATTCACGGGTTCTTCATCAGGTATGAAGTCTTCTTCTACTTCATTTAAATATAGTGATACAACTACTAGGAAAGAGTTAGCTAAATTTGTTAGTGGTATGTTACTTCCTTTTAACTTTGCCGATAATAAACTTTATAAAAAAATTACTACACTTAGTTTAACCCCTCAAGTATAAATATTTCACGTTCTACACTTACTCGTGATATTAGAAAAACGGTTGGTGAATTTAAATTAAAGTTAATTAATTTATTTGCTACTTTACAAAATAAAGTTTCAATTTGTTCGGATGTATGGAGTGATCATTGGCAACGAAGTTTTTATATAGGAATTACATGTCATTGGGTTGATGTACATGGACTTTGCAAAAATGATTAATTACATATAGAGAGTCTAATGTTGAACATAACGCTATTAATATTTCTCATAAAATTCATACTATTTTACAAGAATATGGTTTAGTTACAAATATTTTTTCAATTTCATTTGATATTGCTAGTGCTAATGCGACTAGTTTACAATCTCTTAGTAATATTTGTGAACCTTATATTGGTGGTAAATTTTTTCATATTCGTTGTATATGTCATATTATAAATTTATGTGTTCAAAATGATTTAGCTACTTTAAAAGATGAAATTTTACCTATTAGAAATGCGATTTTATATTTATCAAGATATTCATCTTTATTGAAAAAATGGGCTAGATATTGTAAAAATCTTGGTTTGTACCCAAATAATTCTCGCCCGATGTGCCAACTCGTTGGAATTCTACATATAAAATCATAAATGATAGTTACCAATATAGAGAAACTTTATGTTCATTTTTTGCCGAACAACAATGTGACATAGTTTTATTTCCGAATCAATGGGATGCATGCTCTAATTTATGTCAACTTTTAAAGGTTTTTAAAGATGTCACCGAAGAATTATCCAGTATTTATTATCCTACATTAATTTTAGTTGTAGATCGTTGTGTTAAAATTGCACTACTTTTTAGATCTCTAATGCCTTGTGAACGTTTAGGACAAACTATTACTCGAATGGGATTAAAATGGTTAAAATATTTCACTTATATTCCTAATGTGTTTTAGAATATTAGATCCTCGGGTAAGATAAGATGGTTTAGAAGAATTGATAGAAATTTATTATGATGCTTTGTTTCCTATTAAAGAATATGACACTCCCATCCAAGCATAGTAGTAGCTAATGCTAAACATGTTTATATGAAATTTTTAGAGAACATTCAATAAAATATGGCAATAGTTTTAGAAGCTCCTCTACTACTTCTACTCCTTGTGATGTGTTGAAAATACTAGTGATATTGGTATTTTTAATGAGGCAACGATATTTGCACCATTGGAGCAGTTTTATGACGCGAGGCACAATCCCTTATCTTGAACTTGATATATATTTAACATCTTCTTTTGATTATACTGAATTTGTAGTAGGGAAGTCAAAGTTTGATCTGTTAAAGTGGTGGTCAAAGAGGTCTTCATCTTTTCATATAGTGACATTAATTGCGAAGGAAATATCAGTCGTTCATGCCTCAACCGTTTCCATAGAGAAAGCATTCAGTGAAAGAGGTTATATTCTGGATGATAGACGATCTAGATTAACAGTAGAAAATCTAGAGGCTCAAGCACTACTCCACGATTTAACAAAAGACGAGGTACGTGATCAAATTACCAATTTTGATGAATCCGAAGAAAGCGACACTATTGATACCGGATCAAGCAATGATTCACAAAATGATTGAAGAATCATGTTGCCACCTTCCCTAAGGTAAGTAGAAGGTAAGAGAACTACGTAGGGTTTTGATTCCTCTATGAGGATACGTAGGCAATTTTATTTTAATATTCAAAGGTAAATTTAAAATTTTTAACTTAGAATATTAAAATAAAACTCAAACTTTTTTATTTTTTTCTTCTTTGTGGTTTGTACTTTGTAATTTAAATTTTATATGAAAGTGTAGTAACTTGTAATTTTATTTTTAAATTGTACTTTGGAATTGTAATATCTTAGAATTTTTCATTAGTAGCTTGTAACTTTTTAATAAAGTTGTAAACTGTAAGTTGTAATTTTACTTTTAAAGTAATAACGTCATTTTTTTCTTACTCAATTTCGTTTCCTTCATTAATTGTGTTAATTTATTCAATATTAAAAATTCAAAAAATAAAAAATAAAAAAACAAAAAAAACAAAAAAAATCGAAACCGAAATGGGAATCGCTTGGGTTCGAACCAAAACCGTCTCATAGGGACAAGTTGGGTTTCGGTTCCACCTTTTGGGTAACTATAACCGGCGGTTCCTAACCATAATCGGTGGTTCAGAACCGTTGAACACGTCTAATGGATAGACTTAATATGTGAATACGAGAGTTATCAGATCTAGGCCTAATTTATATCTGTTTGCTTTAATTGTTAATCGCATGATCAATTAGTTGATATTTTGCTTGCAAGTTTGATGAGATGATTCCGAAATCGTAGACGTTTTATCCATGCCGTTTCTAACAAGGTTTAATTGTGTTAAGTTTTAATTGGTCTTTTACTTATTTTTTGTTTGTTATTAAAATCAAACAAACTTGGTTAGAGTGTTTAGGATTTATTTTTTATTTATTGTGATACATAATAATTATTTGCCGGCTAAGTCTTCCTTGAGAGACGACTTGTGGTTAACTTGCTACCATATAATTGATCTCGTACTCTTGTAAGCGTTGCTAGATTAATTTAGGTGTTTAGTGGTCGAACAATATCTTTACAGCTTATCCATTGGTTTTACTCTTCCTCCGGATAATTTTCTCATGGTGATCCTCAGCTCGGTGGGAGCATGTGTTGGACAGATGGTTCTCCAGGCTTATGCGTGTATACGGGGATATAAGTGTGCTATGTGGGAATTGTCTATGCCCAAGACCGTAGATGGGTTCCACTCCTTGTTCTATGCCAAGAAGTCTTCGGGATACATTTTTTTCCATTTCTTTCCTCGCTGTCAATGTAAGTTCCTTATAGGACTCCCCTCTCTTGGCGGGCTATGGAAGATGATCTCTTCTATGTGTGGGATAATAGTTGGGAGTTCCCCTACGAATAGGTTTCGCAGGCCAAGTTGGCCCTTGGTACTGTTGCTTCATGCTAGGAGTTGTTGGAGGCTTATAGATCCAAAAGGGTTGTTTAAGAGTCTTCTGAATGTTAGGGATTTCTTGGCTACTCAACATTGTTTTACTTCCTTGCACTGTTATACTTGACGATTTCTTTCTTCTGATGTTGCTTCTTGTTCATTCTCTAGTAAGGAGAGCTATAATATTCTTTGAGTTGATGGACTTCGGAGGATGGACAATGATAAGGCCAAGGAAAGTTTGTTGTTGGAGGAGCTCAAGCTCAAGCGCCGTGCCTCGGAGTGATGGCAAACGAGGGTCTTGCAAATTTCTTGAGTTTGGCTGGGAATGAGCTTGTTAAATCTATCATTAACTCATTACCAAATTAAATAATATCTTGCTATAAGCTTCCAGCTGGATTTGTGATGATTATTATAGAATTTTGGCTAAATTTTGGTGGGGATCTAATGAGGGAAGGATAAACTGCATTGGATGAGGTGGGAGAAGCTAACACTGTCCAGAGAGGATGGGGGATTGGGTTTTCAAGATATATGGTTGTTTAATGATTCTCTTCTAGCTAAGCAGCTTTGGAGAATCCTTACACAACCCAATCTTTTGATGAGTAAGTTGTTGAAAGCTAGGTACTTGAATAAAGTTGATATGTTCAATGTGGAAGCCAAAAATTCAGACTATTTTCTTTGGAAAAGTTTATTGAAAGCCAAATATGTGCTGGTTCAAGGTGTGAGATTTTGCATAGCTGATGGTAATGTTAGATAAATGTTTTTATCATGATTTTGATGATTTTGTTCAAATGAGTTTTTATACCAAAACAATGTCCCTAAATGTTGTCCCAACACTTCCGATCGATCTAAAATGTTTTTACTATTTTTCGGAGTATTTCTTGAAGTTTATATTCGATTTAAAATTGGACAACACTTTTGTTTCAGTTTCGACCGGTCGCCCTATAGGGCAACCCGTACTGAGTTGAGTTTTGAAACATAAAATGGGCGTAAGAGAAAATGGGGAGACGGCCGGTCGACCAGGTGGGGCGGCCGGTGAGGGCGGCCGTCGACCCCCCTGCGGCCGGTGCACTGGGAGCAGAGCCCTCTCAAATGCGGACTTCTCTGTTTTGATTTTCTATCAACCCCAACCGGTCAAGACCAAGGGCGACCGGTCGAACCCCTTCGACCGGTCCCCTCTGTAAAATTCGCGCAGAATTCAATTTCAATCTTATCTCTGTGCGGCCAGGTCGAACCCCTCATTTATCAAAGAAACTATCCGTTGCATTTTCGAATGACTTTTCCCTATTTTGTGGGATTGATTTCTAACAGCTCTATTGATGATTTTAAATGGTTTCTTTTTGCAGCAAAAATCACTCCCCGAGGAGGAGCCAATGTCTGAAATCAAAGCCAAGACCTCTCCTATAAATAGAGGCTTCATTCAAGCAACAAGATACAACACTCTATACAAGCAAAGAGCAAACAAAGCAAACACTTTCATATATCTTGTTGTATTAGCCTTAGCACTTTCACTTGCACAAATTTGAGGTCTAGGCTTTCAATTCTTGATTACACTTGTACTCATATTGTATCAATCATTATTGAGTTGTAATCTTGATTTTGGTCATCATTCAACACAAGACATCCTTGTGAGTATTCTTGTGGTAAGAATACACTTGGGTGATCTAGGTGATAGGTGTTTGAAGGTTGTGGTAATCTTCAAAGGTGTTGTAAGAGGATTGTGGTAATCCTCAAGGTGGTGTAAGAGGGTTGTGGTAATCCTCAAGGTGTTGTATTAATTTTTGGTAAATTAATAAAATCCTTTTTCCTTTTGAAATCCATCCCGGATATCTTTGGGGTGGTAGAGGATTAGGCCCTAGGTGGGTTGAACCTCTTTAAATCGACGAGTGTTGTTTTATTTCCGCATTTACATTCTCGTCTTTGTTTGATTATTCAAAAAAGTGGGCAAAATCTGAAAAACCGAGATAATCTATTCACCCCCTCTAGATTATCGTAGCCACTGGACTAACAAGTGGTATCAAAGCCAAACTCTTTGGCTAGCTCGTTCCGAGTAAAGAGGAAAGATCCATGGCTACGAATGACGCTTATCTCACCACCGGCGCCTCCACCAACAAGCCACCATTGTTCGACGCCAACAACTACGCATTTTGGAAAGACCGTATGGAGTGCTTTCTACAAGGAGCGGGTTTGACATATGGAATGTGGTTATTGAAGGAGTTGATCAACCAACGAAAAAAATGGAGGATGGCACCTCGGCTCCTAAACCTTTCAAGGAGTTCGATGAAAATGATAAGAAGGCTTTCTCTCTAAACGGTAAGGCCTTAAATATTTTGCATTGCTCACTTACCGCCACCGAGTACAATCGCATACGAGGCATAAGGTCGGCACATGAGGTTTGGGAAAAATTGGAGACTATATATGAAGGGACAAAGAAGGTCAAGCAAGCTAGAAAGACCATGCTTGTTAAAGACTTTGAAAACTTTAACATGTATGATGGTGAAAGCATCTCCAAGATGGTGGAAAGGCTTGACAACATTGTCAATCCTCTTGTGGCCCTCGGTAAAGTCATCTCCGAAGAAGAAGACAAAGTGACTAAGGTATTGAATGCTCTTCCCGGCTCATGGTCCGAAAAAGGTGACGGCAATCACGGAAGCACAAAATCTTGAGACACTCAAGTTTGACGAGCTCATCGGGAACCTCCTCATCTATGAAGTCTATCTCAAGGAAAGGAAAAATACCAATCCAACCATCAATCAATCGGGTATGCAAAATATTCCTAAAGGTCTTGCTTCCTCTTCTAATAATGCATACTATGATAATGATGATGATGATGAGAGAGACGGCCGCACTTGTTCGAAAATTTGCAAAATTTGTGAATAAAAATAAAGCAAGAAAACCAAGAGATAATGCTTGTTTTAAGTCACGGAAAACCCGGCACTTCATAGCCGATTGCCCAAAACTCAATGAGGATGAACAAAAGAAAAAGAAGCCTTTTCCAAAAAGAAGGCTCTAAATGCGGATGTCAAAACTTGGGATGAGCTACTCGAGACATCCGACGAGGAAGGTGAAACCGAACATGGTCTTATGGCTATAGACGATGAAAATAATGAGGTACGCTCTAACTCCTCTACTTCCTCCTTAGTTGATGAATTGCAATGTGATTTTGATGAGTTGCAAAATGAATTTCAAAATTGATTGTTAAATACAAGAGTTTAAAGAAGGAGCATAAAGAGCTTAAAATAGAAAAGGATAAATTATTTACATCTTATGAAACTCTTGATCATGTTCATGCTATTACCCTTACTCAAATTCAAACTCTTGAAACCGAGAAACAAATGCTCACTAATGATATTGATAATTTGAAAAAGGATGTGCATCGTTTTAATTTAAGCACGGATAAGGTTACTAAAATTTTAGATGCACAAAGAGGTGAACATTCAAAACAAGGACTTGGTTACAAACCATTTCAAAAATCTTTAAGAAAAATGACCAAGGTCCGAATTTAAATGACGTGCTAAAAGTGCCCATAATATTATTTGCTTTTATTGTGGTAAAGTTGGTCACTATGTTAGCAATTGTAAATTGAAGAACAATTTTAGCTTTGTTTGGAGACCCAAAGGTCTCAAGGCTAACCCCCATGGACCCCAAAACTATAGGGTACCTAAAAATGGTTCGTTTGTAGGTAATAGGCGCTACAACAACCATGGAGGATTCGAAATGGCTCGTGGACAGCGGATGTTCACGCCATATGACCGAAAAGAGAGAACTTTTTACCAACATCAAGTTCCAAGAAGAGGGTATGGTCATGTTCGCAATGGCAAAGGAAGAATTCTTGGAAATGGAGAAATTGGTAACTCTCTTTCTCTCTTAATAATGTTCTTTTAGTAGAAGGGCTTAAATTTAATTTGATAAGTGTTAGCCAACTTTGTGATTCATATTATAATGTTATTTTCAATAAAGAAAAATGCCTTATTCGTAAAAATGATGAAATTATTTGTGAAGCAAATAGAAAAGGCAATCTTTACAAAATTTCTACTAGTGATTTGGTTAGTCAAAATGTTTCTTGTCTTGTTGCCAACAATGATTTAACGAGTTTATGGCATAGGCGACTTGGACATGTTGGATATAAAAGTTTGAAAAATATTTACAAAAACCAACATGTAAAAGGACTACCCAAATTGAATTTTGAAAATCTTGGCTTATGTGACACTTGTCAAAAAAGAACAAATTAGTTAAAAGTAGTTTTAAGCCCAAAATGAAATTTCCACAACCAAGCCTCTACAACTTCTTCACCTAGATTTGTATGGGGATATTGGTACGGCTAGTCTAAGTGGAAAACATTACACTTTTGTAATTGTTGATGATTTTTCTAGATACACTTGGGCTCTTTTTCTTGCAAATAAAAGCGATGCCGTTAATGAGTTTGTTAAGTTGTGTAGACGCATTGAGAATGAAAAGGAAGATACTATTAAAACTATTCAAGTGATCGAGGCGGAGAATTTGACGGTGAGTTTAGAGTCTTTTGTGAAACCAAGGGATATACACACAATTTTTCGGCTCCAAGGACACCTCAACAAAATGGTGTAGCCGAAAGGAAGAATCGGACACTTCAAGAAATGAGTCGGTCCATGCTTAATGAATTTTCACTTCCAAAATATTTTTGGGCCGAAGCGTAAGTACCGCTTGCTATGTCATTAATCGAGTTTATATTCGTCCTAAAATGAATAAAACTCCATATGAGCTTTGGAAAGGAAGAACTCCAAATATTAGTTATTTCAAAATATTTGGATGTAAGTGCTTTATTTTGAATACTAAGGATCAATTGGACAAACTTGATCCTAAGGCCGATGAAGGAATATTTATGGGGTATTCAACCAAGAGCAAAGCATATCGGGTTTACAATAAGACTAGCATGGTTGTTGAAGAATCTATTCATGTCAAATTTAATGAAGCCTCGGGTGTTGAAAGAATACCCAATGACGATAGTGATGAAGAGGATATTGTTGAACCTATTGTTCAAAGTGATGCTCATAATGATAAACCTTCTATTTCAAATGATCAACCTTCAAGTTCAAATGTTCCTCAAGAAGATAGGGTGATACTCAATCTTCCCGTAGCATTGAAATTTAAGGGAGATCACCCAAAAGATCTTATTATTGGTGATCCCCTTGATAAAGTAATGACTCAAGAAATTTTGCCGAGAAAGCTCTTATATCTCAAAAAGAGCCTAAAAATGCTAAGGAAGCTATTGAGGATGAAGATTGGTTTTTAGAAATGCAAGAGGAGTTGAATCAATTTGAAAGAAATGATGTATGGGAATTAGTACCTTGTCCTCCATCTCAAACAATTATTGGTACAAAATGGGTATTCCTGAACAAACTTGATGATCAAGGCAACATTGTTCGTAATAAGGCAAGGTTAGTAGCTCAAGGGTATTGTCAAGAAGAAGGTATTGATTATGATGAAACATTTGCACCCGTAGCACGTTTAGAAGCTATTCGCATTTTACTTGCCTATTCTTGTTTTAAAAATTTCAAACTTTACCAAATGGATGTTAAATCCGCTTTCTTAAATGGTATTATTCAAGAAGAAGTCTATGTAAAACAACCTCCGGGGTTTGAAAATTTTTCTAGGCCTAATGATGTTTATAAACTTAAAAAGGCTTTGTATGGTTTAAAACAAGCACCCCGTGCATGGTATGATAGACTTAGCTCTTTTCTTTTGCAAAATGGTTTTACAAGAGGTAAAGTTGATACTACACTCTTTGTTTTTGAAAAAGGGCAAGATTGTTTACTTGTGCAAATTTATGTTGATGATATTATCTTTGGTGCTACTAATGAATCTTTGTGCAAGAAATTCTCCAAGTTAATGCAAGGTGAATTCGAGATGAGTATGATGGGGAGCTAAATTTCTTCCTTGGACTTCAAATTAAGCAATGCCAAGAAGGTATTTATATTTCGCAATCAAAGTATACAAAAGAACTTTTGAAGAAGTTCGGCATTGAAGAAGGAAGAACCGTCTCGACTCTATGGCAACCAATGTCAAAATTGACAAAGATGAAAAAGGCAAGACGGTTGATGAATCCAAGTATCGAGGTATGATTGGTAGTTTACTTTATTTAACCGCTAGTAGACCCGGACATTCTTCATGTCGTATGCCTATGTGCTCATTTTCAAAGCAATCCAAAAGAATCTCATATGAGTGCCGTTAAACGGATTTTTCGATATTTGAAAGGCACTATTCAATATGGTTTATTTTATCCAAAGAATGAAAATTTTTCTCTTAAAGGTTATAGTGATTGGACTATGCGGGTAATATTGATGATCGGAAAAGTACTTCCGGATCATGTCAATTTTTAGCGATTGCCTAGTTTCTTGGTTTTCAAAGAAGCAAAACGTGTTTCTTCTTTCAACGGCCGGCCGAAATATATTTCCGCCGCATTTTGTTGTACTCAACTTCTTTGGATGAAACAAACCTTAGCAGATTACAAATGCTCTTTTGAAAACGCACCTATCTTTTGTGATAATATATCCGCTATAAATATTGCTCAAAACCCGGTTCATCATAACCGTACTAAACATATTGAGATTCGACATCATTTTCTAAGGGATTGTGTCTCAAAACGAAAAATTGAGATATCGTTTGTACCATCTCAAGATCAATTAGCGGACATTTTTACAAAACCGCTAACTTCCGGGAGACTTTTGCGTCAATACGAGCTCGGTTAGGCATAATGCATATTGAATGAGGTCTACGTTTGCATTTTGCATGTTTTTAAAACTTAGGGCGAAAAATCGGATTTTTGGTTGAAAATTCGGATTTTGAAAAATTTGACAAAACAAATGGGCTGAAGAGGTTGAGGGCAACCGTCGCCCTCAACGTCGACCGGCCGCCCTCAACCACGACCGGTCGCCTAGGCCAAATTTTGGTTTAAGTTCGTTCTGTCTTCACATTTGTTATTTTCACTTCTTTTTGCCATTTTTCGTCCCTTTGCCAAATGCACACAATTTTCACTCAAAATTGATTTTCATGCATTCAATTCATATCTTGGACCTTATATAGCATGTTTATCATCATCATTGCTCATCTTTTCCGATCAAATGGTAAGAATTTTCCTTACTTACTTTGCTCAATTGGGTTGAACCCTTGAGTTTATGGCTTTCTTGTACAATTCTTGATATTTTTTGCTTATGATCTTGATGAGCTTAGTTATTATGTTGTATTGTATGATGTTTGATGTGAATTGGTGATGCAATTTTTGGCTTGGATCATTTACAAGGGCTATATACAACTCTTTTTATTTTTCACGCCCACAATGTGTTCGATGAAATGTCACAATGAAAATTTCAACTTCTACATGATTCTCTCGCTTCCAAAAGTCTTCAATACTCATTGAGATCATGTTTTGGCAAATAAAACGAGCGTATGAACTCTTCATGATACATTTCTCCCATTTTCCTTGGTGTTTAAGCCTAAATTGCTCAATGGTTGATAAACCATTTCTTTGGCGCACTTTGATATACTTCTATGATGTTTTTATCATCCTAACATTTTTTTGATGATTCCAAAGGGGAGAAAACAGAAATTGGCTCGTTAGCTCAAAGAAGCTAATAAAAGCTAATGATAGAAGCTATAAGCTATGGCTTATTAAGGCCATAAGTTGTGAAGAAAACTCAGTCCTATGATTGTCTTATGAACTTGTTTGCATGGACAATAAGTATTTGTGACAGGGGGAGCTTCTAAGCTCATGGAGTTGTTGTTTATTTTGAAAAAGCTTGTGCTTCTAGCTTATGAAATATTTCTTATTAATGTGCTTGTTGATAGGGGGAGCTTTTGTAAAATGTTTTTAAACGGATAGTTTACTCATAAACCGGAAAATTTATTTTGTTTTTCGAAATCGTCCTCTTGAAAATTGTTTTGGTTTGTAATCATCAAAAAGGGGGAGTTTGTTAGATAAATGTTTTTATCATGATTTTGATGATTTTGTTCAAATGAGTTTTTATACCAAAACAATGTCCCTAAATGTTGTCCCAACACTTCCGATCGATCTAAAATGTTTTTACTATTTTTCGGAGTATTTCTTGAAGTTTATATTCGATTTAAAATTGGACAACACTTTTGTTTCAGGCTCGACCGGTCGCCCTATAGGCAACCCGTACTGAGTTGAGTTTTGAAACATAAAATGGGGCGTAAGAGAAAATGGGGAGAGCGGCGACCGGTCGACCGACTGTGGGCGACCGGTGAGGGCGACCGGCCGACCCCAGGGCGGCCGTGACTGGAGCACCCTCTCAAATGCGGACTTCTCTGTTTGATTTTCTATCAACCCCAACCGGTCAAGACCAAGGGCGGCACCGGTCGAACCCCCTTCGACCGTCCCCGTGTGTAAAAATTCGCAGAATTCAATTTCAATCTTATCTCCGTGCGACCGGTCGAACCCCCATTTATCGCAAACTATCCGTGCATTTTCGCATTTTGAGACATGACTTTTCCCTATTTTGTGGGATTGATTTCTAACAGCTCTATTGATGATTTTAAATGGTTTCTTTTGCAGCAAATCACTCCCCGAGGAGGAGCCAATGTCCGGAAATCAAAGCCAAGACCTCTCCTATAAATAGAGGCTTCATTCAAGCAACAAGATACAACACTCTATACAAGCAAAGAGCAAACAAAGCAAATACTTTCATATATCTTGTTGTATTAGCCTTAGCACTTTCACTTGCACAAATTTGAGGTCTAGGCTTTCAATTCTTGATTACACTTGTACTCATATTGTATCAATCATTATTGAGTTGTAATCTTGATTTTGGTCATCATTCAACACAAGACATCCTTGTGAGTATTCTTGTGGTAAGAATACACTTGGGTGATCTAGGTGATAGGTGTTTGAAGGTTGTGGTAATCTTCAAAGGTGTTGTAAGAGGATTGTGGTAATCCTCAAGGTGGTGTAAGAGGGTTGTGGTAATCCTCAAGGTGTTGTATTAATTTTTGGTAAATTAATAAAATCCTTTTTTCTTTTGAAATCCATCCCGGATATCTTTGGGGTGGTAGAGATTAGGCCCTAGGTGGGTTGAACCTCTTTAAATCGACGAGTGTTGTTTTATTTCCGCATTTACATTCTCGTCTTTGTTTGATTATTCGAAAAGAGGGCAAAATCTGAAAACCGAGATAATCTATTCACCCCCTCTAGATTATCGTAGCCACTGACTAACAAGTGGTATCAAAGCCAAACTCTTTGGCTAGCTCGTTCCCGAGTAAAGAGGAAAGATCCATGGATACGAATGACGCTTATCTCACCACCGGCGCCTCCACCAACAAGCCACCATTGTTCGACGCTAACAACTACGCATTTTGGAAAGACCGTATGGAGTGCTTTCTACAAGGATGCGGGTTTGACATATGGAATGTGGTTATTGAAGGAGTTGATCAACCAATGAAAAAAATGGAGGATGGCACCTCGGCTCCTAAACCTTTCAAGGAGTTCGATGAAAATGATAAGAAGGCTTTCTCTCTAAACGGTAAGGCCTTAAATATTTTGCATTGCTCACTTACCGCCACCGAGTACAATCGCATACGAGGCATAAGGTCGGCACATGAGGTTTGGGAAAAATTGGAGACTATATATGAAGGGACAAAGAAGGTCAAGCAAGCTAGAAAGACCATGCTTGTTAAAGACTTTGAAAACTTTAACATGTATGATGGTGAAAGCATCTCCAAGATGGTGGAAAGTGGGATTGGCTTTATCATGAGAAGATGAGTATGGGAGAGTGGTAGAGCTCTGTCAGCCAGATGAAAGGAAATTTTGATGGAACAAATCGAATCCAACTATCCACCTATATCCTTTGGCGGCTTTGGAAGACTCGGAATCCTTGGAAGTTTCAAAGACAATGGATTTCAAATGTGGAGGTCATTCCTTTTGCGTTGCAAGAATGGTCGGAATTTGATAATTATTATTAGTCAGCTGGATGGAAGTTGTTGCTTTAGGGGTTTTCCCAGTGAAACCTATGTTCTTACCTCTTTGCTTTGTTTTGGGTTGAACCTGTTGTTTGTGTATGGGATGAAAGAGATTTATCTTCTCTGTTTTATCCTTGTGCTATGTATATTTTTTTTCAGGTTCTTGTCTGTTTTTGTTGGTTATCATGTTTTGGGGTTCTCCCTCAAGGTCGTTGGCTTATGGGGGGCTTTGGGTAAGTGTGCTTTGATTTGTAATTGTTCTTCATGAGTTTTTTCTGGTATATATAAAACATTCGCTTATGACGAAAAAAACTAAACAAAATAGAATTTATAAAAATAACTAAAACATATACAGAATAAAAAAAAACAATTTTCTCGAACTAATAAGCATACTAAAAAACCGACTAAAAAAACTACTGACACCAAACTAAAAAACACCTAAATGTTAGTTCTATGAAAAGTTATATGCATTCAGGACTGAAACATTCGAGATAGAATCATAATATATTTCAGTCATGAGTCATAACACAAATTAAGAAAAAAATTAAACAGGTGTATTGCACATTTCAAAAAAAAACCAAAAAAGAAAAAAAAAGAACTATAAAAACAAAGTCGCATAACTCGAAAGTACAACTAATTGTACTGTTTGTCATGATATGTGCTCTCCAGGCTAAAACCATTCGATTTTTCAAAATATATACAAAAACCGCATGCACGAACCGATCAAACATGCAGGGGGACTAAAAACATTCGAGCTAAATTCAGTCACATTGTTAACACAAATGAAGAAAAAAATTAAGCATGTTATTAAACATTTCATAATACAGAGGACCAATATGCTAGGGTGGGACCGTAGGGACTGATCTAGTCCATTTTTTCTTAATTTGGAATGGATGTTATTAATCCATTATTTAAGGTAACTGAAAAGATACTAATCAGTTACAAGGGTATAATTGTAATTGCACTAATGGCCGGCCAATTAATTAAGGATAGGATTGTAATTTCATATCATATATGTAAATGTGGATTTGATTTTGGCCGAGATTTTTGGACGTGATTTTTTTCCAAAACTCATACAACGTCTCTTCAACTTCTGAATTCTGCAAGGAACGACACAACAGTTGAGTCTCTTGAAAAAGTGGAAGAAAACTTTTGAACCGATTTTGTGCAGAAGCAGAGGAAAGTCGAGTAAATCTCTTAAAGAGATATGTTTTTTTGCTGCGATTTTTTTGATAGGTCCTTGTTATGATATTTTTTTTCACTTTTTTCAGTTATGTTGCAATTGTTTGCATGTGATTCTAAAATGTTTTCTGAAAATTTCCGGTAAAGATGTATGTTTTTTGCTTCAGTTTTTTGATAGGTTCTTGTTAATGAAATTTTTTCGACTTTTTTTCCAGTTCTTTTGCAATCTTTTGCATGTGGTTCTAAAAAATATTGCTGAAAATTATTTTGTTTTTTTAAGGATTTTTTAAGTTTTTATTTTTTTGTGATTAGTTTCTCTATCCTCTTTGATTTTTTGATGATGGTCGTCGATAGGCAGTCTAAGCTGGAGATATTTTGTTTTGGTTGTGTTTCTTGGTTGTTGGTTTGGGCGGTTAGGGCTCTTTTCATGTGAATTTTTTGTCTGAGGTTTTTACTGTGTGTTGTTACATTTGGGTTTCTAGTTTTATTTGGAACTTGGTTAAATTGCTTTTTGTCTTTAGCAAATTTTTAAGTTTTACGTAGTGTCAAATTTCATGGCATTGTATTTGTTCAGTTGTGGAATTTTGTTTGTGGGGAGTTTTTATGTTATAGATGATGATGGTGATTTAAATACATGTATGCATAAAACTATTAAATGGATTCAAGGGTTCTGCAACTGGAAATACAACTAAAAGTACATGTTTGTCATGATATGGAGAGTTGTCATGGTATGTATTGTCTAGACTAAGAACATTCGAGTTTTCTCCATATATACATAAATGCAGGTACACTATATACACGAACCAAAATCAAACACGCGGGACCCCAAATACATCTCCATTGGGTTAAGGTCCTAACCAATTTGAACAAATGAGTCATCTGCATATTATTTTGCTTTATATTTGCCAATGAATTATTTTTAATTATCGTGAGTTGTCTCCAATTGTTGGATTAATATCTCTTACTAAATTGAATAGGTCTGTTCTCTAAATCACTATTTTTTATATTCAGATTTTGGGTATTTATATAAAATCTGAAGAATTTGTTAAGCAAGAGTAAGTCATGAAAAATGGATGGTTATATTTATAGTGGTTTGTATAGTGCACTCATAATGGACGAGGTTATGTTCTATATGCACTTTATTTAAATTATTGTATTTTACCGATAATCAACATTACAGCTGCTGTGAATTACATTTGAATATTTTTTTCATTTTTTAACCATTTTAATTGATTATACTCTGTTGATTGTTTGGAAAATTAATATTTATTTTTTAGTTGCAGAATTCAATTCGATGATCCTATTTATTCCATAAAAAAAATTGGGTTTTTATTTTATATTATGTTTATTGGCAAATCGAGGACTCGTTTAAATGCCCGATAAAACAGAATTTAATGGCACATAAGCTCTGGTTTTCATGAAGACAAATTAAGAAGAATTCATGATTAATTGTAAAAAGAAATTAAAACAATGGGGTATTTAAAACTGAAACCAATTTATATTCCAACAGACATTAAAATGATAGTCATTAATCACCAAAAAAGAGACACCAAAAGTTTTTGCATAAAAAAAAAACAAAACTTATTAACAAATTTGACTTGCCATATATGGAAAAAATATTTGGGCAGGAACTTTCCAAAATTAAAGGCTATCTTGTTTTATATATTATATAGATGAAGTTATTCTATTATTGTTGGATATCTTTTTTGGTATGTTAGGAGTGTTTCCAATCACTAAAAAATGTGATTCTCGGCTTCTGTTAAAAAAAGAGTAGTTTTTAGTGTTTGCAAATACCAACTTCTGCTTCTGATTTTGTTTGATTAAATCACAATCTAAAACCAGAGGGATGGGTGCTTCAAATTTTATTCTGCTTCTGATTTGACTTTTACAAACAAAGAGCACTTTTACAACTTATTTACCAAATACCTCAATTAATTAATTTAAGTTTTAGAATTAATTCGAATTTAGATTCTATTTGCAAAATGCAAATACTATCAACTTATGGTTTTCAACTATTTTTAGCTTCTTCTACAATAATTTACTTTTTTAAAAGCAGAAGTTTTTGCAAATACTATTATCTAGTTACTTGTCTATGGTTCAACTATTTGCTTTGATGCATATAGAATAGAATACAAGAACTGTCAAAACAGGCCGATGGGGCGGGACAACCCACAACCCACCAAAATCCGCCATTTGACCTGGCGGGGCAGGAAAATCAAAACCCAATCAAACACATTTTGGGCCATGCGTTGAGTGGGCCGTCCGCCCATAAATTGAAAAATATATATTCTACGTTTCTATGTTTAGAAAAAAAATGAGAAATGAATTTAAGAATTTTTTTTAAAGGAATCATAAACAATAATATTTTGTGGGATAATTGTGCCTGAAATAAAACTCTTTAAAATAATTTCATCAGCAAAAATATTTAAATGTTGCAACGTGGATAAAATAGATCCAGAGAAAAAATATGCAAATTTCTAACATTCAACATAACTATGAACATTTATTTAGGTTGGCTTTGTAGTTTGTACACTCATACATGCATAAAAAATAATTTCATACAATTATGAATGTATAGAACTAGAGTTTCTGTCTTTTTTTTCCAAAAAAAGTGGGCGGGCCATGGGCCTGCCCTTCCCACCATGGGTTGGTATTCCAACTTGTGGCCGAAGTAGACTGGCTCGTTTAGGCCCTTTTCTTGGCAGGCCATTAAATCATTGACCATACCCTTACCTTTGGTGGTGCGGGACAGGGCAGGCCGGCGAGCCTGGCCCTTTTAACTTTTATTTTCCAAACGATTGTTGTATATTAAACTCAAATCAAATTACTAGAGCGAGGCTAACTAGCCTAGGGACCTACTTGGTTACATGATACAATCCAAGTAGGTAATTCATCATCCCAATATTGGGGAAGAGAGAGCAAACATCCAAACTTTTTAGACATCTACAATATAACATCCAATAAATTGAAAGACACAAACTGAAACAAAGACTTCATAATGTTGATGTCGTTGGAAATTGAGCACTAACCATCTTCCAAAAAATAGTAGCTAGAAATTCTCCTTGAAATTTCCTCATCATCAACATAGCAAGAAATTTGTCTCCATCCACAATTAAAAGCAAGCAACAGAGCATGTAAAATAGCTTGTAAATACAAATCCACTGAACTCAAACATGGGTTCTTAGGTATTGAAAAGCCTTACACACCTTTCCTTCTTGATCCACACCCAAATCACCAAAGCCAAAATTAGCCAAACGAGAAAAATCAGCACTGAAGTAAATCGAGATACATTCTACATCTTTTTGCTCCAAAGACATCACTTTACCAACTTCAAGATTTTGAGAAAGAACGGTTTTAGAAGTAGTCGTAGAGAGACTTACAAATTCTTGTCATTCTCCATAAGCCGCCTCCACTGTAGCCCTTTCCTCTATCCAATTTTTTTCAAAAAATCCACTGATTATGGGTCTTCCATAGCCACCAAAGAAGATAGGTGGTCAGCTGGATTCTCTCTTGATAGAAAACAATATTTCGGGGTTCGTGGATAATGAGTGTAAAATATACGTGCATTTGAGGATTTAAAATGATATATATTTGATGCATTTGCACGCATATTTAGTGTATTTTACTTGGTTTCCTTTGTCGGGTGTGATACTGCGTACTCTTAGTGAATTTTACAGGAAATGGAGCAAAAATGGATAAAAAGAGATATCACGTTCAAAAGTATAGGTCAAGAGTGGACGGTCAAACAAAAAGGAATTTCCTTCAAAAACGTCAAAACGCACTAATAGTTTCCAGCACTGGCAGAGTTTAGTATTTTTGCCATAGCGTTATCTACAAAATTTATATTGTAAGCCCCAAGGGGTGTGAGTGTAAGGTTTAGAAGGGGGGGTTGAATAAACCTTACCAACTTTTCGATTTAGTCCTTTTAAGACGTTCAAAGTTAATACTTCACAGCTAAGTCCTTGATGGACAACTAAGTTAGTTGATCATCAGAGTTAGCCACTCAACGCACTGACCGAGCCGTTGATAGAATAACTCAATTTGTTTTGACTAAAACTTAACTCGACCGTGATATGTTTTCATTGGAAGAAGACTTAACACCCTTGAATCTTGGTTTAAGTTTGTTTTAATACTTGATTATAGCACTTTGTTAATTATCGATGGACAACAAATTTATCAGCCAGATATCAAAATAGTATGCAGAATTAAAGTCTTTGAAATGTAAGTGACACAATAAAATTTTATAGAGGTTCGAAGATGGGGTAATTCTTCTACTCCTCTCTTCTCCAACTCCTGGAGGAATCCACTAAGTATTGATCAATGTACAAAGTGGTTATCAGTCGTATGCAAATCTTGATCACACAAATGACTTGATCCTTTGGGACTCGATGTCACAGAGATGAGATGCCTTGGTCACACACCGGGCTTCTCGTGCGACTCAACTTCTTCACAGGCGGATGCCTTGCTACTACTGACCCCACTTGCTCAAGCTTCTTGGATTTGATCACGAAGCCCTCCAATAACTTGAAACTGGTTCGACCTTGAACCTTTCTACAATCTTTTGTGGAATGTAGACCCCTTGATTCTTCAAATGTTTCCTCTTCAACTGATTGAAGTCGTCTTTCCTTCACAGGTGAGTGTTGGATTGATTTCCTTCGTAATGTAGGCTTGAGGATTGAGCTTAATTGACTTGAGAATATTTCATTTACGAGATATTGCTTTCTTGCTTGTAATGGTTTTCTCGTAATCAAGGTAACCTTTTCTCAAGGTGATTCCTCAGCCTTATATAGTGTTCTTTTGAAAATTTGCCCGTTGAAGAGATAGGTTAATTTTCAAAAGACACTTGTGGTCGTTGGCTTGTCTTGTTGTTGTCCTTGGAATTGACATTTCCTCGTATTGAATGAGTCTTGACTTTTCGAGTTCGACACAGTGCGATCTTCCCATTGGTTTATTCCTTTTGCATGCTTCGACCGAGCACTTTAAGAAAGCGCAAGATGGGAGTATTACTTGTTTAAGTAATTTTCTTGACTTATGTGCAACGGATCTCTTTCAGTTGTCTCGACTTGACTGCATTTCCTTGATTTCCCCAGATGACTTCGAGTCAGCTTCCAATTATTGGATGACTTATCTGTCACATCAACTTGAGACTTGGCTATCTTGAGTTGACTTGATGACACTTTGCTCACCGC
Source organism: Rehmannia glutinosa (assembly GCA_016081115.2). Taxonomy (NCBI): domain Eukaryota; kingdom Viridiplantae; phylum Streptophyta; class Magnoliopsida; order Lamiales; family Orobanchaceae; genus Rehmannia; species Rehmannia glutinosa. The sequence continues at coordinate 140,891,133 of CM071926.1, forward strand.
ATCTCACCGCACCTTGATCGAGTTCTGTTTTTTCTTCCTTGCTACACTCAGCTACCTTACAGCGGAGTCTTCCTTCTAGTCTCCAGTTGACTTCTTGCATGTTCAGGCATAGCTGACTTAACTCAGCTCGACCAGCCCTATCTATTACAGTGCAAATTACAGGGAAAATGGGGTGCCAACTTTCTATTCTAAGTTTTACATGGCATTCATCAAAATCTAAAAATTAATTTCCCAACAATTTACCCCTTTTTGATGATGCCAAAACTTAAAACATGCATTCAGCAATTAAATAGCAAAGATACGTACAGACAATGTAGAATCATAGAATGTATGCGTAGAATCAATCTTTTATTGATCATAGCATTCTAGTTCTTTACACAGCTGTTTACAAAGTGTATCAGAAATTATACAATTTTATTCAATGTACAGAAGACTTACATGCAAAAGCATTTACATAGTAAAATACATGAAGGGGTGGACAACAACACTTCATCTCCTTCGCTGCCTCCTTCTTTCCTCATCAGCTCTGTCTTCTTCAGATCTTTTTCTCTTCTTCTCTTCTTCTCTTTTTTTTTTCTCATATGCTTTTCTCGGCGCTTCATCTCTTCTTTTTCTTTCTTGCCTTTCTTCCCACAAATTGAGTTTGTCTTCTATTTTCTTCTTCGATTCTCTTCACATACTCGGCATTGTTCTTGCTACTTGTATGTTGGCTATTGCATCAAGTCCATTGCCCAATAGATCCCTCCTTTCTTCCCTGGATCTACGTATTCAATATTTTTGGGTAGAGGTCTAGGTCTGAAACCTCTTCCTCCACCATCGCTTCTTCCTTCCTCCTGGACGTGTATTGTCTGGGGGCCTTTTTTCCCGGTGAGTGACCAGCAGGGTGTCTGCGATAATCTGCTTTGCTGTCGGCTTCTTCACATAGCTTGAGGCCTTTTTCCCAATACAAATCCCAGGCTTGGGTCATGGACATATTTTTGAAGTAGCCTGACTCGAGCATTTTGAATTCATAGACCGATCTCGGCTCGCTCCGACGCGTGCGAGATGGCATCGGTGTCTACATGCCGGAATGCCTCCATATTGTTTCATATATTCATTACTCGGGCATCCATCTTTCCTTCCACCTCCTTCATCCCCTCGCTTCTACTATCTTCCTTTTTAGCCATGGGTGTCTGGGTGTTGGAGCGCAGAGTCATCGGGAGTTTCTTTGATATCACCGTGACTAATCCTTGTTGAGGGTTTTTGCAATCATCGAGTCATGTCTTTGAACCTTCCACCTCAACATTTTCCTTTCTTCTATCTTCTCTCTGTTCCTCACCATCTTCTCCTTCACAAAAATGCGTCCGTCTTCTTCTTCTCGGCTTGGATCCTTTTAACGTCTTTAGGTATTCCTCTTCCCCTTTTTGGCATCATCAAAGGAGAGAGGAACCCTGAAACATTCCAAAATCATGAAGTCCAAGCAAATCGATAGGCCGAGTTATGCTTGAATTTCTTTGCGGAGTATCTTTGCACGGAATTGAGCGAGTGGCTTTGATTCTGCGCACTGCTTGATTCAGTAGAGAGGAGGCTGAATTTCTTCTCCATGTTATCCTCTCGCGCGAAGCTCTTTGCGATGAAATTCACGCAGCACTCCATTTCACGTGTTATGTGAGGTATGCATTCATCAATATTTTCTGCATCCTCCTTTTCATGTCGGCATTATCGCGCTCCGACTATCATTTTATTGAACAATGTTCGAAACCGAACTTTTTCCACGCGCATTGTCTGCCGTTTGTTGCCACCATCCCAGATCGACAATTATTCCACGCAGATCGGCGATTAGATTGGCGTCTCGGTTATCCTCATCTCATGTCTAGTGAGGCCTGGTGCCTTTCCATCTTCTCTATCTCCGCAAATATGGCCTTGAAAACTTCTCGAACCTCAACCTGTCACACTGCTCACCTCGGTGGCGGCCAAGCGTCAAAGTCGAAATCTGCTTTGGGACGATGGTGTCATTGGAATGACGAGATCAGTCTAGAAACATTGTTGATTTGTGGCTGATTCTTCAAGAAGATCGAGCGACTCCAGAGAGAAAGGAACGATTCTTGAGCGGATCATCACGGACAATGGGAATATGTTCAATGGTAACTCGTGCATGTGATGTGCCGGTTGCATCGATTCTCTGCGCTTAGGTAGCACATGCGATTGGTATGTTTCATCTGTGGTCTGGGGTATTGACCCGGTGGTGAGCCTCGGTATCTCAGCGGCTTAAATCGGTCTCAAATTGGTTTTTCCATGTGAGTTGGTCGGTCTCGGCGTATCGATGCGTCATCGGACGATGATGAGATTTGCATGGGTGGCTCATCATCAAAAGTAAAGGTTTGACGAGTAGCCTTAAGGTCGGACTTACTCGTGCTAGGGAGAACATCCTTAGCTGAGTCTTTTGGATCGGCAAAGGGGGATAACTCAGCTTTGTCTTCACCTTCAGATCCCAGAAAGGTTACATCAGGATTGTCTTGGGAATCATGAAGAGCACTTATCTCCTTTTCAGATGGATCAATGATAGTAGGAGGGATGTTCTGTGCTTCCGTCTCTTTACCCCGGGAAGTCTCAACCTCCCGTTGGCCTTCATTAACTCCTACAATCTCAACTACAGCGAGGCTTTGGACAATCCCTTCGACAGATTCAACTGCCTTAGGGTCTTCAGAGGTGGCATCCACTGGAGTCTCAACTCCATGGATTGCACTTTCATTGACCAGAGTGTTAACTCCCAGGGAAGTTCCATCATGTGCCTCTACTGCATCAGCAGCGCCATTGGCCTTCAAAGCAGTTGGCACTTCAGCTGAGATAGACTCAACTGTCTGAGCCTCTTCAGTGACAACTTGTTGTGTATCCATTTGTTTTTCTTTCTCCACTTCGCCTCCAAGATTCGTTGTGGAGTCAACTGCAGCATCCTCCGTCCTTGCTACAGTGGAGGGAGTTTCCCCCTCAGCCGGCACACCAGCTGAGTGACTTGGATTGGGGTCACTCGTCTCCAGACTCCCGGCTGTTCCCTTTGAGTGTTCAGCCGTTGGGGCAGGTGATAAGACACCTTCATCAGGGTTGGCTCGACTTGGGTCCCCAAGTTCCCAGTTTCATCGCCAATTCCCTTAACACCTTCTTCTGAGTGAGTTGGGGAAGTGGTGGCAGCAACAACGATTGCAATTCGGCCGCACCACTCCCATAGGATCAATCTCCAGCTGTGATTTGGAAGATTCCCCAGGGCCTTCCATCAGTTGTTGCTCATTTAGGATCCTGGATTCCCACATGGCTTGCTGCATCTCCAATTCTTCAGTAGCACCAGCAGGGTCCAGATCCTCATCGCTCTCTGACAACATATCAAGGTGTGGATGAGTGTGATCAGTGGTTCCTATTAGAGGGCAGATACTGGCTTTCTCACGAGCTTCAGCTTCCTCTGCCAGTCTCTGTTTCTCCTTGTCTTTGAAGATTTGCAAGATATCATGCGATTTTCTTCATCCGATGCTTGACCACGTGGTCAATCCGAGAAAATTCAACAGTTCTTCTTCTTCTTCAATAAACTTCGGTCTTTGGAACTGTTCCCTGGATCGACTCAGCTTCCACTTCCTCCATTCTCGCAGACGATTTTGGATGTATGGATATGGTGGGGATAGGATCATCACGTCATCATCTTCTTCATCATTATCTCCTTGTTGTCCCCCGTTCTCAGGGATTGAAGGTAGCAAACTGATTGAAGTCGTTTTTCCTTCACAGGTGAGTGTTGGATTGATTTCCTTCGTAATGTAGGCTTGAGGATTGAGCTTAATTGACTTGAGAATATTTCAGGTTACAGATATTGCTTTCTTGCTTGTAATGGTTTTCTCAGGTAATCAAGGTAACCTTTTCTCAAGGTGATTCCTCAGCCTTATATAGTGTTCTTTTGAAAATTTGCCCGTTGAAGAGATAGGTTAATTTTCAAAAGACACTTGTGGTCGTTGGCTTGTCTTGTTGTTGTCCTTGGAATTGACATTTCCTCGTATTGAATGAGTCTTCAGCTTTTCAGAGTTCTGACACAGGTGCAGTGCTTCCCATTGGTTTATTCCTTTTGCATGCTTCGGGACTGCACTTTAAGAAAGCGATATGGGAGTATTACTTGTTTAAGTAATTTTCTTGACTTATGTGCAACAGATCTCTTTCAGTTGTCTCGACTTGACTGCATTTCCTTGATTTCCCCAGATGACTTCGAGTCAGCTTCCAATTATTGGATGACTTATCTGTCACATCAACTTAAGACTTGGCTATCTTGAGTTGACTTGACTGACACTTTGCTCAGCTGCATCTCAGCTGCACCTTCAGTCGAGTTCCTGTATTTTCTTCCTTGCTACACTCAGCTACCTTACAGCGGAGTCTTCCTTCTAGTCTCCAGTTGACTTCTTGCATGTTCAGGCATAGCTGACTTAACTCGACTCGACCATTTATCTATTACAGTGCAAATTACAGGGAAAATGGGGTGCCAACTTTCTATTCTAAGTTTTACATGGCATTCATCAAAATCTAAAAATTAATTTCCCAACATATATTGAGGTGATTCAAGTGGATATGGAAAGCTAAGATAAAGATCTACAACCTTCGTGAAGACCCCAGAAGCCAATTCCAATCTCACGACCCGACCGTATGGGTTGACACAGGTGTGCGATGTAACTGGGGCTGAATTGTCTCCTAATCCTACCAGAACTCTACAAGTGATCTCTCCATGCATCTATAAAAGGAACCCAAGGCTATGCACGAAAATTCATCCATCAATACACCAGAAAACACATCATATTACACAGAAACGCAAGAATCAAAGATCTTCTGAGCAAAGAAGGCTAGATCGCGGAGAACACCACAAGGCTTTCGTATTTGGGAGCACAAGAGCTTCGAAGGCTTTGAAGGATAATCCATCCTGACAAGAAGAGATTTTCTTTCTATGTCTAAGAACTATTGTCTGTGATTAAACGATGTCATAATATTGATTCGAATTTGTCTATGAGTTTGTAATCAATGTTTGGTATATCTTTCAGATCTTAGGGGCATAATCGAAACTATAGATTCATGTTAATTATGATTATTTATTTAAATAATTCATGCGTTCTATTTTTTGAATTCGAGTGCTTATTTGTAGGTCCCAAGGGGTGTGAGTAAGGTTTAGAGGGGGGGTTAAATAAACCTTACCAAATTTTCGATTTTAGTCCTTTTAAAATTACACAGAGTTGACTCACACAGTTATGTCCTTGAGGGACAACTAAGTTGGTTATTCAGATAAGTTAGCCACTCAACAGACTCGATAGAGCTGTTGATAGAATAACTCGGTTGTTTAACCTAAACTTAACTTGGCCGGTTTGGTTTTATCAGCGGAAGACTTAACACCCTTTGATTAGATTTAATCTTGTTTTAAACACTCGATTTTTAGCACTTGGTTATTAATCGGTTGGATAGCAATGTAACTAACTTGCAGATCTAATGTAAGTATGCAGGAAGATAAATGTGCTGAAAATAAATGACACAAATGTTTTTATAGAGGTTCGAAGATGGGGTAATTCTTCTAATCTTCTCTTCTCCAACTCCCCGGAGGAACCCACTAAATGTAATCGAGTTTACAAAGTTGTGAACGATCACGGAGACATTCTTGATCACACATTGGCTTCTCTTGCTACTCGGCTTCTTCACGGGCGACAGCTGCCTTGCTACTTCAACTCACTTCTCAAGTTCTTGGATTTGATCATGAAGCCCTCCAACAAACTTGATCTTCTTGGTTCGACCTTGAACCTTCCTACAATCCTCCTTAGAAAGTAGACCCCTTTTGATTCTTCAAAAGTTTCCTCTTCAACATGATTTGAAGTTGTTTTTCCTTGGGGCTTGTGTTGTATCGATTTCCTTGAGTTTCGAGGCTTGAGGATTTGCTTAAATGTACTTGAGAATATTGCGGGTTAAATGCTCGAATATTGCTTGCTTGTTCGTGGTTCGAGTAATCAAGGTAACCTCTTCTCAATAACTTCCTCACCTTTTATAGTGTATATTTGAAATTTTGCCCGTTGAGGAGATAGGCTAATTTCAAATGTCACTTTTGTTCGTTAGCTTGTCTTGTTGCGATCCTTGATGTTGATATTTCCTCGTATTAAATGTCTTGCGACATAAGCGGTGCACGACACAAGGTGCGAGTGGTTCCCATTGGTTTGTTCCTTTTGCACAATGCAGGACTAACACTTTAGACTGGCGGACTTTGACATATTACTATATTGAGTAATATCTTGACTTTAATCAACGGATCTAAGTCAGTTGTCTTGACTAGACTGTTGTCTTTACCCCAGGGGACTTGAGTTAGCTCCAGTCGTTGGATAACTCAACTATCACTTCAACCTTGAGACATGGCTTCTTGAGTTGACTTGACTGACACTTCTCACAGTTGTTCCTCAGCTGACACTCCTTCAGTCGAGTCCTTGACCTCCTTCTTGGCCATACTCAGCTGACACACAGCAGAGTCTTCAATCCAGTCCGTAGTTGACTTCTTGTATTCCTTGGCATAGCTGACTTGACTCAGCTTTCTCAACCCTATCTGTTACAATACAAATTACAAGGAAAATGGGGTGCCAACTTTCTAGTTTAAGTTTTACATGGTATCATCAAAATCTACTCAATAAATTTCCTAACAATTTCCCCCTTTTTGGTGATGCCAAAACATAAAAACATTCAAAGAAAGGATAAACAACAAAGATACATACAGACAATGCAGTAACAAAGAATGTATGCTTAAAATAGATCTTTTTATTGATCATAGCATTCTTGTCCTTTACACAGCTGTTTACACTTGGTATCAAAGCAATATACGTGCATCTAAGATAATATACAAGAATACATTCAGAGTGAAAATTTATAGGGAAATTCACTAAGTTTATTACAGAAAACTTACATGAATGTATTTACAATAGTAATACATGAAGGGGTTTGCAGCGACACTTCAACGCCTTCGCTGTTTCCTTCCTCTTTCTTCTTCAGCTCTCTTGCGCTCCTCATTGTCATCATCTCTCTTCCTCTTTTTCTCTTCTTTTTCCCTCATTTTCTTATTTTCATAGGCCCATTTGGAAGCATCATCCCTTTGCTTCCTAGCGGGCCATTCTATTCTGCCTTTCATTCTCTTCTTCATGTCTTCTTACTGCCTCAGCGTTCTTCCTTGCCACTTCCCGTGTAGGTCCCAAGGGGTGTGGGTGTAAGGTTTAGAAGGGGGGGTTGAATAAACCTTACCAACTTTTCTATTTAGTCCTTTTTAAAGTTCAGAGTTGATGTTACACAGCTGTGTCCTTGGTGGACAGCCAATTTAGTTAATCAGTAGAGTTAGTCTCTCAACAGACTCAACTGAGCTGTTGATGGAATAACTCAGCTGTTAAGACTAAATTAACTCAACTGTAGTTTGTTTTCAGCGGAAGACTTAACACCCTTAATAAAGGTTAAACAAAGATTTAATGCTTGGTTTAGTACTTAGAAATTATCAAGTGGATAGCAAGTTTGTCAGCAGAGTTAAACAAATAAGATGTAGGAATTAAAGTGTTGAAATGTAAATGACACAATAAGATTTTTATAGAGGTTCGAAGATGGGGTAACTCTTCTACTCCTCTCTTCTCCAATCTCCTGGAGGAATCCACTAGGTATTGATCAGTATACAAAGTGGTAATGTGATCCGGATACAAGTCTTGATCACACAAATGACTTGATCCTTTGGGACTCAGTCTGGAGATGCCTTGATCACTCAGCTGGCTTCTCGTATGACTCAGCTTCTTCACAGGGCAGTTGTCTTGCTACTACAGCCCACTTGCTCAAGCTCTTTGGATTTGATCACGAAGCCCTCCAAAAACTCGAGACTGGTTCGACCTTGAACTTTCCTACAATCCTTCGTGGAATGTAGACCCCTTGATTCTTCAATAATTTCCTCTTCAACTGATAGAAGTTATCTTTCCTTCACAGGTGAGTGTTGGATTGATGATCTTCGTAATGTAGGCTTGAGGATTAATCTTGAATAATTTGAGAATATTTTCGGTTACAATTCTAATAATTGCTTGAATGTTTGTGGTTCAGGTAACCTACTCTCAGAGTCATTCCTCAGCCTTTTATAGTTATCTTTCAAAAAATTTGCCCGTTGAAGAGATAGGCTTATTTTTGAAAGTCACTTGTGGACGTTGGCTTGTCTTGTTGCAGTCCTTGAATTTGCCACTTCCTCGTATAAAATGTTCTTCAGCTTTTTAGAGTTCTGACACGGTGTAGTGCTTCCCATTGGTTTATTCCTTTTGCACGCTTAGGGACCGAGCACTTGAGAAAGGTAGCATGGAGATATTACTTGTTTAAGTAATTCTCTTGATTTACGTACAACGAATCTCTTTCGATTATCTCGACTTGATTGCATTTCCTTGCTTTCCCAGGTGACTTAGAGTCGACTTCCAATCATGGATGACTCTCATGTCACTTCGACTTGAGACTTGGCTATGTATGGGCGACTTGACGATACTCGATCATTTGCATCTCGATTGTTCCTTGATCAAGTCACGACTTCTCTTATTTGCCATACTCAGCTGTCTTGCAGCGAAGTCTTCCTTCCAGTCTTTAGTTGTCTTTTTACATGTTTTAGTCATAGCTGACTTAACTCAGCTTGATCAGCCCTATTTATTACAATACGATTCTGAAAAAAATGGGTGTCAACTTCCTATTCTAAGTTTTACATGGCATTCATCAAAATCTAAACAATAAATTTCCCAACATCCCGGTTAGCTAGGTGATCATATCCAGCCCAGTAGATCAAACCTTTCTTGTCAGGATCTATGTATTCTATGTCCTTGGGTTTTGGTCGAGGTAGAGAACCTCTTCCACCACCACTTCTTCCTCTTCCTGACTCAGCTCTTCCGCCTCTTGGAGTGTACTGCACTAGAGTCTTCCTTTCGGTGAGTGATTTCTTTGGAAAAGATCTGGCTGCTTATCGACTTCTTAACATAGTGCTAGACCTTTCTCCCAATACAAATCCCAGGCTTGATCCAGAGCCATTCCTTTGAAGTAGCCTTCTGATTCAAGTGTTTTGAACTCTTCAACCAATCTAGGCTCAGATCCATCATCAGGTATCACATCCTGATCCTTTCCAGCTGGAAGACCACCATATTGTTTCATTATTTCGTGAACGCGAGCATCCTGCTTTTGAGAGAACTCCTCAAACCCTGCTTCAATAATCTTCCTTTTGTCTGCCATTGACACAACATAGTGCTCAATTGGTAGGGTCACATGGAGTTTGCTCAGGATGGAGGCAGTAACATGACCTTGCTGAGGGGTTTTAGCATACATCAATTGCAATTGCTTTGAACTTCCTTCCCCCTCAACTGCATCTTTCTTTTCAGCTGCGATTTTCTTCTCAGTTGCATCTTTCTTCTGCTTCTCTTCTTTTAATCCCTTGAGGAGCTCCTCTTCCCCCTTTTTGGCATCATCAAAAGAGAGAGGAACCCAGGGAACATACCGCTAAGGATAAAATCCAGTCTGCTGATCGTGGAGTTGTGCTTGGAGTCTGCTGTATCATATGCGGCCCGAAATTCTAAGCGAGTTGCCTTAGACTCGGCTGTGACTAGCTTCATTTCAGCCATGAGTGTTCGCCTATTTTTTAGCTTTACCGCAAGTGTATGGTGTAGTTTATAGAATAGGGTAAGCAAGGTCGAATCCACAGGGACTAATAAATTAATGTACTAAGTACTGGATTATAATAGCCCTATTTTTATCTAGACTATCGAAAATTGAAGGGTTGGTTTTGTTAATACTAAAGCAGAAATTAATCCTAAAATAACAAAGCAAAGAGCGATTGAAAGATCAAGTATGGATGGATGGATGGATTCCTGGGTTATGGTTTCAATTAATATCCCACTTTTATGCTTAGGTTAAGCAAACCAAGGTTAAACGTATTCTTCTCTATAGACCAATCACCAAAGTAATTTACCCCCTCTCTCGAGATGTATGTAAAAGCATTGATTGGAATATCTATGCTAGCATCTCTACTCAACATGAGATACCCAACTCCCAAAAGTTCAAAAGATTATAAGATCTCACAAATATTCACAGACTTCTCAATCATGCAATATATTTGTGTCAAGTACTCAAGATCTAGTATTAAAACTCATCGGTTAGAATTATGAATCAATACATCAAACAAGTTTAGATCAAAGGCCTTTTGATAAAACAAGAATTAAAGCAAAGTACTTGAATAGAGAAAGAAAACATTAACTTAAATTATCCTTAATCATCACATAAAAGTGTTTATTAACCTACTCCCAAACCCGGGAATCACAAGATGTTTAGCCAGACATTGCAGATAAAAAATTCATAGACAAATTATTCATAATCAAAATCTAACTAATTGAAATAACGATACGATGGAATGAGTGACTTGGGGATGATGACGATCTCTCGATCTATCTTCAATCCTCAAAGGTGTGGTTGCGGTCTTGATTGATCTCTCGAAGTTTCCGGTGGAAAACTGCTCTTTTCTCTGGTTTTTAGGGTAAAAATCAGCGTGCCCCTATTTGTGGCCGCCTTGGGTCTATTTGTACTTCGTTCGGGTCGAATCCTAGTTGAAAACAAATGAACCTCTGTTTTTCCCGCAGAGGAGCACGGCCGTGCCCCTTTGGCACGGCCAGCCCGTGTTAGGTGCCGTGCAGAACGTCCAAGTTTCTAAAGAGAGCACGGGCGTGCCATATGGCACGGGCTGCCCGTGCTATAGGGCGAACACTTTCTTCTTCAGGTATAGGTAGCGCACGGGCGTGCTAGGGAAGCACGCCCTGCCCGTGCTCACCTCTATCATCAAGCACTTGGCTATTTTCTTCCGTTTCTTGCTCGGTTCATCCGACTTCTTCTTGATTCGACTCCAAACTTCATCTAACATGTCTAGTATTGGCGGTTGCCATGCCCGAATTGTTGCCAAAATACTACAATTATAGATAAATTCCTACAAAACGAGCAAAGCGTAATCCTTTTCCACAAAAACAGGAATAAAACCCTATTTACTCATATAATGCATGCATATCAACACATTCTAGCCAAAATTAAGCCCAAAATACATGCAAAACACATGTCAATCAAACGCCCAAACTTAAACTGTTGACAGTCCCGGTCAACACCTTATAAATAAAATAACACAAATGGGGAAAGAAGAGCAACTCAAGAACACTGCATCACAATTCATGTCATATATCCATAGACATCAAGCACAAATAAACCAAGTATCAAAGAGCTAACACAGAGCACAAGTTTATAAAATCATGGTAAAACACTTCAAATCACGCCTCTCAGGGATAAAGTGTATACTCTACTCACTAGCATGATAAGGGACGTGTATTCGCTCAAGTCATATCAATGTTGAAGAATTACCATATGCTTGCAAATCGTCGCACATCTCCGCCACTCGTTTGTATGCAATTCACAAATCATAAAGGACTTTATTTAAGGTTGTAATGAAGGCTCTTTGGTTAAGGTAGGGAAATATGGATAAAGTGACTCAACTCAAGCGTATAGATTGGTAAACACATTGTTTTTCTCCAACAATTATTCTAATTCAAATCAACTATGTACTCCCAATCGCCTTATATCCTATCACTTCTCTATTTCTCCCCTCTTTTCATACAAATCATCCCCTTTGCCTTACATCACAAATTCCAGCCTTTTTTTTTCACGTCTGGCCAACTCACTTTTTTTTTCAGTCGATTTTTTTTTTATTCCCAAGCACCCAACATGTACACATTTTCTAACTTTTTGACACCCCTTCATTCAACCCTTTATTACATCCCTTTACTCAATGTTATACGCTCAAGTTTAGGGTAACCGATATATCAAATTAAGTTCTAAGGCTTGAAGTGTGGCTATCCAAAAATCAGGCAATAGGCTCAAATTGGCTAACTAGGGAAGTCAAATATCATAAGGTAGGCAAAAAAGCTTGAAAGGCTTAACAAAGATGGCCTAAAATCATCTTCATGAATGCACACAACATGTGATTTTGACGGAGATACTAAAGCAAGTTCTAGAATTCAAATCAACATGAATGACACACTCAATCACAAACAAGACTGCATAATATGAAAGCAGTAAAGGCTCAAAAGCTCACAGGCTTGTAAGTGCATAATTCAAAGTATGTTAACCATGATTCAATAATCACATGCTCCATATTAACTATTCTCAACCCGATCAACTCACACTAAACATCCAATTCAAAACAACACAAACCAATCTGCAAATGCTCCCAAGATCAAGATCACAATCAAAACACAACAAACACACAATAGCGGTCAACTCACTCCCTAACAACTAGGAAAGCAATAAACGTGCTAAAGTGATAAACGTGCTAAAACCATAAAAAAATTCAAACATCCAATGCAATGCAACTATATGGTCTATATGCAACTACATGAATGCAAAACGCCACACCCTTCAAAAAATTACTACCTCTCCCCCCCCAAACTTGAATGAAATTATAGCGCATAGAAGAGAAGGTAGAATTTGAAAGAAAAGTGTGGATAGGACCTAGATTACTGTGGGGGTGACGGCGAAAATGGCCCTGGGAGATATGCCAATTTTGAATTTGATGCAACGTCTGTAATATCTCCTGTTTGATACATGTTTTTATCTTAATTTTGATGATTTTATTCTTACACCAAAACAATGTTTTTAATTGTTGTCCAAATACTCCTAAATGTTATAAAATGGTTTTAATATTTTCCTGGAGTATTTCTTCAAGTTTTATTTCAGATAAAATTGGACAACACTTTTAATGATTTTATGTTTATAAGTTTTTACTTCAAAACAAGGTTCCTAAATGTTGTCTAAATACTCCCGATTGGTTTAAAATGTTTTACTAAATTTTCGGAGTATTTCTTGAGTTTTATTTTCGACAAAAATTGGACAACATTTCTGTCTCAAGGTCAACCGGTCGCCGTGTAGGGCAACCCGTACCTGAAGATAAATTTTGGAACAAAATTGAGACGGAAGTGAAAATGGACAGGACGACCGGTCGACCAGGGCGTCGACCGGTGACATCAACCGGTCGCACCCCTGTCGACCGGTACCTGAATGTTAAAATTGAAATAGATTAATCGTCTCTTGGTTTTGCAAGGAGGGGGACGGGTCCTTGTAGGGGTCGACCGGTCAAAGACCCTTTGGACCGGTCACCCTATGTAATATTACTGTGTTATGTTTCAAACTTCTATTTCTGTGCGAACGGTCGCCCTATCTTTTGACAAAGAAAATTCGACCGTTTGACAATGAGACAAACTTTCCTTAAAATGTGGGATTGATTTCTAACAGCTATATTCTTGATTTTAATTTTATTTTTCTGTAGATTTTCAATCCCCAAGAGGAGCCTATGCTTGATCAATCATCTCCTAAAAAAAGGAAGTTTTGGAGCAACCAACATAACAATTGAGATACAATACAACAAGATACACTTCAAACAAATATTTGTTCTTCATAGTTATTATTCTTGTTGTAATTTTGCCTAGCTTATCACATTCACATCCTTGAGGTCTAGACTATTCTTGATTACACTTTGCACTCATATTGTAATATTCATTATTGAGTTGTAATCTTGATTTTTGGTCATCATTCAACACAAGACATCCTTGTGAGTATTCTTGTGGTAAGAATACACTTGGGTGATCTAGGTGCTAGGTGTGAGAAGATTGTGGTAATCTTCTTGTTGAGGTGTTGAAGAATTTGGTATTCTTAAAGGTTGAAGATTGAGGTAATCTTCACAAGGTGCCGTTGAAGAAGGATTGTGGTAATCTTCAAAGGGAGATTGTGGTAATCTCCAAAGGTGGTGTTGAAGAAGAGTGTGGTGCTCTTCAAGGTGTTGTAAGTTGAGTTTGTATTAATTTTGGTAATTAATAAAATTCTTTTTCTTTTTAAATCCATCCCTGATATACTGGGATGGTAGAGGATTAGGCCATAGGTGGGTTGAACCTCTATAAATCGACGTGTGTTGTTTACATTCCGCACCTTTATTATTGTCTTTGAGCATTCAGTTCGAAAAGGAGGGTAAAATCGAAAAGATGGAGATAATCTATTCACCCCCCTCTAGATTATCGTATCCGCTTGGACTTACATCTCCAACTCCCGCTGCTCCCGGGCGTCTTATGTCTGCCTCGGCCGAAGGAGCACGGGTCGTGCCAAATTGCACGGACGGCCCTAAGACGGCCGTCTTTAGGGGGCCGAACAATTGAGCTCAAAATCTGGGAAGAGCACGGGCCATGCCAAATGGCACGGGCTGCCCGTGCTAGGGGTCGAACGTTTGAACCCCAAAAACTGGATAGAGCACGAGCCGTGCCAAATGGCATGGGCGGCCCGTGCTGGGGGCTGAACCTTGTGTTCGAATTTTTTTTTTTGAATTTTTTTTTTGAAAAATAAAAAAAAAATTCTAACTTATGAAAGCAAATAAATCCTAACTTAGAAAAGTGAAAAAAAACAAACCAAGAAAACATGGAAAGAAATAAAACAGTAAAACCATTGAGTTGTCTCCCAACAAGCGCTAAATTTAACGTTTGTAGCTTGACGCCTGTTTGACTTGATCTTGGTTCTAGCCAAGTGATGCGAGTCACTTCTTCATGTTCTTCTCCTTGCCAATTCAACTCGCATAAATTCGAACCTCCTTTGAATGCCTCTAGCGTAGACGTCACTCGTCGGTCAAATGCCATGTTCTTCTTGTTTGCATCATTCGCGCGGCAGTATACGCGTGCTTCCGAGTTGCTAGTCATTATCGTGTGCTTTGCTTTCCCACCATTTAGTACGTCCTGCCCATGATCTATAGCACATACACAATAACTCGGATTAGAAGTATTAGCACTTAAATCAACAACAGATATTGATTTACAAGTCTCCCTGTTGTCATGATGGTTCCCAGCCTTATAGATGGAGAACAACACTTGCTCATCATTAACTCGTAATGTGAGATCTCCTTTTTGTACATCTATCAATGCGCGTGCAGTGGCTAGGAATGGACTCCCGAGTATCAGAGGGACGTCTCGATCTTCCTCCAAGTCAAGCACTAGAAAGTCCACAGGGAATATAAACTTGTCTACCTTGACGAGCACATCCTCAACGATTCCCTTAGGATATGTGAGTGATATATCCGCTAGCTGTAAGGTGACCGTGGACGACTTCACCTCTCCTAATCCAGGTTTCCTGAAAATGGATAAGGGCATTAAATTAATATTTGCTCCTAGATCACAAAGTGCTTTATTAAATACAATACCACCAATAGTACAAGGGATAGTGAAACTCCCCGGATCTTTGAGCTTTTGTGGTAATTTCCTCTGAATGATCGCGGTGCACTCCTCGGTCAAGTTGACTGTTTCGAACTCCGCCAACTTTTTCTTCTTGGACATCACTTCTTTTAAAAACTTCGCATAATTGGGCATCTGCTCCAATGTGTCTGCAAACGGTATGTTAATATGCAATTTCTTAAAGATGTCTAAGAATTTAGCAAATTGGAAGTCTAAATTTTTCTTTTTAAAATGTTGAGGGAAAGGAAGTGGTATAGAAAAATTTGAAAGATCAGAGTTAGAGAAAGATTTAAGCTTCTCAGCCCCTTTTTGTTCAGCACGATGATCCTCAACTCCTTCCTCTGCCTCAACCTCGCCATTTGCTTCAGTTTCCGCAACTCCTGACATGTTGATCGCAGTTCCAGTAGAGAGCACGAGCAGGCCGTGCGGGGGCGCACGGGCCGTGCCGTCCTGCGATTTTTCAGAATTTTCTGGTATTTTCAGCCCCTCGTATTCCGTTCCACTCCTCAGACGAATGGAATTACACTGTTCCTTCGGGTTAACCTCAGTGTTGCTCGGAAACTGGCCTTTCTGATGCTGCCCACCAATAATCGTAGCTATTTAGCCTATTTGAGTTTCAAGATTTTTCATTTGGGACCCCAATTGCATGATATGGTTTTCAATTTTATCAATCCTCGCCTCATTCTTATTGAATTTGTTCCTCATCTCACCCATAAACAAGGTGAACATGTCCTCCATGGTTGGCTTAGGATCTGCAGTAGTAACACCGTTTGTCACATTAAACCCCGGTGGTGGCTGCATCACGTTCTTCGTATTTGCGTTTGAGAAGTTCTCGTTGTTTCTCAAGCCCGAATGGTAATGAGTGGGATTTTGATTGTTCCAGAAATTGCTGAAATTCCTATTATTCACAGAATTTGCTTTCTCTATCAGATCTAGAGGAACTCCCCCATTACTTGCACCCGCGTTTCCCTCATTTGCCTTTGTCAAAGCACTTAATTGGTTTGTCGACATCTGGGCAGTTAACTCTTTTATTGGGTCTGAATCAGAGACTTCGGCTACCCTTTTCACATTAGTCCTCTCGGAGGGCCATTGATAGCTATTCATGGCCATCTCCTCCAACAAGTTGAACGCATCCTCCGGAAACCTCGCAAGTAGCGCACCCCCTGCTACAGCATCCACAAACGATCTAGTCTGTCCCATCAACCCATTGTAGAAGAAACAGAGCTGTTGATCCTCAGGAAATCCGTGTTGCGGGCACCTCCTCAACAAATCTCGGAATCTCTCCCAAGCCTCGTACAAAGGCTCAGAGTCAAACTGCCTAAACTGAGTGATCTCGCTTTTAAGTTGTAGTGTCTTACTTGGTGGGAAATACTTGAACAAGAACCTCTGACTCAGCTCATCCCAATTGTTCACACTCCCGAGTTAGGGTGCTGCTTGATTCCTAGCCTTATCCCTTAAAGAGAAAGGGAATAGGCGAAGACGTATAGCATCATTAGTCACCCGATTCATCTTAATAGTATTGCAAATCTGTATGAAATTCGCAAGATGAGAGTTGGGATCTTCAGACGGGAAACCCCCAACGATTCTTTGCACCATCGATATCAATCTTTTCAAATTTCGAAATTGTTCGCATTGATTGGGACATTGGCAATTCCACCATAGTTGTGATTGATTGGGCGAAAGAAATCGCGAATCGCCTGTTGTTGGACTGCCGGAGCCACTGGAACCTCTGGTATTGGTAACTCGACATTGACCATGTTGGCCCGGTTGTTACCTCCGTTTTTGCCCCCATTATTCCCTCTGTTGTTACCTTCTACGCCTGCCATAGTCTGTTCCTACTGTCTTTCTGCCCGTTTGGTAGCCGCACTATTCCGCCTAGCAAAAGCCTCAACCTCCGGTATGAATGGTGCTAATTCTCCTTGCTTCGAGCGGGTGATCATGCACTACCTGAACCAATTAAAGAAAACAAGTCAACCAAAGTAAAAGTAGAATTAAACAACAAACTAAAAAGAAAAGAAAAAAAAATGTCTAGATTAAGAATAGTTCTATTTATCGCAATATCAGTACTAAAAATTTGATTAATCCCCGGCAACGGCGCCAAAAACTTGTTCGCCTATTTTTTTAGCTTCACCGCAAGTGTTCGGTGTAGTTTATAGAATAGGGTAAGCAAGGTCGAATCCACAGGGACTAATAAATTAATGTACTAAGTACTGGATTATAATAGCCTTATTTTTATCTAGACTATCGAAAATTAAAGGGTTGGTTTTGTTAATACTAAAGCAGAAATTAATCCTAAAATAACAAAGCAAGGACCGATTGAAAGATCAAGTATGGGTGGATGGATGGATTCCTGGTTTATGGTTTCAATTAATATCCCACTTTTATGCTTAGGTTAAGCAAACCAAGGTTAAACGTATTCTTCTCTATAGACCAATCACCAAAGTAATTTACCCCCTCTCTCGAGATGTATGTAAAAGCGTTGATTGGAATATCTATGCTAGCATCTCTACTCAACATGAGATACCCAACTCCCAAAAGTTCAAAAGATTATAAGATATCATAAATATTCACAGACTTCTCAATCATGCAATCTATTTGTGTCAAGTACTCAAGATCTAGTATTGAAACTCATCGGTTAGAATTATGAATCAATACATCAAACAAGTTTAGATCAAAGGTCTTTTGATAAAACAAGAATTAAAGCAAAGTACTTGAATAGAGAAAGAAAACATTAACTTCAATTATCCTTAATCATCACATAAAATTGTTTATTAACCTACTCCCAAACCCGGGAATCACAAAATGTTTAGCCAGACATTGAAGATAAACAATTCATAAACAAATTATTCATAATCAAAATCTAACTAATTGAAATAACGATACGATGGAATGAGTGACTTGGGGATGATGATGATCTCTCGATTTATCTTCAATCTTCAAAGGTGTGGTTGCGGTCTTGATCGATCTCTCGAAGTTTCCGGCGGCGCCAAAAACTTGTTCGCCTATTTTTTTAGCTTCACCGCAAGTGTACGGTATAGTTTATAGAATAGGGTAAGCAAGGTCGAATCCACAGGGACTAATAAATTAATGTACTAAGTACTGGATTATAACAGCCTTATTTTTATCTAAACGATCGAAATTTGAAGGATTGGTTTTATTACTACTAAAGCAGAATTTAATCCTAAAATATCAAAGCAAAGAACGATTGAAAGATCAAGTATGGATGGATGGATTCTTGGGTTATGGTTTCAGTTAATATCCCACTTTTATGCTCAGATTATGCAAACCAAGGTTAAACGTATTCTTCTATATAGACCAATCACCAAAGTAATTTACCCCTTCTCTCGAGATGTATGTAAAAGCGTTGATTGGAATATCTATGCTAGCATCTCTTCTCAACATGAGATACCCAACTCCCAAAAGTTCAAAATATTATAAGATCTCACAAATATTCACAGACTTCTCAATCATGAAATCTATTTGTGTCAAGTACTCAAGATCTAGTATTGAAACTCATCGGTTAGAATTATGAATCAATACATCAAACAAGTTTAAATCAATGGCCTTTTGATTAAACAAGAATTAAAGCAAAGTACTTGAATAGAGGAAGAAAACATTAACATCAATTATCATTAATCATCAAATAAAAATGTTCATTAACCTACTCCCAAACCCGGGAATCAGAAAATGTTTAGCCAGACATTGAAGATAAACAATTCATAGATAAATTATTCATAATCAAAATCTAACTAATTGAAATAACGATATGATGGAATGAGTGACTCGGGGATGATGACGATCTCTCGATCTATCTTCAATCCTCAAAGGTGTGGTTGCGGTCTTGATCGATCTCTTGAAGTTTCCGGTGGAAAACTACTATTTTCTCTGGTTTCTAGGGCAAAAATCAGCTTATCCCTGTTTGTGGCCGCCCCAAGTCTATTTGTACTTCGCTCGCGTCGAAACCTAGTTGAAAACGAATGAACCTCTGTTTTTCCCGCAGAGGAGCACAGCCGTGCCCCTTTGGCATGCCCAGCCCGTGCTGGGTGTCGTGCGTATCGCCCAAGTTACTGAAGAGAGCACGGGCGTGCCATATGGCACGGGCTGCCGTGCTATAGGTCGAACACTGGGTATTCACATCTAGGTTGAGCACGGGCGTGCTAGGAAGCACGCCGCCGTGCTCACCAGATTTGTGATTAGCTCTTTTTCTTCCATTTTTTGCCCGGTTCGTCAACTTCTTCTCGACTCGACTCCAAACTTCATAATTTACATCAATTATTGCGATTGCAATACTTCGGATTGTTGCCAAAATGCTACAATTATCGATAAATTCCTACAAAATAAGCAAAGCGTAATCCATGTCCACAAAACAGGAATAAAACCCTATTAACTCATATAATGCATGCATATCAACACATTTTAGCCAAGATTAAGCCCAAAATACATGCAAAATACATGTCAATCAATGAGAATGCTGAATTTGTCATTCATGGCATTCTCGAGTCTTAGAATTTCATTCTTGTGAAATTATTGCATCATCTCCATATCTATTTTGTGAGACTGGTTTAACCTTTCAATATACTCCTTTATCCTTTGCCTGATCATGGAGTTATCAGCACTCTATACGAGCATTCTTCCATATAAGGCTTTGAAATAGCGTACTTGCTTAATTCTCATTGTAGTCTACTATTGAGTCCATTCCCTAATCCGCACCACAATCCCTCTCAAATCAGTTGTGAGAGTGGCATCATGATTGTCCAGACGTAAATCCAGAGAGGCCTGATGTTTTTCTATTTTCTCAATCTCCTCACAGATGTTCTTGAAGACGTCACAAATCTCAATTGTCTCGCCCAATTCAGCTGCCGACCATTCTGCGTCAAAATTAAAGTCTGTTGGAATAATTGTGTCGGTGGGAATGATGGGATCTTCTTGTACAATGTATGTCTTTTGTTCAGCAGCTGTCTCTTCTTCTAATTTAGGTAGGTTCTTGGAGAAGGGAAACATGTCTTGAAAGACATCATCGCGCACATATGGGATGTCTTAGTGATTTTGTGCATGTGATGACTCAGTGCAGGCGGCTTCATTGCGATTGTCACACTGTGGGAGCATGTGATCGAGCCGGTGGAGTCGTTCTGCTGCACTGGTGGGAGCCTCTGCGCAGATAACTCGGTTCAGTGGGGCATTGGTGATGTTTGCCCGGACTGAGCCTCAGCTGTCTGAATAGCTTCTTCGGTCTCAGTAGATTTTTCTAAATGAATTACCTAGTCCTGTGTTGTATCATCAGCGTCATCGAATGATAATGAGACTTGTGGAGTTGGCTCATCATCGAAGTTAAACCTCATATGAGCCGTCTTTTCACTGATTAGGCTCTGAGATTTGTGAACATCCTCTGTAATTGGTGTCGACTCTGCTTCATCTCCGGAAGGGCACCGATGACTTCATTTGTGGCAGCACTTTCGACCAGAGGGATGTTCTCAATAACTACATCCTTGTCCTTACCTAGGGAAGTCTCAACCTCCCCAAGGCCTTGGCACCCTTAGCGGTCTCAATCGCAATATGCCTCTCTGCATTCCCTTCGACAGACTCAACTGTCTTAGGGTCTTGGACAATGGCATCTAGAGGAGTCTCAACCCCTTGGATTGCACTTTCTGTGCCCAGAGTGTTAACCCCCGGGGCATCTCCATCATCTGTCTCGACTGTGATAACAGCGTTATTGGCCTTCAAAACTGACACTTCAGCTTGGGCAGACTCTGTTTTACATGTTTTTGTGTGTGTTTTGTGTGATGATTTATACATATTTTTGGCATATTTTATTTGCATTTGCATGTTTTAGTGTTATGTTGTGTTATTTTATTGATATTTTTAGGTTTTGTTGGAAAAAACAAGTTTTGGAGCAAAAAACGTTAAAAAGTCATTTCACGAAACTGCGGCAGTCATTGTATTTTGGAAGTAACGTTCACATCCGAAGTCCACTTGACGTGATTCATATACCATTGGAAAGCTAAGACAAAGTTCTATAATGTCTATTTCCGCTAGAAAATGCAAATGAAGACGTTTGGATGGGTTAACATCATGTTCAAGTCGAAATAATATGTTGAAATTTTGGAAATGACACGTCTTGGTATTTTGGCCATAACTCTCTCTCGAAAATTGATATTAAGGTGATTCAAGTGGCTATGGAAATCTAAGAGATAGAGCTACAATTCATAGGAAAACATCATGACGAAATTCCAACGTTTAAAGTCCGCGGGGGCGCGCGCATGTGGCACGCGGTCGCGCTCGGCCCGGCAAGGTACCGCACAAAGACGGGGTGCGCTGCGGTGCCCGGTTTGGCGCGCGGGCACGCGCCGTGACTTGCTGAACACGAAATTTTTTATTTTTTCCGATTTTTGGCTCTTCCACCTTGTTTAGAACTCTAGGCTTATAAATAGGACTTGGGGAGCCCCTATTTTCAAAAAACCATCATTCATAGCACTTTTAGACTTTAGTTTTTGGTATTTTTCTCTTCCATTCAACATTGGGATTGCTTGGATTCTTCCCCTTGAAGTTATTTTTTGCTTCTTAATCAAAGAGTAAGATTTCTTCATCTCTTTTGTCTAATTTCAATTGTTGGGTGATTATTATTGTTGCATGATCATGTTTATGATTGTTTTCTTTCCTTCAATTGAGATTATGATCCTATCCCCAAGCATGAACTAATTTCCTTGTTCTAGGATTATGATGATTTGATTCAAACAAACAAGCATGAGTATTGATTAATTGATCTGTTTTTCTGAATAAATTGTTTTACTTGTTGATTGATTGTTTGGCCAACTCTTGATTGTTTGAGGGGATAATTGAGATCGATCGAAGATATTATTCCTGGACTAAATTTATTCAGGGGGTTAGATATGAATCACAAATGTATTGTCTAACTCTAGGTTTAATGAAAATAGCACATTATGTTGGGATAGCCCTAATCTGTAAATACGAGAGTTATCAGATCTAGACCTAGTCTTTACATGATTGTTATATTTGTTAACCGCATGTTCAATTAGTTGATATTCTGCTTGCAAGTTTGATGAGATGAATCCATAATCCTAGACTTTCTTCCATATCTTTTTCCCCAAATTTAATCCTGCTTAGTTTTAATTTGCTTTTTTTTAATTGTTTTCTTTTAGTTTATTTAAAACCAACAAATCTGGTTAGAGTGTTTAGGATCTATTTTCTGTCAATTGTGATACATAATAATTATTTGTCGGCTAAGTCTTCCTTGAGAGACGACTTATGGTTAACTTGCTACCCTACAATTGATCTCATTCTCTTGCGAGGATTGTTAGACTTTTATAGGTGTTTAGTGGTCGAACAGACTCAACCGTCCGAGCTTCGTCAATGTCACTCTGCTGATGTTCACTCTCTTTCTCAATTTCGCCTCCAAACTTAATTTGTATGTCTCCCACTGCAACCTCCAACCCTGCTATGGTGGAGAGAGTTTCCTCCTCAGCTGGCGCACCAGCTGAGTGACTGATTGTGGGGTCACTCTTCTCCAGAGATGCGGCTTTATCCATTGAGTGCTCAGCCGCTGTGGCAGGTGTGAGAACACCTTCTTCAGGGGTTGACTTAGCTTGGGTCCCCAAGTTCCCAGCTTCATCGCCATCTCCCTTAGATCCATCCTTTGATGGCACAGGGGGCGTGGCTACAATAATTACGGATGCAATGTGTTGTGCCACTTCTAGAGGATTAGTTTGCAAAAGAGTTTGGGATGACTCTCCTGGACCTTCCAACAACTATTGCTCGTGCATGACTTTGGACTCCTGCAAGGCTTGCTGCATCTCCAACTTGTCAGCTGCAGCAGCAGGATCCATATCCTCATCACTTTCTGAGAGCACATCAAGATGTGTGTGAGTGTGCTCGTGAGAGCCTGTAAATTGGCACATCTTGGATTTCTCCAAAGCTCGGGCTTGCTCGGCAACTCTCTCCTGTTCTTCTTCTTTTAAGATGAGGGGGATATCCATGCAGTTGTCTTCATTAAGAGCAGATCGAACATCCTTTACGCAGAGGAATCGGAGAAGCTCTTCTTCTTCTTCAATAAACTTAGGGCGAGTGAATTGTGCCCTTGAGTGATCTAGCTTCCATGCTCTCCATTCCCTCGAGCGTCGTTGAATATCTGGATAGACTGGAGAATACATGATTACATCATCATCATCATCATCTTCACTTTCTCCTCAAGTTTCTGTAATGGGAGGTTAGAGACCTTGCTCTTCCTCAGAAGCAGCAACATCAGATGTGGGCGGGGAGACAACCTTTTCAACAACAGGTTCAGTTGTCTCAGCTGCTTCTTTCTCCTCAACTGTCTTCCTCACAGTTGGGTCTTCGACTGATATATGCTGATCACCATCAGCAGACTTTGTAGATGCATCAATAACTTTTGGAGACTGCACTTCTTGATTACCAACAGTCTCGGCTTCCTTCTCCAGCTGAGTAGCAGACTCAGTTGTCTTCTCAAGGTCAGAATGCCTGACCAACCTTCTTTTTCTTGGACAAACCAGAGGGACTTCTGGTTCAAATTCAGTAGATTCATCAGTGGTGGAGGCTTGGGTACTCTTCTTAGAGGGAGCTGCCTTCCTCGGCTTGGCAGTCCTCTTCTTCTTTGCAACTTGAGAAGGGAGTGAGGGTTCCTTCTCAGTCTCTGTTGTAGGGGCAGGAGTCTTGGCTACTCGGGCAGGTGACTCGGCTATAGGGGCAGGAGCTTTCTTAGACTTGGTTGCGGGGGGGCTTTCTTCGAGAAGGAGGGGTCTCGATGGATTCTTGAGGGTCGGTGATTCCCCTCACTTGTATCAGCTCTCTTTGCATGAGCTCTCTTTTGGGCACCGGAAAGGTTTGCCCTGAACATCTTCTTGTTCACGTGAAAGGGTTTGCCATGACGAAGAGCAATGCCCTTCACCTCCAGCAAATGGCCAATCACAAGGCCATATCCCAAGGAACATCCAAAGGACCCGTCCTTCTTGTAGGTCTGTTCAAAGACATTTTGCGAGTCGATGTAAACAAACTCAGCCAATTGACCTTCTTTCCTTGCATGATCGCAGCCATGACAATCAGCTTAGTTTTGGCCAGCTGATTAAACCTTCCAAATTTCATGTCAACACATTTGGAGACGACGTCCATCATCTTGTGATAGTCGTCCTTCAGCGGCTTCTTGTCGGCTGTGTAAACCACTTTCGCAGCACACTCGGGCTTGTAACTTCCTCCCAAGCCACAACTAATTCGACATCTGTCTCCGATATGTCCTTCAAGCCCTCTGAGGGCAACAAATAGTGCTCAGCAAGGTCGTTTGCATTGATTTTAATGACCTTGATGTGGACGGAAAATTTGATTTCATCGTCCTGCACTTCAACAATTACATAGAACATCGCTACCTCTTCAAGGTAGGTGTGAGAGTATTCCGTCATCAGAAAAGCCTTTAGACCAGACTTCTCCAACATTTCAGCTATCTTCAGAACCATGATTTCATCAACACCCTGTTTAATCATCCCATCGAAGTCCACTGAAGAACCGGAGTGTATTTGCTTCGAAAGCTTCACATATTCAAACTTTGGGGCCATTTTCAGAGATTTTTACCGTTCGGAAAACAAAAAACTTGCTTTGAGAGAACTTACGGTTTCAGAGAGAAAAATGCTTCACGCTTGAAGATGAACAGTTCGCGTAGTGAGAGAAATGCAAATTTTCGTATATAAAGGTCCTGAAAGGACACATTTTGGATTTTGAAATTTCTAATCAAAATCAACGGCTAAGATTAAAATGTCAAAACCGCATTTAATTCCTCGTATTTAATGCAGCAACATTTTATATCCAATCATACGGCTTACTGTGCAGCTTTTACTGTGACCGTCATTATTACGCTGACGTCATTCTTCAAAACATTCCCGCTCATTTAAAATGACTGCGTTTTTGTCACTTAGCTCATAAATGATTCAACTTATATCCATTGTGACTTAACTCTGCTTCTCTCTTCTTATGAAGTAACTCAAATTGTCGATAAACTCGTCTGGTGACTTCCCGATAAGGCTGTTTCACTTGGCTGAAGTGTGAAACTTGCTCTGCTTTGATTTTCTCATCTTCTTTCTCTGCTGATTGAGTCTTCTGAGTTTCAACTCAGCTCAATTAACCCCAACTTATTCTTGAGTTCTTCAAACCTTGATTCACATAGAGGCATTGTGAATATATCAGCTAACTATTTATCAGTTGAGATGTATTCCAAAGTGATGTCTTTCCTTTCAACATGATCTCTTATGAAATGATATCTGAGATTAATGTGCTTTGTTCTTGAATGCAACACATGATTCTGAGTGAATGCAATAGCACTAGTGTTATCACACATAATTGGAATCTCTTTTTCTTCAATATCATAATCTCTCAGCTGTTATCTCATCCATAAGACCTTGGCACAACAACTGCCCGCAGCTATGTACTCTGCTTCAGCTGTGGATGTGGCTATTGAATTTTGTTTCTTACAGAACCAAGAAACCAATCTATTTCCAAGCATTTGACATGTACCTGAAGTACTCTTCCTATCAACTCGACATCTAGCATAGTCTGAGTCTGAGTAACCAATTAGCTTGAATCCACCTTCCTTTGGATACCATAAGCCAACTTCCTGGCATCCCTTCAAATATCTTAGGATTCTCTTAGCTGCAGTCATGTGGCTCTTCTTTGGTGCAGATTGAAATATTGCACATACACCTACTGCAAAGGTGATGTCTTGTCTGCTTGCTGTTAGATAGAGCAATGATCCAATGAGTGCTCTATATCTGGTTTGATCTACAGTTTTGCCATCTGCATCCATGTCCATCTTGACTGATGTGTTCATTGGAATTTTCACAGAAGACTTCTCTTCCATACCAAATTTCTTCATCAAATCTCTGGTATATTTTGTCTGACTTATGAAGGTTTCATCCTTCAATTGCTTGACTTGAAGTCCTAAGAAGAAAGTCAGCTCTCACATCATGCTCATCTCAAATTTACCTTGCATGAGGTTTGAGAACTGTCACACAACTCTTTATTTGTGGAACCAAAAATGATGTCATCCACATATATTTGAACAAGCAGTATACTCTCTCCATATATAATTCTAAAGAGTGTTACAGACAATGTATCATAACATGCTCTTGGTGCTTGTTTCATCCATATAATGCTTTATTGAGCTTATATACCTTATCTCCAATAGTTTTCTGCTCAAAACCTGGAGGTTGTTCAATATAGACTTCTTCCTCTAACAGTCCATTCAGAAATACACTCTTCACATCCATTTTGATGCAGTGAAGTTCTTATGAGCCACATAAGCAAGAAACGTCCTTATTGCTTCCAATCTTGCAACAGGAACAAACAAGTGAACATTGCTTCATGTTCTGCTCTGGATCTGGTTCTTATGCCATCTCTAACATCTCCAATAACTAACTCTGGTGGATGGTCTCTCATCCATCTCACGTCAGGTTGGAGTAAGTCTACTGGATTCAGCTGTCTCGCAGCTAAGTTGTCTTGAACAGCTCTTTCATCTTCATTCAGTTGTAGACTTTCCAGAAGTCTTTGAGATTCAGCTATCTCATCTTCATTTGGGTTGCTTGCTCTTACTTCAGCTCCAACATAAGGACTCTTATGTATTGTTGGCTGATTCAGCTTATCAGCTAACTCTTTAATGTCTTCTCCATTTACATTAGGTTCATCAAAAACGACATGGATAGACTCTTCTGTGACCATAGTCCTCTTGTACAGCACTCTATATGCTTTTTCTCTCAGCTGAGTATCCCAAAAAGATACCTTCATCAGCCTTAGCATCAAAAGCCTTTAAATTATCTTTGCCATTGTTATGGATGAAACATTTACATCCAAATATCCTGAAATATCCAACATTTGGCTTTCTCCTGTCCAAATCTCATAGGAGTCTTGGTCAATTGCATGTTGATCACGCATCTATTTTGAGTATAGCATGTTGTGTTAATGGCTTCAGCCCAAAATCTCTTAGGCAGCTTCAGCTAACATGGTCCTTGCAGCTTCCTTGAGAGTTCTATTCCTTCTTTTAGCTACTCCATTCTGCTGTGGAGTTCTTGCAGCTGATAACTCATGACCAATTCCATTTTCAACACAATACTGAGTTATTATCCTATTAACAAACTCAGTTCCTCGGTCAGATCTTTATCTTTATAATGGTTTGGCTCTTTTCATTTTGAACTCTTTTCATCAGCTGAGGTAACCTCTGCAAAGTTTCCTTCTTTTTACACATGAAGATTGTCCATGTATATCTTGAGTAGTCATCTACCACTACCAAGGTGTATTTCTTTCCACTTATGCTGGTTGGTTCAACTGGACCAAAAAAATCCATATGCAACAGATGTAATATCCTTGTTGAAGAAGGACTTGGCTTATCCTTGCATGAAGATTTTATTTGCTTTTCCATCTGGCATGCATCACATACATTTTCTTTCTTGTACACTGAGTCTGACAATCCTTTTACAAGATGACTTCTGGCAAGCTTGTTGATTGTCTTGAAATTCAGATGACTCAGCTTCTTGTGCCACATCCAACTTGATTCGGTTGTGCTCTTTGGTAGCAGACAAGTGCTTGGTGTAGCAGTAGACCAATCTACCACATACATATTCTTCTTCTTGATCTTTGCAGCACTATTTCATTTGATTCAGCATCTTTGATCTGCCACACTCCCATGTTGAATCCAACATTGTAGCCTTTTATCACAGAGTTGGCTGATGCTTAACAAGTTGAAGTTGAGGCCTTCAACATAAGCAACATCTGTGATTTCCAATCCATTCTTCTTGATAGATCATGTGCCTTTGATTTCCCCTGGAGCTCCATTTCCTCCAAATATAACTTTTGCACCTCTAATCTCCTTGAATCTTGATAGGTTTTTCTTGTTTCCTGTCATATGTCTGGAACATCCACTATCCATGTACCAGGTTCCTTGGCATTCAGCTGTTCCTTGAACCTACAAACAAGGTAATCAGTTTTTAGATACCCATATTTACCTGGGTCCTGAGGGGTTAGTGCTATAAGATGATCCAACCAACCTATAGCCAAAGGACTTGACTATAAGAGGTTGCCATCTATCAGTGGCATAATCATAGTGCACATTGGCAAATTGCTTGGGGGTTTTAGTTCATACAAATTTGTCTCTTTTGTGTATGTAATATGTACGTGTGTGTGTTTTAGCAATTACTTTCTTGAGATAGTTGTGAAATTTCTGAGTGTAGTGCTTGGGTGCATATGTGTGCTGATAATAGCTCCTTTGCCTTTGGAATAACCTTTGTTGAGTTTTAGGTCTTTGCCATTTAGGCTTGTATTCCAAAGGTCTTTGCTGATGTTTCACATTATTCCAATCAGCATAGTTTGGATAGTTTCTACCATACCCATCATGTGTATTTCTCTGATGAAACTTCTGGGGGTTTTGGTAGCTCTGTTTGCTTTTCACAGAGTATTTTCTGTTTGGAGTTTGTTGAGGAACTCGGCTGGATTTCTTCTCAGCTGTCCTTTCAGCATACTCAACTGGTTGTTTTCCTTTCCCTTTGTATCCAAGGCCAGTTTGTTTGTGATTATGCTTAGGAGTGAATGTGGGTGCAGCATTTGGTGTTTTGGATTTTTGAGATGCTTCATTACTTGAAGATCCTTTTTCCAAAATCACTCTTGGAGTTTGACTGTGCACAAAGGAATTAACTCATATGTTGTCTTATCTCCACATTCTTTTTGACTCATGATAAGATCATCCAATGATTTGGATGCCTTTGTAAATGAGGCAATCATATTTTTGAGATTTTTTTCCCTCTTTTCTATAGCAGCTAACTCTGTTATGATCTTGGCATTCTTAGCCTTCAGCTTAGTGTTCTCATCAGCTATGTGACTCAGAGTACTCAGCTCTTTAGTCAGCTGTGAGTTTTGGCTTTTAAGTTGGCTTTTCCTCATTTAGAATTGTGTGTGAGGATTTTATGTGTCCAAAATATTTCATCATTTTGTCTAATGAATCATAAAGATCAGTGGGTGATGAAGTGTGTGTATCACAATCACTATCACTTGAATCTGAATGAGATGAGTTAGAGTGTACCTCATCTTCTTGATGTGGTTGATCTTGTTCTTTAGCCATAAGGCAAATCATAGCCTCTTCCTCAGAATGACTTGAGTAGTCAGCTTCACTACTCTCTGAGTCTACTGCTTCTTTAGACTTGGCTGGCTCAGCAGTTTCAGCAGCCAACATGGATTTATTCTTTTCCTGTCTTCTTTCTCTGAAGACTTTTCTATCTTCCTCATTCCTATATTTGTTGACTGGTGGATAGGAACAGTCAAGCGCAAAATGTCCTAGTTGTGCTGGTTCCAACACGGGTTCTCAGCTCTTTGATCAGCTCTTTCTGTTCTTGGATTATCAGTTCTCTGATATTCAACTCTTTGATGTTCAACTCTCTTGGGTGGCCTATCGTCCCTTAACTTGGAAGGAGCTAAATGTCTCCTGGAGGTTTCACCCTTGTTTCTTTTATAGTTCTTAAACTTGTTAAATCTCTTAACCATTAGGGCAAGTTCCTCCTGGTCTATGGCTTCCTTGGGTTCAGCTCTATTTCCATCATTGGCCATCAGTGCAGTTGTCTTGGGTACAACTGTCTCTTCTTTCTCTTTTCTTCTTAGCTCAAACTCATAGGCTTTGAGGTCTGAGAAAAGCTCATGGTTAGATGTTCTTGAGAGGTCCATTGAATGTCTCAGGGCCATAGTCTTCATTTCCCATTCAGCTGGGAGTCTTCTTAAGATCTTCATACATATTTCCTTTTGTGTATAATCCTTCCCAAGAGTTGAAAGCTCATTTATGATTTCAGTGAATCTGGCATCCAGCTGATCCATGGTTTCACCTGCAAGCATTTTAAAATTTTCAAACTTTTGAACAACAATAGACAGTTTATTTTCATTAATTTGTTCTGATCCTTCACAAATTAAAGTCAGTTTATTACAGATTTCTTTTGCAGATTTGCAAGATTTGACTTTAATGAACATGGCTTTGTCCAATGTCTTGTAGAGTATGTCCTTGGTCACATTGTCCAAGTTGTATCTCTTCCTATCTTCATTTGTCCAATCGGTCCTTGGTTTTTCAACCATGGCTGGTCTTGCTTCAGCAAGAACTTCTTCTCCTTCAGCTGCAGCTGCTCTTCTTGCAGTCGTGTTCACTTTCAGTATTTGCAGTGGCCCATCCTCTATCACAAGCCATATTTCATCATGTAATGCAGATAGATTAGCCTGCATACGAATTTTCCAATCATCAAATTCTTCAACAGTGAACATATGAATGCATGTCAGATTTGCTTCCATGATAATAACTTTTTCTTAAAATGAAAGATTTTGAAAATACAAGTGTTTAAAACCTTTTAAAAAGATAGAGATCTAGTTCAGTAACCAGTGCGGAAGGCTCAATGAACCAACCCCTCTGATACCACTTGTTGGTCCCAAGGGGTGTGAGTAAGGTTTAGAAGGGGGGTTGAATAAACCTTAC
The DNA here is from genome assembly GCA_016081115.2 of Rehmannia glutinosa. Lineage (NCBI taxonomy): Eukaryota > Viridiplantae > Streptophyta > Magnoliopsida > Lamiales > Orobanchaceae > Rehmannia > Rehmannia glutinosa. The sequence continues at coordinate 140,921,937 of CM071926.1, forward strand.
AAATTTTTGATTTTAGTCCTTTTAAAATTACAACAGAGTTGACTCAAATAGTTGTGTCCTTGAGGGACAGCTAAGTTGGTTATTCAGCTAAGTTAGCCACTCAACACAATAGAGCTGTTGATAGATTAACTCGGTTGTTTAACCTAAACTTAACTTGGTTGGTTTGGTTTTATCAGCGGAAGACTTAACACCCTTTGATTAGATTTAATCTTGTTTTAAACACTCGATTTTTAGCACTTGGTTATTAATCAGTTGGATAGCAATGTAACACTAACATCAGATCTAATGTAAGTATGCAGGAAGATAAATGTGCTGAAAGTAAATGACACAAATGTTTTTATAAAGGTTCGAAGATGGGGTAATTCTTCTAATCCTCTCTTATCCAACTCCTGGAGGAATCCACTAAGTAACAGATCAGTTTACAAAGTGGTGAACAATCTGGAGACAGCCTTGATCACACAGCTGGCTTCTCTTGCGACTCAACTTCTTCACAGAGTAGCTGTCTTGCTACTTCAGCTCACTTCTCAAGTTCTTGGATTTGATCACGAAGCCCTCCAACAAACTTGATACTGGTTCGATCTTGAACCTTCTTACAATCCTCCGTGGAAAGTAGACCCCTTTTGATTCTTCAAAAGTTTCATTTTCAATAGATTTTAAGTTGTCTTTCCTTCACAGCTTGTGTTGGATCGATTTCCTTCGAGTTTCAGGCTTGAGGATTTGCTTGAATGTACTTAAGAATATTGCAGGTTAAATGCTTGAATATTGCTTTCTTGTTCGTGGTTCATGTAATCAAGGTAACCTCTTCTCAATAACTTCCTCAGCCTTTTATAGTGTACATTTGAAATTTTGCCCGTTAAAGAGATAGGCTAATTTCAAATGTCACTTTTGTAGTTTTGTTTGTGGGCTTATCCTGTTGTAGTCCTTGATGTTGACATTTCTTTGTATTAAATGTCTTTGCAAAGATAGCACGACCACGAGTGCGATGGTTCCCATTGGTTTGTTCGTTTGTTCCTTTTGCATTAAGGACTAACACTTTAGACGTGACGATGACTTTGACATATTACTATATTGAATAATATTCTTGACTTTAATCAACGGATCTAAGTCAGTTGTCTTGACTAGACTGCTGTCTTTACCCCCAGGTGACTTGAGTCAGCTCCAATAGTTGGATAACTCAACTATCACTTCAACCTTGAGAATTGGCTTCTTGAGTTGACTTGACTGACACTTCTCACAGCTATTCCTCAGCTGACACTCCTTCAGTCGAGTCTTTGACCTCCTTCTTGGCCATACTCGGTGACACACACGCAGAGTCTTCAATCCGATCCATGATTGACTTATTGTATTCCTTGGCATAGCTGACTTGAGTCAGTTTTCTCAGCCCTATCTATTATAATACAAATTACAAGGAAAATGGGGTGCCAACTTTCTAGTTTAAGTTTTACATGGTATCATCAAAATCTACTAAATAAATTTCCTAACATTATTCTTAATTGCTTTTTATCGATCGCAATTTGCATGTCATACTTCTAGTCCATAATCCGGAGGTGAGTTCTAGTAAGACGAAAATCAAATTCGACATAGATAGGGTAATGTATCGGAGACTACTTCTATTTGTGGGGAGTACTTCAATTCAAAGATCTTTTGGGAGTTAATAATAGTTGTGATAGATCGGGAGACCTCAATTATTATTAATCTACTTTTTTATACACCACCCTAGAGGGATAATAAACTATTTTAGGAATTGAACCCATAGAATTGCATGAATTGGTTTTTAAAACTTTAATTGCATTTAATATTGAAGAAATATGTTGCGATTATGTGCCTAAGGTTGCTCCTGTAGTTGGTGAAAATACTTGTGGGGTTCGCAAATTTATTTCTTTTGTTTTCTTTTATTTTTGATTTTTTTAGATAAAATTAAACATTCGGTCGCTTCAATAAAATTGGAATGCATTGTTATTATAGCCTGAGTGTTTCAAATATCAATCCTTGAGGAATACGACCTTGCTTGCCATTATTTTATAAACTACACTGTACACTTGCAGTTGTATGAACCAAATATTTTTGGCGAATAGTAGATTTGCTGCCACCAAGTAGAGAAGGATTGATCAGAATTCAGGTTGTCCTTCCAACACACATGGAAAAGCTTCTGGATCAGCTTGGCTCTTTTACAAGAGAAAAAGAGATGATGCATTAATTCTTCTTCTTCTTTTTTTTTTAGAGGAGATGCATTGATTCTTCTTCCTCTCCACACATGTGACAAAAATAGTCAATTTGGACCCTCCTTCTACACAAATTAGATCTAGTAGGCAACAAGTTTTTACAACATCTCCACAAAAAGAATTTAATTTTACCTTTAATGTTCAATTTCCACGAATGTTTCCACATGGTTTGAGTAGCTTTCCAGCCTGAACTTTTTGGCCTTCATAAGCAATTGATAAGCTGAAGCAACAGTATAAATCCCATCTTTTGAAAATGCCAATAAACCCTGTCTTTTCTTCCAGGATAGGAATTGGGATTTTAAGAATACCATCAACTTCTTTTTCATGGAAACAACTCTTGACAAGATTAACATTCCATGTTTTGCCCCCTATTGAGTAATTCACTAGCCCAAAATAGTTTGGATGTTTCTGGAAGAGAAAATTAGACTTTGAAATCCACAGCTTCAGGGATCCAAGGGGATTCTCAAACCCCAATAGACTTGCCATCCCCAAAATGAAATCTATCACCCATTTTAAGCACATATCTAACTTTGAGCCAACTTCTCCAAAGCCAAGATGCAGATTGTGTAACATTTGCATTCAAAAGAGAGCATCTAGGAAAATACTTGGCTTTAAGAATCTTACTCATAAAAAGATTAGGTTTAGTAATAATCCTCCAAATTTGTTTTGCAATTAATGCATCATTGAAACATTGCAAATCATGAAAACCTAGTCCACCATCATTCTTGTTGCCCATCATTTTATCCCGAAAGCCAGATGAACGCATTAGCCCCATTATCTTGCTTACCCCACCAAAAGGATGATGTTTGCCTTTATATATTATTACACACTCCAACAGGTAATTTGATACATGACATAATATAGATAGGCAAAGAAATTTGTTTTTCTAGTTACAAATCCTAGCTTGAACAACATTAGAAACATATTGAAAATCCCTCTTTGTGATTTGCCAATGACCATAGGCAAGCCTCGATACTTAGCACTTTTATGCTCCACAATAGAATCAAGAATCTCACAAATCTCAGACCTACTCTCAAAGGATGTATTCTTGCTAAAAAAAAAAAAGATAGAGGATTTGTCGGATTAACTAATTGGCGGAGCGATTACCATATTCTTCTACCATATTTTTTAATTCCAAAGCTTGAAAGGTACTGGCTTCACAAAAAAACAATGAATCGTCTGCAAACGTGAGATGAGTAATGAGAGGACTGTCTTTGCGGATTCTAAGGCTAGAAAGCATGTTCTTGTTCTTGCAGAATTGATAAGAAAGGTGAACATTTCAGAGTTAATAAGGAACAGATAAGGAGATATAGGATTCTTTACCTAATACCACGAGAAGGAACCACAAACCCTTTTGTATTTCCATCCAGATTAAAAGAAAAATAGACAGAGGAAATCACTAAAAAATCCAAGACACAAATAAGTGAGAGAACCCCATTCTAATCATAACTTGTTCACACAACTACACTCAACTCTAATATAGGCCTTAGACATATCAAGTTTAATAGACATATATCTTTTTTCCCCTTCCTAAGACAAGTAAAGAAGTGAAGACATTCATGGGCAACAACAACATTATCCAAAATCTGTCTATCAGGCAGGAAAGCAGATTGATTTTCACTAATACAAAATTTCAGACAATGTTTAAGTCCATCAGCAAGAATTTTGGAAATGATTTTGCAAGACTCGGAACAGAGACTAATAGGCCTAAAATGGGCCATGGAGGAAGGATGCTTAATTTTGGGAATAAGAGTGATTAACGTATGATTAACACTCCTAAGCATTCTACCAGAATGAGAAAAAATTCTTAACAGCAGAGCAAACATCAAAGTGCACAATTTTCCAAAAGAAATTGAAAGAAAAAAGGAGTCATACCATCCATCCCTGGAGCTTTATTTGGATTCATGGCAAAGAGGGCATGTTTGGTCTCTGTATCATCAACTGGTTTCACCAGATTTTGGTTTATAGCCTCTGAGTTGGATCTGGGGATTCCCTTAAGAATTTCATCTGAAATAAATGGTTTGGAAGAAGTGAAAAGTTGGGAATAGAAATTAGTAATGATGGGTTTAATCTCATCAACTGACTTACAATTGGTTTCATCAGGTTTAATAAGATTAAAAAGGTTATGGTTTTTTATTTTCTGAATGTAAGTAGCATGCATTTTTTTGTATTTTATCTCCCTCTTTCAACCAATGCACCCTCGTCTTTTGTTTCCAATATTGTTCCTCCTCACCATAAGCTACTGATAAGGATCTTTTAAGACTGTTCCACACGAACCAATTATGGTCACCGCTTTGATGTTTGAGATTTTCCATAGTAGTCTTAATAGATAGAATCCTTTTGCCCGAGTTCTGACCTTGATTTTTATACCAATTAAGCAGGTGGACTCTATAATTCTTGATTTTGGGTTGCACCTGAAAAAAATAGAGTACCCATGACTTGGAAGGCCCAAGCCCCCTCCGCAACATGATTAATTCCATCCAAGTGAGCCTATCTAGTGTAAAAAAATATATTTTGTTCAACTTGAGAGTGTCTGTGGTAGAGTTTAACAACAAAAGACAGTGGTCTGAAAACTGTGTTTACTCAAGCTGGATCATCGCATTTGGGACTGAATGTGCCACTCCGGAGAAACAAAAAACTGATCAAGTTTCTCTTCCACGTATCCTTCCCCATCTCTGTTATTGGACCAAGTAAATTTCCCACCAACACCCTGGACCTCTTCCATATTCAGACTAGCAATGAATTGATTGAAATTCAGAAAACTAGAAGGTAATCTCATTCTTCCACCCTTCTTCTCCTCAACACACCTAATGTCATTGAAATCTCCCCCCATGAAACACAAGTCAACCCAATTGACACTATCACGAATAACAAATTCCCATTGAAGCCTTCGAGTGTTGCTATCTGGACTAGCATATACAAAAATACCCCAACCCCTCTCCTTATTTACCACACTCTCATATTCGACTTCAATACAAAATTGACTCTCAATGATTTTAATGACAGAGACAGTATTAGACCAAGCAATCAGTAATCCCCTACTTCTCCCCATAGGATTAAAACATTTCTAATTATCATTCCACTTTAATTTTCTGCAGATAGTAGCAATAAAGCAAGATTTTTTCATAGTCTCACTCAGAAAGATAATATATGGATGGTGGAATCTTAAAGATTCCTTCAATTGGGAAATTGCACAGGGCCCACCTAGACATCTATAATTCCACACCATAGCCTTCATTGATCAGTATGAGGCCATATTTGGTTGGCTTCCTCCACCATAAAGTCCGCACTTTCAATAATTTTTTGTTTCTTTTTGGAATCCAGTTTTGCCTCCATCTCATTCTCATCAGATTCCACTTCATCAATAAGGTGAATACCCCTTTTTCCTTATTGTAATGAAGGCCTCACGATATTTTCCTTATTTTGGTTCTCCTTTTTTCATATTGTTCTTAGCTGAAGGTTTTTACGAAGAGTCTTTTCCCACTTCATTTTTCTCCCCTCCGCATACTTATTGGATATGTCAATAAGGGGACCTTTATTGAAATCAATCTCCACTGGGACATTAAAAATCTCATTTAAATCAATCATCATGGAACTCTGGCCATATTGGATTATGAAGTTATTTGTTCCTTATCTAGTAAGTCCACCATCTCAGTTGTGGGCTGCCCCAATTGTTAAGGATAAGGTGTGATTCTCAGTATCTTTCCCTTTATCGTCATCTTTCACTCCTGAATAATCAACCTTTTCAGAATGGGGATTAGATAGATCTTGATTACTTTCTGACACTTGAACCTCAAGAATTTTCCAATCATTGTCCTCTTTTCATTACCTTTTGGATACATTTCCTCACTTGGGGCGCTCTTTTGAGCAGGGACCAATAAAGAAACGGGAGGGTCACATTTTTGTTTAAGCTCTTGACTCCTTGAAGATTTGGAGGTTCCCGTTCCATAACTTGCTTGATTTCCTTTTTCATTCCTCACTCCAAGATATCTATCATCTCTCAGCCACTCCCAAAACTGACCATCTCGGAGGGTTTCTTTTTTGATATCTTCTTTCCTAATTTTACAAATTCTTTCATTGTGACCCATCCTTCCACAATAAAAGCAAAATCCAAGCAATTTTCAAATTTAAAGTCAGTCCAGCAAGAATGATTGCCCAAATTGATAAACGTTCCACGAGGTAGGGGTTTTTCCAGATTAATTTTCACCAATATTTGATGTGTCTACCCCTAGAATCACCTGAATCAATGCACACCACATCACTAACTCCACAAAAGATTTTACCAATCTTAAGACCCATTTCAGCACAAATCAAATGGTTTGGTAAATTCTAGATCGCACCCAAAGATCCACAATTTTAAAAGTCTCAAAGCTTGGGGTGCCTGAATCTTCTCCTTCCTTTAAAATAAAGTACTGATTTTCAAAAGACCATAATTTCCCTTGGAAAACTTTTTTCTTATCTTCTGGGTTCTCAAAGACAAATTGGAAAAAGTTGGTTCCAAGTTCTCTAATGATGAAAGAGTTTTTGACTTGCCAAATGGATGACATGGTATTTTTAAGACTACTCAGGTTCACTTTTTATGTCCAAAAACTCTGACATAAAGACTTATATCCCATTACTCCTTACAATGGGATATATCAGTTCCAGTCAACAAAATACCATTTTTTTGTGTTAGAAAGAGAAAAATTCGAAGTTTAAGAGTTAAATCAGAATCCATAGTTAGAGATCCCATTTCCACCGCGGAAGCCGAATCCAAAGCCTGGCTACACCTGTAACAAAATACACACAACAAACACAACCAGAAAAAACAAAAGAGCAGATGCAGGTCAGACAAAAAGAAGGTAAAGAAAGGATAGCAGGAAAAAGATATAGGAATAAATAGAGAAATGCTAAGAAACAAGCAATAAATGCACCAAGGATGTAAAAGAAAGCTTTTAAGAGGTCTAGATAGAGAAAAACAAGACTAAATAAGAAAAACAAACTAACCACACAGCTCACTCAACACAAACTCAAGAAAAAGAGAAACACAGATCTAAACCACTAAGAGTACCCAAGATTCCATAGATCTAAAAGACAAATAAAGCTTCCAAGAAGAAAGACTGTCCAACTCCCTCAAACAGTAGAGAGCACTTTCAAAACTTCCAGGCGGGAAGACTCCTTCATCTTTCCTGTTGCTCTTCCTGTTTTGCTGCCCAAAAACACACACACAATACACGATTAATAAGGCCTTTTGACGACTCACGCGAGAATATCGGCATACAATCCATAAAATTAGAATCTCGGCATACAATCCATAAAATTAGAATCTCCTCACTCTTGTGTACGTTCAGATGGATTTTAGAAAAGAATTTGGATTTAAGAATTTGAAAATTTCAGCACGAGAAATTTTAAGTAGCGTTCAATTTTGAAATTCATGAGCTCGAAATTACTAAAGTCAATTCAATAAATCTATTGCCACTGATTTTTAAATTCTAATTTCCAAACCTTCGATTTAAACGTAATCTTGGCTTATCAATTTTTATTTGTATTTACATACTCCATTTTCATTTTTTTGATTTTGTTGATGCTAAGATTGTCTTTTTTTTCTTTACAACATGCAAATATTATCTTAATTTACTACTATTAGACATGTGTGTGCAAATTTACGGTAAATACTACATATAATAGCTTCTACTACGCTACTATTAGATATATTGTGTTTTGTGGGTTGTGCTATAAACTATGGGCCTGTCATTATTGAGGGGCATTGGGCCGTTCCATGCAGCACATAGCATAGTCATGGGGTTGATCTTTGAGTCCTTGACCGATACGTTTAATTGGCTAATACATTTTTTTTTTTGAGAAAATTGGCTAATACATTTTACTTGTTAAGTTTCTAATGAAAAATATATATTGTACTTCTAGATAATATTTTTTTAAATACCTAAAATATTAGTAATAAATTCTTTCATTATTATACAATTTTTTTTTTGGTTTAATATATTATATACGAAAATATAAAATAATGAAATTATCATAATTGAATAGATACTTTGTTAAATTAAAATATATGTATAATCCCTTTACTGTTTTTCTATTTTTTGAGGGGTAATTTTATTATTATTATCACTTGATTATAATGACTACATAAAATTGATAAAAGCATGGATAAAAGGAGTCATTATCAATAGGCGCCCCAAGCCGACATCACCATTATCAAAGCCTTTATTGTGAAAGTGACCCCAATTGGTGGACTAATTAGGGTAGTAGAAATGGATGGCTCTTGCCTCTTTGTATCATGGGTTGTCTTCATATATAGATAATGTTGAAAAAGACCTCCAAACTTTGGACACTTTTGGATGATGCATATATGGTTAGGGCCTAGGGGTGCATATGGATCTTCTATTCCCATGATATTTTATCTCGTCTTTTTAAAAAAACCACTCTTATGCATCTTCTATTCCCATGATATTTTATCTCGTCTTTTTTAAAAAAACCACTCGGGTGTATTAGATGATATTATTATTATACAAGTAATTTTTTTTGATTTATTCGAGCATCAAAAGAAATACTAGAAGATCCTATCAAGAGATGGAGGATTTGAAAAACTGAAATTAAATATATTATTCTTTGTGGATAGGTCACACCATTTGGTTATGACAAAAACTCCTGTTAGACCGTCTGACGGGTCAAAATCCGTCAGACGGATCTAACCCAAATCCAAATCATGAAAAAATTTAGCTACGTGGAAGCCTGGTATATGGGCTAGGTGGTGGCCCATGCCATGGGCCTGCCATAATAAAAATTAAAAGTGAATAAATTTATTCACCTTAACAAAAGGTTCAACAATACACATAAAACCATCCAATGCAAGCCTCGCGCCTCCTATAGACGTGGGACTTGAGGTGGGCCCCATATATATTGCATTGAACGTGATTTCTTTGCCTTTTCGCTTGTTGGTCTTTAGTTCGCTTTCAATAATTTTTACCGAATTTTGTGCACGATTTTGGATAGTTAATTATTGTAGTTTCCCAAAAACGTATTAGCCGTCCTTCTAAAACGTATTAGCAGTTCTTCTGAAATGTATTAGTAGTTCCCTAAAGAGTATTTTAGTATTTCTCATGAATATACTAACTTTGAAATGTATTAAAATCCCTCAAAAAAGTATTAGTAGTTCTTGAAAAAGTATTAGTAGTTAAAGTGGAGAGTATTTTAGTAGTTTCCCTGAATATAATTAAATTTTTCTCCCGAAATGTATTAACATCCTTCTAAAAAGTATTAGCGATTCTTACAAATGTATTAGTAGTTCCACAAGAAGAGTATTTTAGTATTTATCTTGAATATATTCTAAAATGTATTAGCGATCACTCGAAAAAGTATTAGTAGTTCCTCGAAAAGTATTAGTAGTTCCCTGGAGAGTATTTTATTAGTTTCCCACTGAATATAATTAAATTTTTCTCCCAAAATGTATTAATCATCACGAAAAGTATTAGCCCTTCTAAAAAGTATTAGCGATTCTTACAAATGTATTAGTAGTTCCCCTGAAGAGTATTTTAGTATTTATCTTGAATATATTCTGAAATGTATTAGCAGTCACTCGAAAAAGTATTAGTAGTTCCTCGAAAAAGTATTAGTAATTCCATGGAGAGTATTTTAGTAGTTTCTCTGAATATAATTAAATGTTTCTCCCGAAATGTATTAAAAGTCCTTCTGAAAAGTATTAGCCGTCATTAAAAATGTATTAGTAGTTCCCGAAGAGTATTTTAGTATTTATAAATATATCTTTTCAAACGCTTAAACAAAGGATGACATTAAACTCTAAAACTTCAACAGATGAATCAAGCGATCCATCCAGTTAATTATTCTCTTCCCATATCAAAGCAAAATCATAACGTTGAAATCAATCTTTCTTATGCAATAATTTTGTTGATGACAAAGAAAGTAAATCCACTAGTCAAATTGTCTGCATTCAGAAATTATTAGCATTGAAAATGCAGGTACTTAAATGAACAAAAACCAATTTCTTGATCAAAAACTTCAAAACAGCTTCAATACGGATTATCACTGAAATGAAATCTCATCATTCCTTCTTTCCAATCCCATGAGACATGTTATAGATTCCTCTCCCAATAAGAAACAAACAGGAACCAGCCATAGCCAATGGGATGGCAACCGAGGTGATCTTGTCCATTGGTCCTTTCAGATGTGTGTGTTTATGAATGCTCTGAAAAAGCTTTTGCTTCTCAATGAGCTGCTCTCTTGGCCTAAAGGGTGTTTCAGACATCCTGAGTGCGAGAATTGAAAAACCACGAGCAAACAGAAAAAAAAAAATCAAGAGAAAATCGGCAAGACGATGAAGAGATTCGAATCAAGAGATCCATAAATACTAGAAACATTTAAACCATTAATCTTTACAATAAATGATGGAAATTCGAAAATTACCGGTCAAGGGGAAGGGAGAAACGCCGCAAATGAAGAGGAGAGAGAGATCCAAAGTAGTGGAAAGTAAAAGTGAGAACAGTAAATGAAACCTGAGGATTTATTATACCTGCAGGGAAGAAGATTTGAAGGGAATAAAAAGAAACAATTTTGAATTTGGGGAGAAAGAGAATGAGGACGGGTCAGGTTTATTTGATATTTAGACCCGTCTAACGGATCTAGATCCATTAGACGGTCTGATAGAAGACTAGCTGTTTGGTTATTGGTGGATGATCTTTATTAAAGGGAAGGACCACAATCCTAATTCAAATGGGAATGTATATGGTAAAAGATTTGGACCCAACTTGACATTGATGAATGATACTTTGGTACAAATACGACACTAGATACAAGTAGATTTAAAGCCTTTTCATTTACCTCTTAGGTACAAGTTGACATGGAAGAATGATACAAGTAGATTTTGAGATGCTTCTTACTTACTCTTTTTTTTTTTTTTGGACAAGAAAACCTACACTACTTATGAAAGTGTGTACTAGTTAATCCTTACTCCTGTGTAGTAGCTCGCAAACCATACAAGCAGTGACAGATCCAAAATTTTGAAAATGATGGTACGATATATATAAAAAAAATAAACATAAAATATTATTTAATTTTTAAAGTCCTACAACAAAATACCATTTAAAATTTTGTAAAAGCCGATCATGTAACCGTACATGAAAAATTAATACACATATATAAAATAAATAATTAGAGTAATTAAGAATACAAGAGACTGCAAAACATAGTTTTGGTAACATTATTAATATTATTAGACTTTTTTATTAATATTTTTATTTTTGTAGGTTTTGACTTTTACCATATTTTATTTATTCAAGTTGTTGAGTCAACTTTTAATTTTTGAAATTTTATTGTGGGGAATTGTATTATTTTAGATTTTCTAATTCTTTTTTGTAAAAAAATAGGGGGTACAAATTTATTTTTATTATTATTTTTACTAAAAATTATAGTGGGATTTTTTCAATTTGGGGGTACAACTGCACCCCCATATCTCTACATAGATACGCCCACTGCACACAAGAGTGATAATCGTACATTCGTACTAGGCAATCTGTGCGATGTGTTCGAATAGAATGATGCAACACGCAACTTTTCATTTAATTTTGCTCGGATTAAGGTAGGATTAAAAAAATAGTTGAAATTTAATTCAATATATATTAATTTTACACTCAAATTATAGTAAATAAAGTTTGATAATTTTGTATTGAAAAGATTATATCTTCTTCGAATATTATCAAAATGAAAAGGATAAAAAAAAAAAAAAAGAGGTTGACTTTACTAAAGGGCAACTATATTATCAGCAAATCTTGTTTAATTAACTGCAAGTGAAGCCCTCATTCACTATCTCAAGTAATAATAGATATCGTCCTGAAATATACGAATTAACTGCAAAATGAGTACATTAACTATACCCTAGTAGCAAATAAGGACAATAAGTTTGCGGGTTTCCGATTTAGGACAATAACTTTAAAATTTTGGTGAATTAAGGACAAACTTAGCCCGAATTGCCCAATTCAGGTTAATTGCCATGTGGATCTCAATTTTGAGCCTGAATTACCCAAATTTAGGCTAATTGCTTATGTCACGTAAAATAAGTCTAAAACGATTTTAAAAATTTTCAAAAAAATTTGAAAATCTTTAAACAAATTTAAAAATCTAAAAATTAATAAGTAGAGTTAAAATATATAAAAAAACAAATTGATAATTATTTTAAGAATTTATAAATTAAAAATTAAAATATAATATACGAAAATAAATCAGGAAATACAAAAATAAAATTTTAAAAATCATTAATAAATCTTAAAATAACTAAATGAAATCTTGAAACGTGAAATAAGATTTAAAAAATTATTTAATATTCAAAAAATACCAAATAAAACTTGAAATTATTTGAATAAACACAAGAACTGTCAATATAAAATCTAGACATTATTTAGTAAATCTATTTTTTTAAAGCTGTATAAATTATTTAAAGTAATTTCAAATTAAACCTAATATTTGAAAATTACTTAAAGAAATAAAAAAAATTGTATTTTTTATATGTAACTAAAATAAATTTTTGGATTCAATTATAATTTTCAGATTTATTTAAGTATTTCAAAATTTTAATTTGTAATTTTAAATTATTTTAATTAATGGTTAAATCTTTAAATAAAATTTAGATATAATAGATAATATTTATTTGGATTTATTCAAATAATTTCATAATTCATTCGGTGATTTTCGTATATATTAAATAATTTTTAAATCCTGTTTCACATTTTTAAACTTCATTTAGTTAAATTTTGGCCAATTAAATATTTTTTATAATTTTATTTTTCATATTTTTTTAGATTTATTTTGTATATTTACATTTTAAATGTTAATTTGTATACTAAAAATAATTATCAAATTTATTATTATATGTTTGGACTCAACTTGCTAATTTGTGCACTGCTTTAAAGTTTTCAGATATATTTGTAAATTTTTAAAATAATTTTTAGACTTATTTTACGTGACATAAGTAATTTGACTAAATTTGGGCAAGCTCAAAATTGAGGCTCACATGGCAATTAGTCCAAATTGGGCCATTCGGGCTCAATTTGTCCTCAATTCGCCAAAATTTTATAGTTATAGTCTTATATTGAAAGCCCACAAATTTAGTATCCTTCTTCTTTGCTATTGGGGTATAGTTAGTATCCCCATGTACTCCGCATCTCTAAACTATAAAATCGTAAACTGAATAACTGTTTAACAAAGTACAAAGGACTTTTGAGCTCTGTACTTTAAATCAGTAATATAATAACGAGTAATACACGGACAAAAAATATTCATACTATTTTCAGACTTGGGGGGGTCACTGTCCACGTGGCAGTCTCTCAGCCACCACTGTATGAACTTGGTCCAACATGTATGCAGGCTTCTGAAATTGTTTATGTCAAATGGGCTACAAGTCTACAACAGTCCTTTCTTTAGAACCATTTTAGGTTAATATTTCTGTTTTAATGATTCTTGTTTTCCCCCTTTCTCTCACTGTGTGTATTTTTTGTATGTTATAAATGTTTTTGAACTATATTGTTGTTGAGGTGGAAACACTTTTTGCCATATTAACAAAAAAGACGGAGAAAAGGCTAAAAATGGTTTGAAATTTGAATTGTGGAGCGAAAAGGTATGTAGAACTCTCAATTTTGTTCACCTTTAATGAACTTCATTATTATTCTGAATAACTGTTGTTAAATTGATAAATATTGTTACTTTTTGCATAACCCTTGCTGCGTTACTAACAAGAATATATGTTAGCATATGGGTATTGAGATTTGAGTTTTAATTTGCCTAATTAAACAAGACAATCTGAATGTTGGGTTTTCAATTTTCATAGAGAAGTAAAAAAAAAAAAAAAGAAAGAGTTTGAGAAATGAAGATGTCCTAAGATGCTTGTCTGGAATTTCAAGAAACCAATATTCATCAGATTTGGAATCTCCTAGGATTTCTCGAATTCCCTCTGCATTTGCCTCCTCTTCTGTATGTTTAAGTTAGTAGTTGGTTTCTCTATAAGCATGTTTGGATCACTATAAGGAAGTGTTTGCAAAAACTTCTGTTTTTAGCTGGAGCGCTTTAATGTAGCATAAGCGAAAATTAGTTGAGAATAAGAAGTTGGTAATGTTTACAAATAAAAGCTGAAAGCTGAATAAGTTAAAAGAGAGTGTTTGATGAATAAGTTGTAAATGTGTTTTATTTGTGTGTAAAAGTCAAATCAGAAACAGAATCAGAAATCTAAAGCATCATTCCCTACTTTTAAATTTTGATTAAGTTATGCAGAATCAAAAATTGGCACTTGAAAACTCTAAAGTTACTTTTTTCTTTCCAGCAAAAAACTGAGAATCGCTTTTTTAAGTACTTGCAGACACTCCCTAAATCTTGATTTACCTGCTGTCTACTGGGTTGTGTTAATAAATGTATGCCATTGTATCTCTCTATCTTATATTTGTTATTTTACGACATCCATCTGTGTTAGTCACAGCTTCGATTATACAGTTCTCTCAAATGTCCCTCGTTTTTGGATATCCAGTTCGACAATTTTCTAACCTTGTTAATTCGTTATTCCAGGTTTTTAAGGTAATCGACAACCCTGGCGATGAGTACAAATGATAAAAACATTGATTTAGGACTTGCTTTGGGTTCTACAAATTACAGTGTCGTGTCAAGGTTGAACAGTAGTTCAGGTGCAGGTGTAAATGCAAAATTCAAGAGTCGAAATGGCATTTGCAGCATCTGATACTCTGTCCGAGTTAGTTTGGTCGCCGCACACCGGTTTGAGTCTCAAATGTGCCGTTTCAAGCTCGGCCAATAACAAACCCTTTCTACTGTGGAATGTGAGACCGAGCATAAACGAGCTTTCAACGCCACAGAGTATTGGATCCAAGGGGAGTGAAGATGACAAAGTTGTTGACGACGAGAAGTTTATTTTATCACAAAAACAGCTTCTTGGGGATGGCAAATTTGGCAATAAGGCTACCCTGAGTGAGTAAATTACATTTTTTTCTTTTTGGTTGCTGACTTAGGCTTTTCAATTGAAAATCTTATGAACTGTTTTTTAGCTAGGAACAATGATAAAATGGAGGACGAAGCTGGCCCTATTGATGCTATTCAGATAGAGGAAATTTGCGGGACAATAGAGAGAAGGATTTGTGCAGTTCACATAATGTCCAAATTACTGATATTGCTCAAAGTAGCAAAAAACATACAGGTACGTCGTGCTGATACTTTTAGTCGTTTTACTGGATGCATCGACCCTTGGTGTGCTTCGTCCATTGTACCTATGTTGCTGTATCTTTTTCCTAGTATTTGATGTGCTCTTTCTTCCCCCACCCCGTAAACAACCATACATCTCATTTTGAATGTACATTGTACAATATATATTTATTTTCACTATTCTTTTTTTTTTTGATTAAATATGAACTTTCTTGTTATTTTTTATTAACATATTTATTATTTTGTCCACTTCGCTAGGTACAGTAATTTGCTCTTCAAAATATCCAACTCTTTTGCTAAATAAGCCATTTTCGCTCCAAATTCTAAATTTTCCCCAAATTTAATACCACGTAGGCATTTCCGGCACACATTTAGCAATTTCCGGCGGAATGAACTAAATATGCAAAATTTTAAGAGGGATCTAAATTGCAAAAAAAATTAACAATGGACCAAAATTGAAAAGGGTCCAACTTATAGGACCAATTTTGCAATTTTACCTGTTTTATCCAGACATAGACGCCCTTATTCAGCCTGTTTCGTTTTCCTCAAAACCGAAAATGAAGAATTAGTGGCTGAAGAATACGAGTATTATTCACTTGAGTTGTAACGTAATGTAATTTATCGCCTTTTTGTTTTATGTCTCGCCGGTCTAATCTTGGACCCCCAGAATCCACGTCCCTAGTCCTGATGCTCAGAGTTTATGCATCTTTTAAATTTTGCTGTTGGTTTCTGCAGGACAGGACATTTTAGCTGACCGGAGCGATGATAGTAAACTTATCAGACGAGTATGCTGCAATCAGAATCGTAGAGTTGAAATAAACGCTAGTAGGAGCAATTCTACGGGCTTGGCTGCTCCTATTCGCTCTGAACCTCGTGCAGAAAATTTCTCGGAAGCGCTCATTTGTTCTCCTCCGAATTTGCAATCCCGGCAGGAATCAGATGATGAAGTGACATCAGCTTCTGGAAAAGTGAATAAGAATAAAACTAGGATTATTCTATATGGGAGATCATCAAATGACAAGGACAGCCAAGAGAGCGCGGAAAGTTGTAATAGTTCTAAATTATTCACAAAAGGCTTAAAGAGACAGAGAAATGATCAAGCACAAATAGTCGGAAGCAAAAGGATGAAAAGGCAAATTCAAGAAAGTCATGTTTCTACTTCAGTTGTTCGACCTGATAGTTCTTTCATGAATTGGATATCAAACATGGCGAAGGGTCTCTCAGATTGTAGTAAAGTAGAGTCTTCTTCCCTTGTTAGGTCCGATAATGTTTGTGGTAATAATCACAAGGATAATTTCATATGCAACAAAACACTTGATTGTGAAAGCCCAAATATGGGGTTCCATACTATATTTCAGTCCTTGTTTTGTCAAAACACGAAGAAGTCTGATTCTAGACCACCGAAGGATAGTTATGCCATCGAAGAATCTAAAGAAGCTACAGTGGCTGACGAAAAATTGTCCGAGAAAAGAAATGACGATAACTCTGGCAAGCAGATTGTTCCATCTAATAAAGAAGTAAATCGACAAATATCCAGAAAAATTGTTGGCCAGCCAAGTGAACCCTGGATATTCTCCGCAGAGTTTGCTTGCACACCATATGTTTGTGAAATGAGTTTGGCAGAAAATAAAAATACAGTTATCCCATGCGATTCTTCACGTAAATCCTCAGACGTCTCGTTGGCAACGAGTTGTATGCCTGAAAAGAGTAATCCACCTCTTGCCAGTTTGTGGATTACTCGCCTTTATAATGCCGGGTTAGAGAAATGCAAGATTACTGAAGAAGCGCGTGAGTGCTCTGTGTTTGCGAAGCGACTGGATGCCCTCAGGCACATTATGAACACATCGGAGAAGAGAAAATCTTCGACATGCATGGTAATAATATGTTTCTTTTGCGGCACAAGTGGCCATGATTTACGTGAATGCCCTGAGTTAACGGAAACTGAGCTGGAGGATTTCCTAGTGAAAATAAGTTCATTTGAGAGGTTGGAAGAATCTCCTTGTTTGTGCATTACATGCTTTCAGTTTGGTCATTGGGCGATTTCATGCCCGTTGGTGTCCTCGAGAAAAAGACTTTCAACTTCGAATGGATTTCAAAAGAGTAGTGCATCGAATTCGGAGTATTATTTGGATGACGAACCAAAATTTCTGCCATGTAATTTCGTTATTAATGCCCAGAATGCAGTTGCACAGGAAGAGATGTTTCGTGCGATAAGGAAATTGCGTCTGTCTCGTGCTGATGTTCTTAGGTAAGAAAGGTTTTCTATAAACACTAGCTGATGATGAAGTTTTTTTCTGGGACGATTTTGGGAGTGTTTGCGAACACTTAAAATAAGTGATTGTCAACTTTTGGCTGGAAAAAGAGAAAAAATAGATTTTAATGTTTTCAAATATCCAACTTCTGCCTCTGATTCTTCATAATTTAATCAGAATATTAAAGCAGTATCTAAGAGCAAGGAAGTGTTATTTTACATTTCTGATTCTGCTTCTGGCCGATTTGACTTTTACACATAAGTAAAAACACTTTTATAACTTATTCACCAAACACTCCCTTTTCAACATATTCAACTTTTAGCTTCTATTTGCAAACACTACCAATTTCTGATTCTCGACTTCTTTTCGTTTCTGCTATAATAAATCACTTCTTCTAAACGCGATAAGTTTCCGCAAACACTACCAACTTTTGATTATCGACTACATTTTGCTTCTGCTACAATAAATAACTTCCTTTAAAAGCAATAAGTTTTCGCAAACACTCCCTCAAACTAATCTTGAATGTAGAAATGGAGGAAAATAGTTGTTCGTTATTTTCTTTGTTTTAATCCTGAATATCTGCCAATCAATAAAATCTCCTAATACTTATGATCTCAGATGGATGAATTCCAATGTCTCTTTCTCGCATTTGAACGGTTTTTTCCTTCGTTTGCGGCTCCGAAAGTTGGAAGATGGACTAGAAGGGACTGCTTACTATGTTGGTCGCATAACAGGTATGTAATTTCTGTTAAAAAGTATAAATTTTGAGTTGAATATAACGCAAGGCCTAAATCATTTCTCTCATACTGATTTTTTTTTTTTTTGGTTGTTTTTGTGATGAATTGATAGAGGATAACGTAGAGAATATCTATTGCAAGTCCACGAAATCTATTTTGGTAGATGTTGAAGGGATCAAATCATCTGTTGGGAGTCAGTATGTCTCCAACCATGATTTTCTGGAGGTTAGTTTGTTAATAAAATTTTATGCTAATTTATTAAGAGATATATTGCGGAATATTTCATTATTATTATTATTATGGCTAATTACAAAAATGCCCTTGAGATTCAGTTTAATAACTTAAACCCATCTATCTTTCGAAATTACAATTACCCGATGACATTTGTTTTTATTTTACAAGTTGCACCTTCAAGACTCAAGAGGGGGTATTTGTAATATCTTAAGGGAGTATTTGTAATTTTGAAAGATAATTGGGTTTTTTTTAATTAGGCTAAACCTTAGGGTAGTTTTTGTAATTTTATTATTATTATTAGGTTATTAGAGTTGAAGCTTTGTTTTTGGTGTAATTTTGAGGGCATTCTCACACTCATTTTGCAGGATGAGATTAAGGGTTGGTGGAGCAGAATAGTGAAAACCGGTGGCAAGATTCCATCTCTAGATGAGTTGAACTCCAAACTCAAATATAGAACATGTCTATGTTTTTAGTTATCTTCTGTTTTCCACTGCACAAGCAACAATCATACATATATATACGCTATTTTTTTCCATCTAAAAGCTGACAATCACTTTTTTCTAGAGTTTGTAAATTTTCCCAATATCTAAAATTATATATTATGTGGCCAAATGAGTCTTGTAAAGTGGATGCATATCGTACCCAACTGCATTGGAATTTTTACATGTCTAAATTTCATTTTCTTTTCTTGAAAAGAAAATAAAAAACGCATGTGCATGTCATAATTGAACACATGTAAAAATCTCAATGGAGTTGGGTGTTTGCTATCCAATTGAATAGCATCGAACTTCCCGAATTAAGAGGTTTTGCGGGGTGTTTATTTGCTTGTTAAGTTTTATTTTTATGTTAGTACTAGATTAGGGCCCCATGCGATGCACAAACTATTCTAATAATAAGTAGAGCTGTCAAATGAGCCAATCCGAGTTGGCCCGCTGTGCTAAAGAGAAAATATGGGTTGGGTCAGGCTGAAACTCCATCTAATCTATTTTTGAGATCGGTTCGACCCATTTCATCCCATGAAATGACTGGCCTGATCGGAACGCCCGACCTTGTGGACCTAATTTAAATTTTTAGTATATTTTAAAATAAATATTATTCATCATTTTATACTAATAATTTTACAATAATAAAAAATATGTATGTCATTAAAAAATATTAATTGACATTTTTACGTTTAAATAATTTAACAGTGAAACTAATGAATCAATTTTTTTTTATAATTTTCGAAATTACATTATATTTTATTTTAATAATATGTTATGAGCACATATTTTTAGGATCTTTTCTTTATTTTAAATTTCAATAACAATATTATATTACACTTCATACATACGATAGTATTTATACATTGTTAAAATTAAATTCAGCTTTTTTTATAAATATAAGAAGGGCCCTCGGTTCTCTATTTCGTCTTTGGAACTCCTAAAAGAGTTTACGGGCCTAACTCAATGAAAAGGCAATCCAGGTTCGAGTGTGCCGCTAAAAGATGATCGAGAATCTACGACTACCTGGAATTCCATCATTTGCCAGTCTTCCCCCTAAAAGGCAGCGAGAGAGCATCCGAGAAGATTCCACTTTCTTCTTAGACCATCGGCTATACAATTACAAGTTTATACTTTAAAAATTATATTGTGTAGGTCCCAAGGGGTGTAAAGTAAGGTTTAGAAGGTTTAGAAGGGGAGATTGAATAAACCTTACTAAATTTTTGATTTAATCCTTTTAAAATAATTCAACAGAGTTGACTCAAACAGCTGTGTCCTTGATGGACAGCTAAGTTGACTTTTCAGCTAAGTTACACACTCAACACACTCGATAGAGCTCTTGATAGTATAACTCGGCTACTCAAACCAAATACTTAACTTGGTTGATTGGTTTTTAACAGCGGGAGACTTAACACCCTTTGATTTGATTTTAGTTTGTTTTAAACACTTGTTTTTAGCACTTGGTTATTTATCATTTGGATAGCAAATATATTACTAACAGCGGATATAAAGTAAATATGCAGGAAAGTAAGTTTGTTGAAAGTAAATGACACAAATATTTTATAGCGGTTCAAAGATGGGGTAATTCTTCTAATCCTCTCTTCTCCAACTCCTGGAGGAATCCACTATGTAACAGATCAGTTTACAAAGCGGTGAATGCGATCGAGACACCTTCACACACCGCTTCTCTTGCGACTCGAAACCTTCTTCACTTGACTCACTTCTCCAAGTTCTTGGATTTGATAACGAAGCCCTCCAACAAACTTGATAATGGTTCGACTGAACCTTTCTACAATCCCGACTTGGAAAGTAGATCCATTTGCTTCTTCAAATGTTTCCTCTTCAACAGGTTGAAGTTATCTCTCCTTCACAGCTTGTGTTCGATCGAGTTCTTCGAGTTTAAGGCTTGAGGAATTGGTTGGATGTCTATGAGAATATTGTAGGTTAAATGCTTGAATATTGCTTGCTTGTTCGTGGTTCAAGTCTCCTCTTCTCAATGACTTCCTCAGCCTTTTATATTGCACATTCGAAATTTTCCCCGTTGAAGAGATAGGCTAATTTCAAATGTCACTTTGTCTTCGTTGGCTTGTCTTGTCTTGGTCTGCAGCCTTGGTGATATTGACCTTTCCTCGTATTAAATGTCTTTGCAAAGATTGCGGTGCACGACCTGGTGCGATTTTTCCCGTTGGTTCATTCATTTTGCATAATCCCATGACTAACACTTTAGACCTGACAGCTTTGACATATTACTATATTGAGTAATATTCTTGACTTTAATCAACGGATCTAAGTCAGTTGTCTTGACTAGACTGCTGCATTTACCCCATGTGACTTGAGTCAGCTTCAATCATTGGATAACTCAACTGTCACTTCAACTTGTAGACTTGGCTTCTTGAGTTGACTTGACTGACACTTCTTACAGCTGTTCCCCAGTTGACTCTCCTTCAGTCGAGTCCTTGTCTTCCTTCATGGCATTACTCAGTTGACACACAACAGAGTCTTCACATAGTCCGCAGTTGACTTCTTGTAATCCTTGGCATGGCTGACTTGACTCAGCTTTTCCAGTCCTATCTATTACAATACAAATTACAAGAAAAAATGGGGTGCCAACTTCCTAGTTTAAGTTTTACATGGTATCATCAAAATCTACTCAATAAATTTTCTAACAAGTAACAAAGAATGTATGCTTGAATGAATCATTTATTGATCATAGCATTCTTGTCCTTTACACAGCTGTTTACATTCGGTATCAGAGCAATCTAAATATATACATGTCAATACACAGTATATCTAAGCTAAGATACAGGGAAATTCACTAAGCTTATTACAGAAGACTTACATGAATGTATTTGCAACAAAAATACATGAAGGGGTTCGCAGCAATACTTCAACGCCTTTGTTGCTTCCTTCCTCTCTCTTCTTCAGCTCTTCTTCTGTCTGTATCAGCTCTTTTCCTCTTTCTTTCCTCTTTTTCTTCAGCCTTCTTCCTTTTCTTTTCTTCTTCTTCCCTTTTCTTCTTCTCAAATGCTCGCTTTGCAACAGGGGTCATCCCTTCGTTGCCTTTCTTCCCATTCGCGAGTTGCTCCGGCGCTTTCTTGACTATCCTCTTCTTTGCTTCTTCAATTTTTCGAGCGACTTCCAAATTTGCAAGATGGTCATGGCCAGCCCGAGATGTGATTCCCCTTTTCTCAGGATCCACAAAAGTGACATCTTTTGCCGAGATTGAGAACTCCTTTCAGTGCCACTTTGTCTTTCCTTTCTTGACTCTGCTCCTCTTCCTCTAAGAGCATACTGTACAGGAGCCTCGGATTTTCCAGCTGAGTGATTGATGGCACTCTCTTTGCTTTCACCTTGTTGCACACCTCCGTGGCCTTTTTCCCAAAGTATAACTCCCGGGAGCTTGAGTCAGGCATTCCTTCGAAGTAGCCTTCAGCTTCCAAGGTTTGAAATTCTTCCATAGATCTGGGCTCAGATCCTACATCCGACATTACTTCTTTGGGAGATTCTATCATGACATTTTCTAGTCCAGCTGGGAGACCACCATGTTGTTTCAAGAGTTCTTCCACTCGTGCTGACGTATTCTCAGCTACCTTTTCAAATGCGGCTTCGATGACCTTTCTCTTATCTTTCATGGCCACGACAACTTTTTCAATTGGTAAGCTCACGGGTAGCTTGCTGAGAATATCAGCTGTGACTTGACCTAGCTGAGGGGTTTCAGCAAACATCAATTTTAAGTCCTTTGAACTTCCTTCCCCCTCAGCTGCATCGCCTTTCTTCAACTTCTCTTCCTTCAATCCCTTGAGGGACTCCTCTTCCCTCTTTTTGGCATCATCACCAAAGGAGAGAGGTATCCCAGGGAACAAACCACCAAGGATAAAGTCTAGTCGGCTGATGGTTGAGTTGTGCTTGGAGTCTGCTGCTTCATATGCTTGACGAATTTCTGAGCTGTGACCTTAAAATCGGCGTCGATCTTTATTTCAGCCGTGAGAAGACCGATTTGTCATTCATGATGTTCTTGAGCCTGGAGATCTCATTTTTGTGGAAATATTGTAGCAGCTCCATATCCGACTTATGAGACTTGTTAATCTTCTCAATGTACTCTTTCATCCTCTTCATGTACATGGAGTTATCTGCACTCCATACGAGCATCCTTCCATATAGAGCTTTGAAATATCGGACTTGTTCTATTCGCATGGCAGTCTAATGTTGAGTCCATTCCCTTAGTCTCACCATTATGCCTCTCAGATCGTCTGTGAGTGTGGCATCTCGATTGTCCAGTCGTAAGTCCAGAGAGGCCTGATGACGTTCCATCTTCTCAATCTCTTCGCAGATTTTATTGAAGACGTCACGAAACTCAGCTTGTACGTTAGATTCAGTTGTTGGCCACTCTTCGTCAAAGTTAAAGTTCGTTGGAACAATCGTGTCTTGTGGGAATAACTGGATCTTCCCTTACTGTGTATCTCCTTCCTTCAGCAGTTGTTTCTTCCTCCAATTCAGGCAGATCCTTAGAGAAGGGAAACATATCTTGAAATGCATCATCGCACACAAATGGAATATCTTGTTGCGGAGGTGCCTGCGATGATTCAGCTCTCTGTGCCTCGACTGCAAAAGCTTCATTGGCAGGTGTCACAGCTGTGGGAGCCTGTAACTTGGTTGTAGGAGTCCTTCGCCGCACTGGTGGGCTCTGTGCAGACACTTCGGTTCAGGGGCCGAGTTGAGATGGTTTGCGCAGCTGACTGAGCCTCAGCTGTCTTATCAGCTTCCTTGGTCTCAGTGAGTTTTTCCAATTGAGTAATCTTGTCCTCAGTTGTATGATCAGCGTCATCGGAGGATGATGAGACTTGTGGAGTTAGCTCATCATCAAAATTGAACCTCATCCGAGCCGTCTTGTCACTAGCTTGGCTCTGAGATTTTAGAACATCTTCAGTTGGGTCCACTACAGGATCTTCAGGCAGGGTGGACTCAGCTTCATCCTCGACCACAGAATGATGTGTCTATATTTTCTTCGGAGTCAAGAAGAGCACCAATTACTTCATCTGTGGCGGCACCTTCAACCAAAGGAATGTTCTCATCAACTGCATTCTTACCTTTACCAAGGGAAGTCTCAACCTCCCATTGGCCTTCAATACCCCCAGCAGTCTCCACTGCTGCAGGGCCTTCTGTAATCCCTGTGACAGTCTCAACTGTCTTAGGGTCTTCTATTCTCCCTTCAACAGACTCAGTTATCTTAGGGTCTTGGACAGTGGCATCCGTAGGAGTCTCAACCCCTTGGATTGCAGTTTCAGAGCCCAGAGTGTTAACTCCCGGGCCTTCACCATCCTTTGCATTAGTTGTGGTAGCAACTTCATCGGCCTTCAACGCAGCTGACATTTCAACTGAAACAGACTTAATTGTTTGAGCGTCGTCAATGTCACTCTGCTCTTCTATAAGTTTTTTTTCAGTTTCGCCTCCTAACTGCATTGGTTTGTCTCCCACAGCTTCCTCCAACCTAGTTGTGGTGGAGAGAGTTTTCCCCACCGGGCACCACCGAGTGATCATAATGGGGTCACTCGCTCCCGAGACGTTGTTTTTCCCTCGAGTGTACGGCCCGCGGGGCGGGTGTGTAACACCTTCATCGTTGGTCATGCGCCTTGGTGCCCAAATTCCCGACCTTCATGACCAATTTCCTTGGATCCATCCTCTAATTGCACGGGGACGTGGTCAGCAGCAGGTGTCCGTCCGCAATTTGATGTGCCACTCCTGCGGATCGGTCTATGAGAAGATTTTGGGGAGGACTCTCCGGACCTTCTTATAAGCTTTTCTCGTGCATGGCTTTGGATTCCTTCAAAGCTTGCTGCATCTCTCACTTCTCCGCTGCAGCTGCTGGATCCATGTCTTCATCACTGTCGGTGTACTCAGGAAGATGCTCATGGGTGTGCTCGAGAGTACCAGTGAAAGTGCACATCTTGGACTTTTCTAAGGTGTGGGCTCGCTCCTCGACTTTCTCCTTTTCTTCCTCCTTGAGAATGCAAAGGATGTCCAAGCATTGTCTTCATTAAGAGCGGATTTAACATCATTAACACCAAGGAAAAAAGCTCTTCTTCCTCCTCGATAAATTGAGGCGATTGAACTGCACCCTGAATGATCCAACTTCCATGCCCTCCATTCTCTTAATCTTCTCTAATGTTAGGGTAAATGGGAGAGTACATAATTAAGTCATCATCATCATTATCTTCCTCTCCTATCTCCTCGGATGGGGCTAGGGGACCTTGCTCTTCCTCGCCTGTAGCGGATCCGTCATAGGAGGAGACAACTTTTTCAATTTGGGCTCTCGTGCCTCGGCCTTCACTTTCCTTAGCTATCTTTCTCACGTTGGGTCTTGGCGAATCTCTGCTGATCATCATCAGCTTATCTTCTCCAATACATCAACAACTTCCCGGATGCTCTTCTTGATCAACAACGATCTCGATTTCTTTCTCTGGTATCTTAGGATTCACTGTCTTTTCGGCTGCATGCTTCTTTGTTAGCCGTCTTCTTTTGGATGGGAGTAGGGGAACCTCTGGTTCAACGTTCTCAGGTTCCTCAAATGCAATGGCTTTCGCAGCTGCCTTCCTTGCTTTGGCAGTGCGCTTTTTCTTCACGATAAGGGAGGGAATATTGGATTCCTCCTCTATCTCGGCTGTTGGGGCAGGAGTCTCGGTTGCATGGGAAGGAGCTTTCTTGGACATGGCTGCGGGAGTAGGTGCTTTCTTTGTTTTGGTTGTGGGGGCAGGAGCAGGCTTGGATACCATAGCTTTCTTCTTGGGTGGAGGGGTTTCAGCTATGTCTTCGGGATCAGCTGATTCCCCCTCACTGGTATCAACCTTTCTGGCATGGGCCTTCTTCTGGGCACCGGAGAGATTTACCCTGAACATCTTCTTGTTTACATGGAAGGGCTTGCCATGGTGGAGAGCAATACCCTTCACCTCCATTAGATGGCCAATAACCAGGCCATAACCTAGGGAACGTCCAAAGGACCCATCCTCCTTGTCACTCTGTTCAAAGACATTTTGACAGAGTCTCAGAAAAACTCAGTGCAGTTTACTTTCTTCTCTTGCATGATCGCAACCATCACGATCAGCTTAGTCTTGGACAGCTGATTGAAGCTTCCAAATTTCATGTCAACACACTTCAAGACGACATCCATCAACTTGTCATAGTCGTCCTTCAAGGAATCTTTCTTTGTTGAATAATCCACTTTTGCAGCACACTCGGGCTTGGCAACTTCTTTCCAAGCCGTAGCTAAGTCGACATCCTGCTCAGAGATGTCCTTCAAACCCTCCGCGGGCAACAAGCAGTGCTCAACAATGTCTTTTGCATTGAGTTTGATGACCTTGTTGTGGACGGAATACTTGATTTCAGCGTCCTGCACCTCAACGTTCACATTGAACATAGTGACCTCTTCAAGGTACGTATGAGTAAACTCCATCGTCAGAAAGTCCTTCAGGCCGGACTTCTCCAACCCCATTTCTATCGTCATGACCCGAGGGTTTCATCGATACCGCTTGATCATCCCTTCAAAATCCACGAAAGCACGGTGTGGAATTGCTTTGAGAGCTACATGTAATCACATTTGAGCCATTTTCGGAGATTTTACCGAATGAAATAAGAGAAAACTTGCTTGAAAGAACTAGGGTTATACACTAAGTTTGAGAGAGAATGCACTTCTTTGCTTGAAGATGAATAGTTCGCGTGAGGAGAGAAAACTGAGGTTTCGTATATAAGGGATGTTAAAGGGCACGTTTTTGCATTTTGAAATTTTTATCGAGATCAACGGCTCGATTAGAGCTTCAAAACCGCATTTAATTCCCAGTATTAAATACGGCGATTTTATATCCAATCATATAGTTCTTGTGCGGCTTTCTTTGTATTTGTCATTATTATACGACGTCATTCTTAAAGACATTCCGCTCAATTAAAAACGTCTTTTTGTCACTTAGCTCATAAATGATTCAGACTCATATCCCAGTGATTCAACTCACTGCTTCTCTCTTCTCATGAAATAACTCACTGTCACTAACTTTCGTCTGGTGACTTCCCGATAAGATGTTTCATTTGAAATGTGAAACTTGCTCTCTTCCATTTCTCATCTTATCTCTGTTGATTGAGTCTTTGTGAGTATACTAACTCATTTCAATCAACCCTAACTCATTCTTGAGCTCTTCAAATCTTGATTCACATAAAGGCTTTGTGAATATATCGGTTAAGCCTTGCTCGGTTGAGATGTATTCAAGTGATGTCTTTTCTTTTCAACATGATCTCTTATGAAATGATATATGACATCAATGTGCTTTGTTCTTGAATGCAACACGATTCTTAGTGATTGCAATAGCACTAGTGTTATTACACATAATTGGAATTTCTCTTTCTTCAACATCATAATCTCTCGATTGTTGTCTCATCCATAAGACTTGGCACTGTGGTACAACAACTATGTACTGATTCGGGTGTGGATGTGGCTATTGAATTTTGTTTTTTCTTGAACCAAGAAACCAATCTATTTTTGAGCATTTGACATGTACCGAGTTACCTTTCACTTCAACTCTATTTTATAGAGGTTCGAAGATGGGGTAATTCTTCTAATCCTCTCTTCTCCAACTCACGGAGGAATCCACTATGTAAAAGATCGGTTTACAAAGCGGTGAAGCGATCTGTAATCGGCTTGATCACACAACTAGCTTATTGCGACTCGGCTTCTTCACAGCAAAGACATGCAACGGATTGCGCTACTTCGACTCACTTCTCAAGTTCTTGGATTTGATCACGAAGCCCTCCAACAAACTTGATAATGGTTCGACACGGAACCTTTCTACAATCCCGACTTGGAAAGTAGGCCCTTTCTTCTTCAAATGTTTCCTCTTCAACGAAGTTGAAGTTATCTCTCCTTCACGACTTGTGTTGGATCGAGTTTCTTGAGTTTGAGGCTTGAGGAATTGGTTGAATGTAAAGAATATTGCGGGTTAAATGCTTGAATATTGTTTGCTTGTTCGTGGTTCGGGTCTCCTCTTCTCAATGACTTCCTCGGCCTTTTATAGTGCATTCGAAATTTTGCCCGTTGAAGAGATAAATAATTTCAAATGTCACTTTGTATTCGTTGGCTTGTCTTGTCTTGAGTCGACCTTGGTGATATTGACCTTTTCTCGTATTAAATGTCTTTGCGATGTGCGTGTGCGGTCGACCGGTGCGATTTTCCCGTTAGTTCATTCCTTTTGCATAATCGAGGACTAACACTTTGGAGGCGACAACTTTGACATATTACTATATTAAGTCAAGAATACTTTAATCAACGGATCTAAGTCGGTTGTCTTGACTAGAC
The DNA here is from genome assembly GCA_016081115.2 of Rehmannia glutinosa. Classification (NCBI taxonomy): domain Eukaryota; kingdom Viridiplantae; phylum Streptophyta; class Magnoliopsida; order Lamiales; family Orobanchaceae; genus Rehmannia; species Rehmannia glutinosa. The sequence continues at coordinate 140,950,404 of CM071926.1, forward strand.
CGATGCCTTTACCCCAAGTGACTTGAGTCGGCTCAATCATTGGATAACTCAACACTTCAACTTGTTGACTTGGCTTGAGTTGACTTACCGACACTTACTACGATTGTTCCCGATTGACTCTCCTTGATTGAGTCCTTATCTTCCTTCATGGCATTACTCGGTGACACACATGTTTCACATAGTCCGCGATTGACTTCTTGTAATCCTTGGCATGACTGACTTGACTCACCTTTTCATTTATCTATTACAATACAAATTACAAGAAAAATGGGAACCAAACTTCCTAGTTTAAGTTTTACATGGTATCATCAAAATCTACTCAATAAATTTCCTAACATATTGAAATATATTAAAATATATGATTTTCGAATATAATGACTCATTAATACATTTTATAATTTAGCACACTCCTACATCTTTTTAAGTTTTAAAATAACATTACATTCTTTTTCATCATATGTTATGAATTATATATTAAGGATTTGAGTTACATCAAAATTTTAAAATATATAAAACAATTGAGTTTCTTATTTATCCGAGTTGTTCTAAGATAATTCGTTTAAGTTGAAAATATGATATCTTATTCAAAACATGTGTTTCCATTATTGTTTATAAACTTTAATAAATTAAATTTAAATTATCTATAAATATAATAATACAATTAAAAATTAAACTCAAATGATGTATATTGTAATACCAAATTACGATTCTAAACACTATTTTCGAGAATATATAATCTCATTACAATTAAGGATTTGGTTAAAATTATAAAATCATATTAAATTGATTGTAAAAAACAAATGAGATAATATTATATCCGATAATGCCGATTTGTTTTATATTTTTGTTTAGATCTTTTTGATTTTTTTAATACAATATTTAATATTGATTAATCATACATGAATTTGATCAATTACATTGATTTCGGACATCAAACAATCTTTCCTTTTTTAAAAAGAAATATTTCCAAATTCACGTGTTTATTATTTAATTCTAATTAGACACACCTAAATTAAAATGTCAATGCATACCATAATTAATAATAGCAAAACTAATGATATAATTACAAAGATATTTAAACATATATATCCATTTTGCTTTTTCATTTTCATTAAAAAATATCCAATTTAGTTTTTAGAAAGTGCAAATAGGCGGAAAACAAATTTGGGAAACAGGTTGTTATTATATCTACTAGTGTTTTTTACCGTGCGATGCACGGAAAGTGTAATATTGGACAATATGAAGTTTATTGTGTTTTACAATATTTGGTTTGTTGTGTTCGACCGTGTAGATTGGATGTTTATAAAATTTATTACACATTAATAAAAAATAGAGAATGTACAAACATCTATTCAACAAATTAAAATCTACAAATTTTG
>CM071926.1:140951882-141316126 GCA_016081115.2 Rehmannia glutinosa
AGGAGGGCTAAATATTTCTGGAAACATACCCCTTAATTTTATCAACGCAAAACTATAATTAGGAAAAGAAATGATTGAATGGATTTCACTATCCTCTCCGTCTCTCTGGTTGGTGGTAAACGTCTCTGAATTATGATGGGCCTGGATAGAAACAAATAGCCGCCGCCCTATCTCACGGGCTGAAGTTGGTGGTGGATCGCTGTCGGAATGAGGACATGGCTGAGTTCTTTAATTTATGTAAGTTTTTTTTTAAATATTCAAAAATTAGGGACGATGGAGTATGGCAGTGGTAAACCAAAATAAGTTTTCCTTTTGGTGGTATAGAATTTGATCGTCTGTGCGAGTTTTCCGAAGATTTCATGAATTCGATCGACTGTTTGAATTTTCCAAAGATTTCATGAATTCCAGATCAAAAAACGAAATTGAATCAAACTGATTGCCTTCACGAAAAGGAATCACAAAATGAATTTTGTATCACCAAGTTTTTATCACAAAATTGAATGGGTTGTCTCTTTTCGTTCCCTCAATCTTGAATTTTCCTTCGCAAACAGAATCACAAAATTGAATGGATTGTTTCTTTTGTTTCCTCAATCTTGAATTTTCCTTCTCAAACAGAAAAACCAAAAAAAGAAGAAAAAAAGCAGAGAATTCACCCAATTGGTAGAAAAGATTGTATTTCTAAAGATCATCCAAATTACGATACTAAGAAACGGAGAGCCGAGAGAGGGAGAGAGACGAAGGCGAACACAAAGCCGAGAGAGGGAGAGGGAGAGGGAGAGGGGGAGAGAGAGAGAGAGAGAGACACACACAACCTTTTGTGGGTTTCTCTGTCTTTGTTTTCTTTCTCAGTTTGATTCGTTTATTCTATTTATTGTTTTTTTCTTCTCCTTCCTTAATAATATCTCATACATTTCTTCTTCAATGTTCAGAGAGAGAGCCGACTGGGAGACATACAAATGCAGACTTCTTTGTGGGTTTCTTTGGCTTCCTTTTCTTTATGAGGTTTGATTTTTTTCTGTATTGATTGTTTTTTCTTCCTCTTTTAATTCGTTCTTGTGCAGCTTATGCCTATAAATTTTGCTTCATGATTTTGTCTTGAGAGTATAGATGGAGTGTAGTGATCTATTTCAGATTGGAGATCAATATGTGAAAACCTTGTCTACGTTGTATAGTATTTTTGCGGCCATTATTGTTGTTGTAATTGTATTGAACGCATATTTGGGTCTATTGAAAGAACACTTAATATGAACAAGATGTCCATGCTTTCCTTGTGTTATAACATGCACTGGATTGGATTAGGCAAAAGTTGGACAACCATCCAATTTTTCTCATAAATTCATTTCTTGTTATTATCAGTAAGTCAGGTTTTGGAGTACAGCTTTCTTGATATTGATGATGTCTGTGTTTTATTTGTGTGTATGAAATGCATAATTAACAATATAAGTTTCCTAGCCTCACCTTAGATCTATTAGCTTATGTGTCAATTTACCTTTCTTTCCTGGTATGCCGTATGCACTTGAATGTGCAATGGCTGAGCATTTGGAGCATTACGGTGAAATTTGGTATCTTGGATTATTTAAGTTGAGTGCATCTGTTAAATATTTTATGTGTATGAAGTGTGTCAATGCATCTCATGTGCCATTACATGACACCAAACTAAATATGATGTCTTAATAATGTCTTATTGAAGTTTGGTATGGAAGTCCATGTGCATTTGCAGAAACTTGATATTTAGAAACCTCATTGGCCTTTTGACATTAGATAAAAATCAATCATTATCATTACCCTAGAGAAATTTGTATGCTTTTCATAATGCAGTGACATGAGAAAAATAATAATAACATTTGTGTAGTAGGCAAACTTTTGGAATTCTCTCTTCGCTATACCCTTGAGATTTCTTCACTTTATTCACAGTTTCACTAATTTTACATTAGTTATGTTGCCAATTTTTTTGTCTCGAGTAGTCTTATAATAAGGTGGGTGTTACTTGGATTTGGCTTCAAAATTCTATACAAACAAAGCTTAGGCAAAAGTGAAAGTACTCTGAAACTTTCAAACAAGTTGTTAAAGCCTGTTGATTGACTTAGATATTCTTGTTAGTAACCGACTAATTGCTTAAGGATTGGAATGGATGAAAATGTATTTGGTCCAGTGTGTTTGGTTGGGAATGGATTGTTGTAGCACCAGGATGAGTAGTATCTAATACCTCTGTTGTAAAAATCCCCGCCTAGCCCCGATTAATCTCCGCCTAGGCGCTAGGTCTTCCTTGTCCGCCTATGATTTTTTTTCCGATTAGGCCCGCTTAATCCCGCCTAGGTCCCGCCTAACCCCGCCTAGGCTCCGCCTAGGCGCTAGGCCCCAGTCTACCGCCTAGCGAGCGCCTAGCGCTTTTTACAACATTGTCTAATACCCAGTGATAATTACAATATATATATATATATATATATATATACCAATGGATGCGGTATCTATGATTCTGTTAGTGTGACTTGATTGTCATGTTACTAATATAATGATTATCTACACCAATTATGTTGTGTGGAAGAATAGTACTTAGTGCAATGAGACATTTCCAATCACAATATTGATAATGAGCTGGCAACAATGCGAAGGTGTCACCAATGGTGTTGAGTTATCTAAGAGAATAAGCATAATATACAACTGTTGTAAATGGTGGCTGTTGTGGATGCAAAATATTTGTCTGCAGCCTTTGTACAATATTTGTGGTGCTTTAATACATGTAGAATGATTTTGGGATAACGACCCAAAATGCACAATGCTCTTTCTCATACAGGGTCGATCCCAGCATGTTGGTGGAAAGAAAAAAGAAATTTCTTTTGTTAGAGCCAATGTTGTAAAAAGCGCTAGGCGCTCGTTAGGCGGCAGACTGGGGCCTAGCGCCTATGCGGGATTAGGCGGGACATGGGCAGGATTAGGCGGGCCTAATCGGGGGAAAAAATCGTAGGCGGACAAGGGAAGCCTAGTGCCTAGGCGGGGATTAATCGGGACTAGGTGGAGATTTTTACATCAGAGGTTAGAGTTACTAAATAGTAATTGGTTACATGGAATGATTATTTAATGTTTTATTTGATATGATCCAAGATGGGTGATTATTGAGTTGTTTACAGATTTTGATGTGATGAATATGAGTTTAGCTTAAAAACCTTAGTTTTTATAAGGTACATTTTTTGCCTTAAAATTTGTAGTTTTAGTCTTTTTTGTTTTTCTTGAAATATTTAAGTAGGAGGTTTAAATTTTAATTGTCCAACGTTTTTATTGATTTCTTTAAACATTTATGTCTATTAATACTGTATTTGGCTAAAAAAATATTTTCACTGCAACCTAGATTGACCTTTTCATTAAACAATTTACCGGTTATTAAAGTAAAAAAGAGTAGAATTGATCGTGCACAAGAACCATTTTTAGATTGTTAGATAAACAATTGTTTTTTTTTTTGAATAAACACCCTTTTATTTAGAGATGTCAATGGCCGGAAAAGCCCGTCCCGTCAACTTGGTACGCTAAAAATGGCCCAACCTAACCCACCGCAAGCCAAGCAGGCTGACCCGCCCAAAAAATGAATAAATTCAAATAAAAAATAACAAAAATTACTTTTTTTTCCAAATATATGTATTTTAATGATTCAATTTATCAAATAATTCAACAACCAAATAATTAATTCAATAAAATTAAGTAATAAAGTCCATGAGAAAATCCAAATCATAAAGTTCAAGATGTAATAAAATCTAAAATACTACATAAACAAACTTAATAAGTTAAATATGATAATTGATGTTAAATACATATTTTAAAATATTATATCCACTTTTACAAAAGATGAAAATATGAAATATCAATTCTACTATTCTTCATCTTCATCTTCTCTCTCTCTCTCTCTCTCTCTCTCTCTCTCTCTCTCTCTCTCTCTCTCTCTCTCTCTCTCTCTCTCTATATATATATATATATATATATATATATATCTTTATTCTTTCTAATGGGGTTAGTCCCCTGCCCCGCCCCGCCAAAACCCGCGGTGAGCTAGCCCATTTAGGCCCGCCTCTTGCCGGGCTACTAAATGTACCCACCCTCTACCTTAAGCGGGGCGGGCCTGGGCTGTTTTGACAGCTCTACTTTTATTGGATGATGAGTTTAGGAATAATCCTCAACCTGTAAATTGAAGAAATGTTTATACATTGTGAAACTATTAGAAAAACAATTGTGGTCTGCCCAAGTTAGGTACATTGTATATAGTCAGAAAGTATGTATTATGATGTTCATATGTTTTTCCAAATTTTAGTCATGTCGAATATGAGTTCTTTTAATTATTCAACCATTTCATTTTACCAATAGTACTGTCTTACTGATAAAAAAAAATTGCAAGTTCAATTCTATTTTTGATTGCCTTCATAAGATCAGTTGTACTCTTGATTTTTGTTATTCTTTGAAATGAATTAGTCAATGTGACGTGACAAAGAAAAAGAAGTCAAAAAAACAAGAATGGAAATGGCTGAGTTAAACAAATCACATTATCCCTTTTTTGGTCTCAAGTCAAGTATAGTGTAGAAAAGCCAATCGGAAAAGAATTGAATCATATAGAGGGGCTTGCGACCTATGGAGTGTCGAAAATATTTTTTTAGGGAGCTTTAGCCTTTGTTTTTTAACTCGGTGCCTGAGAATTAATGAAGATTGCGTTACTCAAGTGAAAATGTGTGCTAACTAATATTGATTGTGACTATCTTAGTAATGTTTGTGTTTAAATGTTTTCCTATATATTCATCTCTATTTGAATAATGTTAACATCATAAATCTGGTGTATTTGTTTTCTGTATTGGCCTCAATTTTCTTTCATGTATATGGATGGGTCTTTTCTCTTATTGTTTTTCTTTTTCCTTCCTCTTTCCTTTGTTTTTTACATCAAACTAGATATGATGTCTTAATTACTGAAACGTATCAAATATGTCAAGATTTTTTATTTTTTATATGTTTTTATTTATTATTATTATTTTATTTGACCTTCAATATTATTCAATTGTTTTAAACATATGTCGTATTATAGGTGATAACTTAGAATTAGAATATTTATTGTATTCTTGGTTGGGCTTGGGTTGCATAATTTTAATATTCAAGAAAACTCGGGTTAGTTGAAATTTGTTAGTGCAACTCAATTTATTTTTTTGTATTCTTATTTGGGACTGGCTTGGATAATATTAATTTTGGAGAAAATTCAGCCTTCTTGAAAATATGTTACCTCTTAATTAGTGATGAAGTCATTGAAATTTCTTAGTCACTCTAGAATATATTTAGTTCAAAATCACATGCATTGTTGTATAGCATTAGTAGTAGAGATGATAGAGAAAATATGTTGGGTTAGGCACAGGTTTTTCAGTTTAAGAACCTGCTTTGTATCATTAGATTCAATGTTTTGGGATATATCATTTATTAGTGGAGATTTTTATTTTATTTTCCTTCGATTTGCACCTTCTGTGTGGCTAAGAGTGCCACAAAATACCACTATAACATATTTAATATAATGCTATAAATGTAGATTACAGAAATAGCAATCGATGGATCTGTTCATCGTCTTTCTCCATCGAATCGATACATCTTACTATGAAACCCGATTGAGCTTATTTGCTTTGCTTCACCTTCTTCTCTCTGAAATCTAATCGACATGCATAAAATTAACTTCAAATTCTTATGCTCTTGGTCCGCCTAATTTTTTGTTTTTCTTATATTATTCTAACGACAGAAATCATTCTCTTTGTTTTGGTTTTTGGTTGATACAGCCGCGTCCCAGAAAAACCCGGATGGGTGAATTGGAAATATGGTGTGATGTGTTGCAGGTTGTGCTTACGCAGTAACAATACAGAAATTGGCTTCATCAAGGTTTGACCGCCTCTTTTTTTCTTTTTAATAATTTCCTAAACATCTGTTGTATTCATATTAAAATTTCAATGTCTTAATCGTTTAGAAAATTTCGGCTGATTTTTGTGTTTATCGTGAAATTCCACTGAAAGAAATCATTCGTTGCAATTATTTTTATATACTCAATTACAATGAATTTTTCAGTGATTATTCTGATTATGGTGATCATTTAATCCTGAGGAGATACTGGTAATGAAGGTGTTTAAGAAATAAAACTGAAAGACATGATGACACTTTCTCACCATCTCTATCCACCTTCCCAGTAAACTAACAATGTAACAGAACGAATCAGTAAGATATTACAAGCCAAATTCATCCTATAATTAACTATTTGATAATTTATTTAGACAATTCTTATATGAATTTCACATAATATTTTTGCCAAACATACTGAATGTGGGATAATCTGCTCGAGATTTGTATGTTAATATTATCAATATAGCTAAATAATTAAAGCTAATTTACTTTTGTGAGAAGATTATAGTAGGACTCTGTTGGGATATAAATGGCCCCCTGTGGCGACACTGCCTTTAGATGATTTGATGGATAAAGAGAATGGGAAAATGACATTCACGACTTTATCTAATAGTTTTATTACCAGCTTTGTTTTGGTTTGATATGTTGTACTTCCATTTTGTGGTGCTCGGTGTGGCTGTGTTATTTATGTTTCTTCTGAATCGAACCCCTTTTTGCTTAATGTAAATCAATAAATGTTCCACATATTGATCTCAATTCTATCCCTGTTAGTTGTCCATTAATGTTCATCATCCTATCCTTGAGATTTAATAGTTCACTTGGTCATTAATTAATGGTATTCATGCTACTTGCCTAGATTTAACAAGAGTGTTGATTATTATGAATATTATGCAGTTACCTTTGTAGCAAATATCATGTTGTACTAAATGATTTGCTTTTTTTCTTTTTTGAATATTACCAGTGCTTGAGTTGGAATATTATGAAAATATTTGGTCGAGATGTGTTGTTTAGAATGAATATAGCACATTTACCACAAGCAAAGGCATTGCAATATAGCAATTATGTGACATGCTATTCCACAAATAAATGTCGATTTTGGCAAAATAACTTGTCCTCTTTTTTATTATATATAAAAAAAGCCTTTCTGTTGACTATATATGATATGGTTGGAACTCTATATCTTCCCCAACCCTTCAATTCTTTGTTCATGAGAATAATAAAAATTGAAGGTTTGATTGTGCAAATCCTACTAATATGTTGCTACAGTCGTCACATTGCAGTCACATTGCAGCCCCTGCATTTTTTTTTTCCAGAGTTGCTAAAACAAACTTTGGAAATTGAAACTTATAGAGGAAATTTTTGAATTGAAATATGGATTAGATATTAAAATGTACATTGCCTATATATTACGGCAAAATAAATATGTCAATGATATAACTTGTCAGTGGCCATAAGCAATTATAAATTAAGCAATTGACTAATTTTTGCTAGGTTAGATAATGTTGCTTTCTAGATAAATATTTTATCCATTGTTGTTGCTTTAATATTGTTTTCATGCTTGCTCTTTGTTGGCCTTTCACTATATATGTTGTGATTTGTGTTGATACCTTTGATAACCTGACTCTAATTTTGTTTGTAGATAGAGACACTTTGGATTGGTGACTAAAAAAGGTGTTGATTGCCTTGAATGGTGGACAAAAGACAAATCCGTTTGAGGTAATATTTGTTGTTTCATCATTTGGATATATATTCAACTATTTTCTTTTGTTTTATTCTTTCTGGGTGTCCGCCCTTTTCAGAAATTTGAAAATACACTTTGTACATGCACAACTCGACATTGAGACTCCTATATTGATTTCAAGGCGCAGTCTTTTCCCTAACTCACGTCAGAACATGTAAAATGCAAAGTTGGACTTTTGGGCTGCCGCATAATTATACTAACCATTTAAAACCATTCAAATCTTGTCGAGAAATCAGAAATTGACAAGTATCTTTAGTAGGGATGCAATTCACAAGCTGAAAATTTAATATCCCTACTTTTATTTTTGTATATCTACACTGCCCCTGATCGTCCGTATAGCCTTTTGTACCTTATAGCCAATTATGTACAAACAGTTACATTAGGCATTTTGGGTAGAGGTCCAATATATCAGTTGATTATTCTTATTTTGTCCTTTACTTTCAAAAGTTGTGGGTTATATGGATTCCCTTAGTGTTGTCTTGCCTTCCGTTCATTCTATGAAGTAAAGTTAGCAAAATCAGTCACTTTCAGTAAGCTTTCATGGGTATTATAATCAATTTTTAAAACTTATATTTCTCATTTTCTATGTCATTTGCCTTTGTAATTCAGAAATATTTGTAGTTGGTGGTGTGAAATTACCTTTTATCAGTTAAATTAGTTTATAATGAAAAGGGATTGACCAGAATGAAATGTTTAACTGTTGTTATAGTCTGTTTTTGGTAGTTTTTGCTTCTGTGTAAACAATCAGTGCAGAGAGATAAGAGTAAGCCAATGATTTAGTTTCAGTATTAATGTTAGTGGATGAAATCTTGATGTGCATTACTTCAGGAACAACCAAACCCCCATTCCCCAATCCTTTCCTAACAATATCATGTGTTATTTTTTTCTTCTTAATTTATGTTTCTGGATTATTTCATTATTTGCTTAATTTATGTTTTTGAGTTGTAAGATCATCCTAACAAAAGAAATTATTTACAGAACACTTGTATCGGTGGGATCATCATCAACTTTGACACAATCCACATTTGGGGTCGGCTATTGGAGAAACATTGAAGTGCAGAATATCAGTAAGGAAAAATGCAATTGGTTGAGAAATGGCATGACATAAAGTATGAGAAAATATACACGGGATGGGCTATTGAAGAACATTAAAGGCAAAGTATTGCCAATGAATAATCCCAATTTGTCAATAGAGATTATTTTATTACAGGGTATATTGGAAGTTCTATTCCTCAAGGGGCACACAACCACAGGGCGGTAGAGTTTGGTTTGAGTTTTTAAATATCAAATTTATGTACACTTCATTGGACGTTCTATTCCTCAAGGGGCACACAGGCACAGAGCATGCGCAGTAGAGTAATTCATGTACACTTCTTTCAAAAGATGTAGCAACCACGCAACATTCTTTTGCCAAAAAATAGAAAAGAGAAGTTGATCATTGTCGAGTTTGTGATGAGACAGAGATCTCTATCAAGAGTTCTGAAAAAACAACTCCTAAACCCCATGAGAGGTGGCGAGTCACATATTGGGGAGTTTGATTTCTAATTTGAGAAAGATGATTTATGCTTTATCGACTTATTTCATATCATGTTTCGGGTGTTCAAAATCGATGAGGTTTCCTCTTCCTTATTCTTAAAAGGAAAGGTTTCTCACTTTTTAGTTTTTTTTTTCCAGTTTACAATGGAAAAAGTTCTATGATAATTTTATTATTTAAGTTCTTGTCATATGTTTTTGGGTTTAAAATATCTTATTTATATTTCACCATTAAATTTTAATTTATGTTATACATAGGAAAAAATTTAGTCTTGCAAATTATAATTTAAGACTAAAATATATTACGGTGTGAACAACATTTAAAATAAACACAAAGTTATTCAACACTAATTGCAAATAATTAAAATCTTGATTTAATTAGATTAAAAAAATCATAAAGACCACGTGCAACGCACGTGCATCTTACTAGTATTAGGAAAAGTCTCAATTACCAAATTATCCTCCTTAGTGGTATGTAAAATATTAAAACCTTCCTTATTCCTAATGCACGATTTTTGACTCCCATTAAAAGAATGATTCGCACCTTCCATATTATTTCCCGCACAAACAACTAACTCCGGATTTGTAGTAGTGTGCGGCCCCTTTTCTTGATTTCCGTCCATGTTTTTAGGAAAGGAAACATCCATATTTGATCCCTTAGAAAGATCCTGACCCTTAATTGATTGGAGTCTATCATCCAACGGCTCGAACACTTCATTAGTAAGGATGGAAAACTGATTCGAAGATGATCCCTCAATATTTGAATGAGAAGCTTCAAAATATGTGTGTTTCGATTTTTTTGGCTGTGTTCAAAAGCTCCTTAGGTACCAATCCCGTTTCTTTTGCTCCTTTCTTGTTTATCATAATCCAAGTCGGATTACTAGTAACAACTTGCTTACCACCACATTGAATTACCTGCTTGTGTAGTCGGATGCCAACAAAGCGGTGGTGGTTTAGCTTTATTACCGTTCATATAGCAATCCTCCAAACTATGGCCAATATGCTTACAAAAATTACAATAAGGAGGGACTCTTTCATAAATAATTTTCTCGAGTATGGCTAGTATTCCCAAATTTGAATAATTTCCTCAATTGTTCATTCTCAAGATTCGGTTCAATGCAAACTCTAGCAAATGGAAGTCTAGTTTTATGAGCTGTAGGAGGATCAACTTGAAGAGGGCTGCCCAATTCTTTCGAAATAGCATATAAAGCATGGTAATCGAAAAACTGAATAGGCAAACCTGGAAGTCTGATCCAAACAGGTGCCAAGGGTGCTTCCATTTTCGGATTAAATGTAGGTGTCCATTTGAGTATGCGCAGATCGGACATGCCGAACATCCAAATCGTTCCCATCCAAAGACGATTATAATCCTCTTCCAACTGAAGCTTGATGATAATATGGGACTGATTAGCAAAACTCCAAGAAAATGGGCCTTTGATTCCCAAGGAGGATAAGCCTTTGCTGATTGCTTGAGCATGAGGGATGGCGAATGAAAATTTTCCAATCAAGGTAAGTCTCCCACGCCAAGGCCGAGTCGATTTTCTGTCTCCAAAGAAGAAAAAAACAGAGCTTTATGTCCTTCTTTATTTTCCTCGAAGTGCCAATTGGAATGATTTTCTTCTTGGATCGAAAGAGAGATTAACTGCTCACGAGAAGAAGAGCCGCAACATTGGCATAAGATTTAAGAGGAGGATTATCGATGTATCTTGACCATCCAGGTGGAGAAGAACCGGGGGCCACCATGAACGGAAAGCTAAGCAATTTTGAAGCTCTTGACAAGTCTTCGCCATTTTTCGTTCTTTACGGTTCAAGTGTACGCCTACGATACATTGTTGTTCGCTTAGGTGAAAAGGGGGAAAATGGAGTTGAAGATCGCAGAGGATCGAAAAATCGATGGCGAGCAATATTCAGGGGCGATTGCGGCAGATCGGCGCGAGAAATGGTCGCGGTCAAGATGGAGATGGGATGAAGATTGTGGTGAAGAAGGGAGATCTAAAACAAGTGTTGTAGGCGATCCGAGATGGCCGACTTTTCGCCGCCGCCTTTTTGTAGTTGTAGTTGGTACGACGAAGGCAAATATTGAGAGCGGTGAAGAAATTTATAATTGATTATAACATCAATTGAAAAAAACAGTTTGAAGTCCTACATAATCATAAACTTATACAAATCTAAAAGAAAAAATTTAAACCTAAATAGATCTAACTCGTCTGTTGAATCACAATACTGTAATGAAGGCATTGGACAAAAACCGTACCAAAGAAATTGATCTCACTTCAGTCAGATATGGTCGAGTAATGGTCTGAATCTTTTGAACAAAATCCAACATTGGGGAAAAACTTATTTACTAAAAAAAACTACTTATTGGGGACAAATTTATTAAAACTAAAAACACTGAATATTACTTCCCCCGAGGATGAGGGAAGAAAATGAGGAACAAGATGGATGAGCAAAAAACTTAAGATTTTGAGAGAAGAAAACAAGAGAGATGGTCATGTGACTAGCTACGTGCGTGTGTGTTACTAGAATAAATGAATAATAAAGAAACTATGGCATGTTTAGAAAATGAATCAGATTTATCATATTATATGTATGTCTAAGCATGTAATAAGTTGAAATTTTTTGTGTTTTGATATTTCACTGATATTCCATCACGTAGGCACCAAATGCTAAATTTTTCGCATTTTATCGTTCTGACTAGCTATACATTCTACGACATCAGCTCAAAGAAAATAAAAGAAAAATATGTACATATATATGATAGAATTCATGAACAATTTACATATGATCTATTTCTTTTTTTTTTTGAGGAAATATGATCTATTTCTAAATACTGATCAGGACTCTTTTTTCTGCATAATATGATCTTTTTTTTTTTGGGTAGAAGATTAGCTCTGGAAAAAAGAAATATGCAGATGAGTTGATTAATCAATAAATAATAAGAAGTTAGCAAATGGCAGAATCTATTTACAGACGACATATGCATGACATCTTGCATTTCTTCCAACAATTTTAGGTTGATTACTGTTTGATTAAGCCGTATATGACAATGCCAACGAATAAAAATGATTTAAATAATAAACAAACTACTTGAAATTTTGGCGATTGCACCGATTGTTTCGATTTGTGTCTCTACAATTCATCATAAATTGACTGATTGCGACTCCAAATGACATGTTTTTTCTTGAAACCATTACCCCCTTTTTTTCATTTGATTTTTAATAAGTCGACTTTTTTCATTTTTAAAACTCAGAACAATCTCAATTTATTTGTTTCCAGTTAAAATAGCATAGCAATTTATCCTTATGAAAATGATGTAAAGCTGTATCTCCAAAATATTATTTGTTTCCAGTTAAAATAGCATACCATTATCCTTGTTCCGAATATTAATTTTTTATTGTAATTTTATTGCATTCCTCTACTTATCGTTACCATAATCTTATATAATAATAATGATAGATATAAATCAATAACTAATGCTGTGAAAAAAACTGATATGAAAACCAGTATTACTTTTGGATATTATTCATAATCGATGTTGGATAGAAAATTGTAAATCTCTAAATTCATAGAATTTAGAGAAATGGCATTATCTATAGAAAAGGTAGTGATCAAGGGTCGTGGTTTTGCATTGGGGTCAAATTAATCTTATTACGATACAGCAATCTAACTGGCTTGGTTCAATCACGACCTAATTTGTATAATAGAAATTAATTACAATTTTTAACCATGTATAATGTAAGATAACATATTCTAATTCTTATATACTACAATTTAAATAGAAAAATAAAATAAATTACAAAACATATATAACAAAATCCAAAATTTGAAACTAAATACAGGATAATACTTCTTTGAAAAGAAAAAAACACACAATTTTTAACGGATTTTTAATCCGTTCCTGACATGTTTCCTGCCAATCGATCATACCGATTATCGAATCCCAATTATTAAAACACTGGTTTGGACTATTAAACACCAATACTGATTGAGGCTATTAAGAATCTTTAACAACTTATGCAACTATTTAGTTTCTTTTTTTTTTTTCCGAACGATAATATTTTATTATAACTCAAGAACTAAAATTACAACTACAATCGTAGCCAACGGGCTAAAAATGACAAGACTAACTCCAAAAAAAGCGGGTAGTTGGTAAGACCAATTGATTCACAGATGGACTAAAAACTACCCACCCAAAACTAAACCACTCCCATTGGGAGACTTTTATTGCATTCCTCTAAAGGAGATCGTTAACACACCAAAAAAAAAAATAGCACAGCAACCACTACATACTAAAGAACAAATAAACTGATCCGCTTTATGAATTTTCAAATCAACGGAAAATAAAATACAAAAACAAAATAAAAAAAACTACAACAAAGCAACAAAATAAAAAACAAAGGAACAAAACTACACCTAACAAACAAAGAAATAAAGGATATCTCCCTCCACCAAAACCACAGCCACATCCCAACACCACCGCTCCGCAAATCCGTACCATCTCCCAGTTGGCCCGCCACCACGAAGAAGCTCCCAAAGCCCGGATCTGAAAACAAAGAAGAAAAACGCTGTACGGGGGGTTCCACCGGCGACCAAAAATTTTCGGCCATCGCCGGCTTTCGTGGCGTGTAACAGCCAAAACTGGCAAATATGAACACCCTCATAGTTCCATTCTTACTAGAGAAGAAACCAAGAGGGGGAGGGGGAGGGGGGGGGGAGGGGGGGGGAGGAGGAGGGGGTGGCTGGGGAGGGAAGATGAGGATGGGGGATTTTAGGGTTTAGAGATTTTTTAGAGAGTGGGAGGAGAGAAAAAAGTAGAGAGAGAAAGCCTTTTATGCAACTATTTAGTTTCGCAATGAATTTTTACGCTATTTATAAACAATTTGAGTTTTTTGGAATCTCACAAAAATGCAGGAGCATCTTATGCAATAATATACCCAAATGGCCAGATCAGAAAAAATACAGGTAAAGGAATTTTACTTCTTCTAAATGCATGCTTCATTAACCATTATCCATATCAAATTCAAGATCATTCAATCTATTAGGCCTTTCCTTAGCATTTACTATTACCATTCAACATGGCCAAAAACGCAGAAGAAAACTCTCAAGCCAACACCTAAAGGCAGAAACACTTACTTACATCTGAAAATATTTACTTTGGGGCATCTGAGGCAGCATGGGGTTCCAGAAACTCCCATTGAGGCCTTGGAGCATCAGAAGATGAAATTCCATGTCCCAAAATAGTCTTAAGCCATTTAACCTTGTTTAAATATTCCTCCAAGTCCAAAACTGCTGCTTCCAGTGTGTCGGAGCGTACAGAATTTAGGGTTACTCCTCCATTACCTCTGTACTTCTTGAGGTCCTCCTCAGAAATTTCAGCCGGGCGTTCAGCTGAAGTGTGCCCAGAATCAGTATCAGCCCTACTTGTTTTCCTTGTACATCCTTGGCTTGTGTTTTCATCTTGTATATCTTTTGGTTTCTTAGGAGCCATTGATCCCAAAGATCGTTTAGGCATCTCCGTTGTGCCAGTGCTCTTAACCTCATCGGAAAAAGCTGAGTCGGATGAAACCGGAGGCGGAGAAGAGAGAGACAATCCAACGGAAGGTCCAGCTGTCACTTTATCCATAATTTGAAGTCCGCCAGCATCTGCAATGGCTCCAATGTCAGCACAAGGTTTAGTCTAATTACAAAAAAAAAAAAAAAAGGTTGTCTCTACGTTATAAATTGCACCTCAGGAGGGGGGAATTGTTAGGTAAAATACAAACATGGGTGTTTGTAACACGTTAAAGAGGGGTATTTGTAATTTTTGAAAGATAATTGGAATTTTTTGAAATTAGGCTAAACCACATGGGTAGTTTACGTGATTATCCTGTTTATTGACAGAAGAGGGAAAAATACTGGAAAAATGCAAGGATCCAAGATAAGAAACAATTAGCACACAATTAGCAGCATGTGAGTTAACCAATAAAATTGCCACATTCTAAATCTGATTTTCAACTTTGGTGTCTACTTGCAACTTGCAAGTAACAGACATTCACTGTATAAACCCACTTTTTCTTGAGGATACCAAAACAAGAGTTTCAGAAATGTACCTGGCAGATTTGGCAAAAAGTAACCCTAGATGGCCAGGCTAAAGAATGGCTAAGCTTTTGACTATCCAAGTATCCAATCTTTATAGGTACTCAAGTCTGAGCTTTTTTAAGCTCAATAAAGGATTTGAGAGGGAACGCTTGCAACAGGAATGGACCAGATTTGATCTAATGTAAACTGTTTTAATGAAACAAGATCCTTCGTCATCCAGATTGCATAAATACTAGCCCGGCTAAGTTGAACCATAAACTATAAAAAACAGTTTGAAGCCATTCAGTTATAGACTTCACACCCAAAATGTTATATCAAATTATGAAACTTTGGGTATATGAGAAACAAGGATTCTATTGTTATACTTTCTGCCAAAATCAACTAAATCCTGACACGCCAAAACCCAAAGGTGCAGTAGACTAATCTGTATTTGTTCCAAAAAAAATCTGTAATTATTTTCTTACCCAAAAAAAGAAAGGAAAATTGAATGTGTTCCACGCACAACATCTACCAAACCAGGAGCAGATTGATCACACTAGATCCAGAACAAGGATTTATCAAATACCATCTAAATTTGTTGTTAATCCCAAACCCATCCGAATTCCAGCTAGGTATATTCTTATGCCTCAACTTCACCAAAATAATAAAACCAAAGCTCAAGTCCAGAACAAGAAGCAATAAAGAATTGCCTTGACAAATAAATAATTATTATACGACACCCGAACTTCAGAGGATGACTTTCATGTCTAGATTCGTGCTGTAGGCAGAGGTTTGATTCGCAAACTAAAGTAACAGCACAGTGTGAGCGATCTCAGGTCTAACAGCTATGCACAATATCTTATACTCACGCCTTCATTTGGCATTCTAATCATATTAGACATGCCTCCATAAATTTCACTTAAAATAATCATACCTTGATTTATAGGTTTAAGAATCCAAGCACTAGGCCGACCACCGTCACCTTCCTGCGATGTGTCATAAACCAGATATTAGTATTCTATACAGCAAAGTGGACATCACCAAAGGTAAAATCAAACATCGTTTCATATATGTGTGTAGCTGCATTAACAAACCCGGACAATCTGGAAGTGGCTGGATCAAATATTAAGAAAAAACTGCTTTCACATGAAACTATATGTGACCTGATCATATGCTCTAGTCAGTGTTGTTAGAGGCGAGAGGCGCACCGAGGCGCAAAGGGCTCCCTAGCGCCCGAGGCGAGAGGCGCGCGCCCGAGGCGCGCCTCTTGAACATGAGGCGCCATAAATTAAAAAAAAAATAAAAAAAGGAAAAATAAGCAGAAAATAAAAAAGGATATAACTACTAAGCTCGAAATTAAAAAAAAGGTATAACTACTAAGCTGAAAATTAAAAAAAGATATAAATATATAACTACTAAGCTGAAAATTAAAAGATATACGCTGAAAAATTAAGTCAAAAAACTGAAAAAGAGAAAAACAAATAAATAAAAGAAGCTGAACTTTTTTTATAAAAAAGAAATACACATTTAATCATAAATAGGAAGAATACCTACTACATGAATATTTTGTATAATATTTATTTATTAAAACTAAAACATTAATGGAAAATAAACAAAACAAAAGGAAGAAAAAAAAAACAGGTTACCGGCAGTGGCAGGGGTCGCCGGCGGCAGGTGGAGCTCCGGCAGGTGGCGGTGGGGGGTGAGCAGCGGCAGGGGCAGTAGGCAGGGGCAGTGGGCTGCTATTCTTCTATTTGTTTTCTATAATAGTGTATAATAAAACCCTAAAACTTAAGTATTCCCAGGCTTTTGAAAAGTCAAAAAAGCAAAAAGTGTTAAATAAAAGTGGAAAGTGTGTTTAATTTGATATTCAAGTAACAACTTTCAGTGTTTAAACAAAAAAACACAAAGAAACAGCTGCATGTAGTAGAGGCGCGCCTCTCGCGCGCCTCCCACGCCTCTAGAGGCGCGCAGAGGCGCACAAAGGCGCGTGCCTCTGTAACATGCGTCGCCTCGGCATTCTAGAGGCGTTTTTTTCAGCGCCTCGCGCCTCTAGCGCCTCGGGCGCACCGGAGGCGCGCCTCTAACAACACTGGCTCTAGTGGTGAGATATAATATGCTTTTCCTCTGCTTAGACCTTAAAGCAAATGGAAATCCTCGAACAGTGCATTCCTAGGAAATTAGGAGGATAACTGAACCTATTACAATTTGAAGTTGGAATTAGATCATTTTTAAAAGATTCAACACCAGAATTTAAACAAATAAAAGCCCAATGGCTGACATAAGTCAAAATAAAGGGTTGTCTTCTGTTCAATTTACTCATAAGTTTCTCTTTTCTACTTACAAAAGAAGTCAAGACAAACAACAGAATAAGAGCAATAAATACATATTTTTAGTGAGAATGCTTAATAAAGCTGCAGCAAAGGGAGAAGACAACATTGTAACTAGAAACCAAACTGCCTGAATTTCTTGAACATGCTCAAAACTTCTCTAAATCGGAACCTCAAATGTGAAATCTTGCTCATAACCTTATATAACTTTATGCAGTGATACTAAGTTGGGACAAAACCATCAAAAACAGGTCCAGCCATACATCCCCTCAGCAAACTAGAATCAATATTTCCAATTAAACTACAAACATAACCCTGAACAAGTCGTAATTAGTGCCAATAGGCAAGGCACGTCGGGATAATAGGAATGCATAAGGAATCAGCAAGTGCTTTGTAAGATCACTCTAGCTTCAAACTCTCAAAGAAGCAACAGAGACTGCTACAGTGCTACTTACTTGAACGCAGGGTATTTCAGATAAAAGCAACGGAACAAAATGCAAAAGGATACTGATCATTATACCTTTTATATTCCTCCAATATCCTTCTTGTTTTTTCTAAAAGTAAAAAAAGGAACCGACAGATTGGTAGAGTTTGTGTGGGGCAGAGGCGTAGGCCCAATGAAAGCGGCCAGAAAATGTCCCTTTTGCTGGTTAAGAAGGTAGTTCAACATGGTAGGTTCTGACACATCTCTTCTATTTCAGCTGTCAACTCCACAACGTTCAAAACACCAGCTACCAAAACAAACACAACTACTTACATCAATTTCAAGCTCAACTTGTATCTAACCTTACTCGAGCCCAGAGGACATTCCAATTCAAATCATGAAAAAAAAAAAAAGACAAGCATCATATCGATCTAGTTTACCATACCAAATCAGAACCCCCAAAAGAAAAACAATTTGCTTAGTAAAAAAAGTCACCACTAAAGCTCAATCCATCAACAAATTAATAACCTTCAACCTATTAAAAATTTCTATACACCTCCCAACACTCAAGAATAAGGAAAATGAAATGTCCATCAATCAATGCCCACTGTCCAGCGAGTACAAGTGCTGCACCAAACACTAATTCTCCATTCAAATTCCAGTAAAATTCACAATTTTCCGCCCAAACTTATCTACACAAAAGTCCCCATCCAAGAATTGTGCTTTCACCACTTATTTGAAGCATTAAAACTTTTCATGCAAGGAATCCCTAGTTTCTTAATTTGTCATTTCAGTATTCTCAAACCCAATATTGATCAGGTCATGTAAGAACAGGGTTCAAATCTACCGATGTGTTAGGATGCCTCTGCTAGTCTGCTGCATACATCACTGCACTTCCATTTGACATCTATGCTCATCTTGCCGTGACCTTCTCTTGAATTCTCAAAACTTATGATGAGCTAATTCAAGAATCTCACATTTACCGAGCACAGATGTAGTGGGATCAAATTTGGCCCACAATATGAGACATTGGTAAAGTTTGGGAATGAAAAAGCCAGATGTAGTGGGATCAAATTTGGCCCTAATAATTTTACCAAATTCCAGGTTTGTCTGGAAACAATTGATCTAATAATACAAGAAAGTGGAACTAGGTATAGTTCCTTGTGAGAGCTGGAAGAAAGATCTACATTACAGTAAACTAATATTGGCTCCTACATCATCCATCCCAGAACCCGGATACATAAGACAAGAATAAGGAAAATGGGGATGAAATTACTCTACAAAGTGAGTTTCACCAACTAAGATTGCTAGCCGATTCAATTTTAGATGGATCTTGTTACATTGTCTAGAATCTAGATGCAGTAAAATCTTTACGGATTTGATCTAAACCTACCTTTGGATTTCCCAGAAAGGCCAACGTAACTAACCAAAATGCAAATTTCTCTTTTTCTGAACTAACTTTACTTAAACCTCAACCAAAGAAACCCAGTCAAAAAAAAAAAAAAAAAAGCGAACAAACAAAAACAATAAAAGGGTTTCCATGGATGATTCCGGGATGGGTCAGTGGGCTTGAAATGAAACAAACACCCATTATGAATCCCAATACTCAAATAATATAATAGGTCAAACAAGAAATCTAAAAGCAGCATTGGCACCAATATAAATTAGATATTGCAATTTCCTAAAGACAATATTGACATGTTTATCGGTTTCCTAGAAATAGAAGTGGCAGGACAGAAAACTTCCAATTGTGGGAAAGAAACACACATTTTAAAACGGTTCGATTAGAAGAGGAAAGATAACAAACCTGAGTAGGTATTGTCCATCCATATTCCGGAGACCAATCTAAAGATGGGCGCAAATCCTTAAAATAAACTTCATCGTAAGTTGAACCTTCTCCATGAGGTGGTTGTTTCAGCTCAATCTAAAGAAAAAAAAAACAAATAAAACTATAGTTTAATTATTAAGGTAACCAATGATGGCATAGCCACAACACAGTTGCAAATTCTACTTAAACTCAGTAAACAACATTACAATTTGAATCAGTAAATGCTAGCCACAGTTACAATAATTGAAATAAAAAAATTCAAGTAGAAACTTGTATCTTGTAAAATTTGCTACACCTCTGCAAAGTTAAAGCAGTGATTGTTCATGGCACACTTTGAAAAATGAAAATGGAAATTCGAATTAATAAGTACTATAACAGGCATAAAACTTCTCAGCCGAAAAGCCAAAGAAAGAACAAAAATTATAATGTTGTAATCTTTACCAAACTCGCTTGAGAAATAGATGCGCATCTACAACCCATTCCCTTCCCCAATACTAAACACAAAATGATAATGTTCTTTAGTATAATACTCCTAAGTTTGATAAGGTCCAGTTTGCATGGAAGTTGAAATACAAACAAATGAGAGTGCGTGCAAAACCAGAAAACCATTGAAAGCAAGATTGGAAAAGCCAAAAGTTAAGAAACAGAGGATATAGTTAGTATTTTGTTTTTCGAAATAGTGGAGGTTCACATATCAGTTAATGTAGCAAGAAAATTCATATTGGTGTGTTTATGAAGACAGAAAATTACATATTTAGGGCACTACAAATTCCAAAGAAAATAAAGCATTATAATGACTATGGATATATTGAGTGTTCAAGTCAATGCAATGTGGCAGAAATTTGAGAACTAACTCTAAGGGCACTGCCGTTTTAAGCATGACCGAGTCACTACATTCACATTCCCTTGTTGGCAAATAATAACATGCACAAAAGCAAGTTGAACTTTTTTTGTTCTTACTTTAGGATGTAACTGCTCTAACTTGTTTTATTTAAGGAGTTATCTCATTTAAAGAGTACAACTTATTTTTATTAGTACAAGGACAAAAACACCCTCATCCCCAATTATCAATGGAATTCTCAACATAAATTCCGGAAAATGTATAAAGAAAATATTTTGTAATCATTGAACCTTTGTCCAGATATTAGCATAAGCCAACTTTTGGGCTTAGGCCAAGCATCCTACCTGCAATAGGCTTTAAAAGAGGAGTAAGGTGCAGCCCGCGATTCAAACACGTGAGCGTTGGATTGCACAGTTAAAGGGGAGCTTAAAGTATTAGATATGAACTACCCATACCAACAAATGCATTTTCTTTTCTAGTGCCCATTATATAGATACTCTAAGGTCAAGAGTGTTTAGCCTGGAGTAGACATGGGATTGGTGATCCTCTAGGAAGTAAATTCCAGTGAGCGCGTGAGTGGGGACAAAGAGTGCTAGAAAAAACTCGTGTTGGTTTGTGGGGACAATTGTCAATCTGGTAAAGCGATTGAGGTCCAACAACTGGTATGAGAACAGGTCACGGGTTCAAATCCTCTTGGAAGCACGCTGCAGTGAGGTTGCCAGGAGCGGTGGAACTGAGATGCTGGCGTAGTGGAGGTAAACGGACCAGAACGGAAGGTTTCTAGGTGGCCGTAATTGAGAGGTTTGTTAATAGCGGAGGTAACCGAACTGGAACTGAAGGTTGCTGGGTGGCCGGAACTGAGAGGCTGGCGTGACGCGACGCTTGAACTTAAGAAATTAGCGTTAGAACGGGAAGTTTGGGCCGGGGCGGAGGTTGCCAAGAATCGAGTGAGATCTTTGGCAGTCCGGGGAGATTGTTGAGCTTAGGCCCAGCATCCTGCCTGCAATGGGTTTTGAAATAGGCGCAAGGCGCACCCGCGATTCGAGCACGGGAGCGCTGGATTGCGCAGTTAAAATTGAGCTTAAAGGATTAGATATGGACAACCCATACTAACAGATGCATTTTCTTTTCTGGTGCCCATTAAATAGATACTCTAGGATAAGCGTGCGTGGTCTGGAGTAGACATGGGATGGGTGACTTCCTGAGAAGAAGTTTCTAGGGAGTACGTGAGTGAGGACAAAGCGCGCTAGAAAAGCCTCGTGTTGGTTTGCGGGGACAGTTGTCAATCTGGTAAAGCGCTTGAGGTCCAACACCAACATAATCTATTTTTTCCAGGCTAATCAAGGAGCTAAAATCCTATATAAAGTTACATGTTAGCATCTCACAAATTACCTCGAGTAACGTACTAATGGCCTTTTCCACTTGCCATACTGTCAAGAGATTTAAATGATGTCACTATCCAGGATAAAGAAAAAATATTTTTATAAGCAGCAAGATGCAGTCACACTTTTATTGATGGAGGTCTCACATCTTATCATCCAAGCATACAATTAGCCTAAGAGAAATGAAAAAAAGACCTACATATTTGATACAATCACAGAAGAACTAGCATTAAGGTGACATCTCGAAAATAACAAATATATATATATATATATATATTTTTAAGACCAATTCTCAACCACATACCTATAAATGCGTACTAGATTATGGTTAAGTTCAATGCGTACACTGCTTACATGTAAGATTCAGCAACTCTTATTGGACAGGAATAATTTCTGTAGTATTTTATAATGTTCACTGAGTCCGGTACTGTTGCAAAGGCTAATACAGATTTCCAAGTACCAGAAACGTGTTTAAGAAATGGACAAAAACGTCTTCATGATAAAGCACAACGGCACCTCCAACATGTATGAATTACGGCTGCTGGGCTCGTGTTCAGTTGTGGGCAGCCAGTGGTAATTCTTCATCTGCCTCCCATTAGTTTGTAACAACACCTCTTGGGAATGCAAATTCTAGTAAAGCTCAGCTAATGATTTATACTAAAGTTAACTAGTTTGACATTATTTACTCAATTTTTTATCAATTAAAGTTGATTAAGGCAATTTCAGAATCAGCATGTGAATCTGTTTCCAATTTAAGGTGGTGATGACATTCTTCCTATGACATCCAAACCCCAGAAACTGCAGCAAATTAAACGCAGTAACCTACAGAGATCTATTACTATCCAGGAGAAATATTTTTTTCATCCTTTCCTTTCCCTTCTCTTCCCTTTTCTTTTTGGAGGTGATCTGCTGGTGGGTGGGAACTCAAATTTCACAACTTTAAGGAGATTTTTCTAGCCAGAAGCCAGTACGAAGCTACTGTACAGTCACCGAAAATTACAAAATTCAGGAAGTATTACCTGGGCCTTGCCATCACCTAATAACTGAGTTATTCTTCCACACCAATAACAATCACTAGTCCACCAGTCCACCATATCGCCCACCTTCCAGGAATCATCAACAATTACAGACACTTCTGAAATCACACTGGCATGAGGCATTTGCTTTACATTATAGATAGGTGGGTAGGCTGGCCTTAGCATCAATTCTCTATATTTATCTTTCTTCCTGATATAATAAGGTGGCACCTGATATAGCCTCATTGATTTCGTTTCTGCAGAAAGCAACATATAGAAGTTGAAAGAAATGAGATTATGCATACCTCAAAATGAATCACAACACTGAACATTTATGAACTTAGAAAATTTAAAAACTGCAGCTTTTCTCTATCACAAAAATATCTGGCTCTCATTTGTCTTCTACAGCTAAATTCCTAATTATAAACAATATTTATCATTTCCACAGCTGGATTTGTTGCCACAGGCCAATAAAAGATGCAAGGAAAAAAAATCAGATACTGTTTCCAATGTAAGCACATTCACTTCTGTCCATTGACAAAATCCAACACCAATAACTACAACTCCAATACAAGAATTTATAATCTTTATCTGCTCTATATTTTATTGAGATGGTTATATGTAAAGATAAAAATCAACACAGTAGCAAGAATGTCATATAAGTCAACACTGAAGCAAGAAAAACAGACCCAGGGAAACGTGGTCATAAGCATAAATGACTTAGATGTTTGTCTCCATATGCTTGCAGATCAAGGCATACAAATGCTTAAAGGTAGAAAGTAAAGGTTTATAGATATTTCACAAAGTCCTGCAGATCAAGGCAAAAAAATGCTTAAAGGTAGAAAGTACAGGTTTATAGATATTTCACAGTGTCTTTTTTCATTCCATAAATAGGCATGGAAGAGGTTTTTTGCCTCCCAAAGTAAATACCATAAGACTGCATTTTCTTTCTTCTATATAACACCTACATGGAATAAAACCGCAATAGAGATCTAGAACCCAAATTCAGTTTTAAGTATAGTAAAAAGAAAAACTTTTTATCAGGGTTTGGTATTCCCTAGATACCTTCACAAGTTCTTTTCAAAATGAAGTACAGAAGACAGAGACCCTTCATTCAAAATAGGAACTTCAGAGCAAAGAGGCAAGAGTAAATTCTGTGTTGCATCTCCTTGTGTTTCTATTGCACATTTTACGTCAAAAGTCTTAGGGTGCGATTGGATATGGGAGAGATTCCATTTTCGTTCCGCTGGAGATTTTTTTTGACCAAACATGCGATTGTTTATGAAAATTTTCAGAAAATATACTATTCTCTCATTTTCATTGTTTCTCATTTTTTCTCTTATCAATCACATCTACACATTTTTCACAAAAAAACTAATCATTAGTACACATTCTCCCGCAAATTTCACTATTAACTCACTCACACATTTCTAACTACCAATCATATCCAATCATTATTTTACTATTTTTAAATCAAATCAACTTTCATCATTACTTTTTCATCTCACATCCAATCATACTCTTAAAACTCATCTTTTTTCTTCCAAAATTTTTTTTTACCACTATTCTCTAGCAAAATGAAAATTTTCAAAATGAAAGCATATCCAATCGCGCCCTTAATGAATCTCTTTTTTCCCAAAGAAAAAAAAACATGGAATTTTATAGTGTATAATCAACTTTCAATATAGCCTGTGCAGCTGCCATATTTTTCAAATCGAAAGATAGCAAATTTCCAGTCTTATTATGACAAATACATTCAACCCAGTAATTCATCTCGAATTCATTTGGTTGAAGAACCAAATTTTCAGTAAGTGTAGCTGTTTTATGATTATGTGTAGACATGCACTCTCCTCCTTGGCTCCTCCATAACAGCTAAATAGGATTGGTTTTAACTTAAACAGCTTCACAACATAAACAAGGTTCCTAATGTGCAATTTGATTTCAAAACACAATGAACTTTTGTTTTTAAAAAAAATGTTCTGACTAGAGGTGAAAAATCAGGATCTATCTAAATGCTAGAATCAACAAATAACGCAACAAAATACTGCTCAAATGTATGCATGTTCTCACTTCATGACTTGAATTGTCACCATGAAGGATTAAGAAAATGATCTTTAGAAAAAAAAACAAAATCATAATCTTTCTGACGCAGGCAGAAGCTACAAACAAAAGCATTATGAAACTTCGCGAAGAAACGTATATTGCAATGAAAAAGAGATAAATCTCAAGTTTCTAATATCAATCATTAATGAATCACCTAAAAATAATAACAAAGCAACTATTTATAAGATCAGACTCCTACCACAATAAAACTCCTAACTTAACTAGGAAACATTAGAAGATATACTAAAATAGAAAATTCTGAAACACACAAATCACTTCCTAAATATAAAATATTGTAAAATCCTATAAGATAATAAACACGATATCATATCTCCATCACTTTCCCTCTAATAAATCCGGTTGAAAGTATGGTACATCTGTAAATGTATCATTGACTACTACTAACCAAGTACTGTAAAACAATTAGTAGAAATGACTTGCAACAGATACATCACAAATTCTGAAACCAAAAGGAAAATATATCAACTAAAGGAAACTGCAGGGACTTACTTTCATCAGGGTAGTCATAATACTCTAATTTAACGCTCCCTTTTCTCATGGTGATCTCTGTAATCTGGTATAAGAAAATATATCTATTTAATACCAGAAAGGGTATGCACCTTTGCAGAATTAGCACAGGTCAGCATAAATAAGAAATACTCAAAAGTTCCAGAAAAGTAAGCAGTTTTATCTAGGAACCAAAGATGGACATAAAAGAATCTCAAACCACAAGTAATCAGAGTTCTGATCTCAGAAAAGGTGACCATCTTCCAGACAATATTTTTAGCAGCATTCTTATGTAACAACTGTGAAGATCTTTACCAGTAACGCATTTTTGCTTTCCAAGATTGAAAGTGAAACCGAATTAACAAGCATTAACCCAATATGGCCCACATTCAGCAATTCTGAAGTCTTTTTAAAATAATTGATAAAAATTCATGTCTTGTACATGTACTTTTACTATCTAAACAGAAATCCCGTGGCAAATGGATATTCCGTAGTAGACCATAATACGAGTCTTTCTCACTCTACCACTTTGACCTGAAGGTTTACAGAAAAACCATATGCTACTGTGGATGTGTTTGGGAACCATAAGAGATTCCATAAACTACAATGTTATGATATCGAACAGAGAAATCCTCCAACTAAGAGGAGGTTGAAGGATCCGTAGGAAAGCTCTATTTGGGATTAAAGAGGAGCCGAGCCAAAATATAGAAGTAACTGCCACAGAAGCTATGTCCCATTTATTTACTCTTTTCTTATACATAAACTTAGCTATTCCACTTATGAGTTTTTACATGAAATTCATGGCAAGAGCAGCCCCATTCAGCAAATGCAAGAGAAAAAATTACAAACAACCTTTCAACAAAATTTTCTACAAACAACTTTATCACTGTTGAGTTGGTTTCGTATCGATAATTTGAGTACCATTAGCTAAATTACTTGATGGATTTCAAACAAGTATTGGGGTGGTTTTATGTGTTCCGTCTATATTTTGTAAGTTGCAAGATGAGACAAGTTCTGAACATCAAAAGGACATGAGTGGTGCCAAATAAATGGAGCTTCAGTGCCGAAAACAGAGTATATGGAGCTTAGACGAGGCTGCAGGGCCCCAAGCGCTAAAAACTGAGGGTATTAACACCATGTGGCGTGAAAATCGAAAATGCAATTTTGACCCATCTTTTGGAATAATTAACTAGATGATTTTGGACATCTTTTTGGCCGATAAAACAAAATTAAGGGAAAAACAAAGGATAGGGTTTCAGGGTTCAAGAAGGGGTTTCCATCCTCAAGGTTCAAATTCAATTAATTTCATTTTTTCAATTTTTCTTTTTTTCCTATATCTTGAACTGTAACATTTATCAATGGATTTAATTATTATATATATTGCTTAATTTCTAATTCTAGGACATTTAAGCAACTCAACTAGGAAGATTTGAATTCCTCTTCTAGTTCAACTGAACCTTTATTTTGCTAGTTGAGTTTTCTACATATGTTTTTATGTTTTCAATTAATTGACCACTAATGAGATGATTTGATAATCATATTGATCCGGGAGATGACGTATGTGTCTAGTTGTGTAAAAAATAATGAATTATAAGTACGGTAGGAATATACTACTGGTTTATGTAATTAGTTTGAGATCCATTGACGGATCTGAGATGCGTCTGTGGTAATTGGTGGACATAAATAAAATGCATAAATTTCTATATTCCATTAAAAATTAATTGCATGAACACAAGAACGTTACAAGATTTAAAGACGATTAGAAAGCAACCCTATTATGGGGAACCGTGTTAACCACAGAGTAACAAATTTTCGCTAATTATTATTTTCTTCTCTCTTCTACATTCCATGCTGAATTATAAACCATTAGGTAAACAAAGCTAAGGACTAACAAATGTAATATAATTCCAAAAGAATACGAATTTCACATTCTACATTACCTTGCACCGAAACCATGCACCACGATAACCTTTTTCAAAAGACCTTGCTTCAGCCAGTTCTCCAACTTTAAAAGGTAGATTAATTTCATTCTCCATGACAAATTGCACCAAAAATTTATAACCCTGGATATATCCACCAAAACCACACATCAATATCTAAAACACATACACCATGAATTATTTTTTACTGCTACATGTAGGGCAGAGAAGAGCATGTAAGAGTGTAACCAACATACTGTTGGAAGTTACGGTCAGTTAGCAAAATTTGCTAGAGTTACCAAACAGTTACGGTTAGCAATTGAGAGTAGAAGAATAAGAGGCTACAATAGAAGAAAAATGAGAAGGTGTTGGATAGTGAATGAAATTTAGTTCATTCGGTTCTGCTATTCTCTTCCTCTCTGAATCCCCCTCTCTCCTTCTTCCTTCGTTTCTCCTCCATTTTTTTTCTATCAATTTTCTTTATGGAATGTGTAAGTTACGTAATAAATTGTGAAAGCTATATTCCAGCTTCGATCATAACAAGTGGTATCAGAGCCGCTCGATCATTGAGCAGTCTTGTGCAGCCATTGAGTACCCATTTCAAGAATTCAAGTACTTTGAAGCAGTGATATCAGAAGTCCAAAATAATACAGAAAGTTGGAGAGAGGATCATATCTAACAGAGAAAAACTTGAGTTGATTGCACCATATCTCATATTGCTTAAGGAGGATTCAACTAAGCTGTTTTTATGGATGGTTTTTCCATTGGGAAGGTGGTTGTCCTAGACAATCAGAAGGTATTTGATGAAATGACAGAGCTCTTGGTTGAAAAAGGGAGCAAAGGATGCTTCAATGATGAATATGCAAGCATGTTTTTACTTAATCATCCAGCAATCAAGAGTAATATATGGAATACAAATACTATTGAAATTCTAGAATACAAGGGTTTGAACAAATTTTGGAATGAGATGAGTGTGGTTAATCTTGAAAACGAGGACGTGTTCAAGTTTTTTAGCTGAAAATGACTCAATAAAGAGTTTGAAGGCACATTCGGCAATGACACGGACTCCTCCGGAGCCGCTAGTGCTTTAATTCAAAATAAATACCCTTGTGCCACAGTTACAAGATGAAGATCACAGCAGCAAATCCGTACCATTAAGAACAATAACAATGTAATGTGGCATTGGAAAATTCACCAAACGCGTTCAACTTTCATGGCTGAAATGGAGGATTTAATTTCTTAGATCCTTGGGACGAGGCAGTTTCGGATTGTGAATGAAATTAGTTCATTATGTT
The DNA here is from genome assembly GCA_016081115.2 of Rehmannia glutinosa. Lineage (NCBI taxonomy): Eukaryota > Viridiplantae > Streptophyta > Magnoliopsida > Lamiales > Orobanchaceae > Rehmannia > Rehmannia glutinosa. The sequence goes on from CM071926.1 coordinate 140,980,760, forward strand.
TTGTTACGCTCTTCCTCTCTAAATCCCCTCTGATTCACTTTCTCTCCTTCTTCCTCTCCTTTCTCCTTCATTTTTTTCCTATCAATTTCTCTGTATGAATCATGAAAGTTATGTAATAGATTGTGAAAGTTACAATTCCAGCTTGGCTCATAACACATACACTCACTAACGTTGATAAGAAAGACACAAGCCCCAAATCCCCATCTCCCACGAAATCTTTCTATGGCTGCACATTGGATTATAACAAGAAACACCCTCAATAAACTACCGTCTGGTTTAAGAAAATACTCGTAAAAAAGCTTGTCCAGTTACGTTAAAGAAAAACCCTCAAATAAACTACCGTCTGGTTTAAGAAGAAGCGTGTATTTCATCATATTCATCCGTTGTTTCGTTTTTTCGTAATAATATTCCGTTACAATCAAACACAACTAACATGATTACATGAACTCCTATTTTGTTCAATAATTTCGATACATCTATTTTTCTTTTTCGCTTTATTCTACTAAATAATACAGGGAAGGAATTGAAAATCGATAATACAAACCTGAACTCTCTTGAAACAATAAAGTAAGCCAGTGTGCCAACTTCTACTCCACCAAATTGAGACGAGAACTGCAAAGAAGTGAGGGATTTGAACTGAAAAGAAAAATGAAGTTGGCGTTTAATGCGAGAATTAATAATGGAAGAAAAGAAGAGTGAAAATGTCGTGGTTGTCCTTTGGCCTACTTTCAATTTTTAAGAGTGAAAGTTGATGAAAAAAAAAGGGTAAATGACATGTCACCCCCTAATTTTATAGTTTTTGGCACATAACCCCCTAGAATTAATATAATACCACTTATTCAAAAGCCTAAATGTTTTTTTATAAAAAAAAGATAATCTGATAAAAAACTAAAAATAGTAAAAACATCGAAATTATTCTAAAACCCTAAAATTATAAAAATAAAATATGGATGTTGTTGATAAAACTATAAATCATTTATAAAACAATTCAGCATTTATTTAATATATTTTAAATTCCAAAATAAAAAAAACTCAAAACTCTTTGTAAAATTTTCTAAAAATATTCAGATTTTATTATCCCGATTCTGATATCCTATATTTCTAAAATATTTTAAAATTATTCCAAAATTGCTTTTGAGTTTTTAGAAAATTTTAGAAAGATGTTTGAGTTTTTTTTTTGAATTAAAATATTTTAAATAAATGACAAAATTTTTATATATGATTTATAGTTTTCTCAACAATTTCCATATTTTATTTTTATAATTTAGAATTTTAAAATAATTTTTATTTTTTATTGTTTTTAGTTTTTTAAACAAATTATTGGGATTTAATATTTTCAATTTTTAGATTTTTGAATAAGTTTGAAATTTTTATAACTTTTTTTAATAATTTTAAATTTTTCTTTTGTGAATTTTGGCATTTTGGCATGTCAAGAATACCCATTAGAGAGGCCCGCTCAATTTTATATTTAATATCTTAGCCCGAATGGGCTTCTGGGGGCAAAGTGCTATCATTAATTTAAATTTAGGGGGTAAAGTGGTGTTATGTTAATTCTGGGGGGCAAAGTGCTATCATTAGTTTAAATTTAGGGGGTGAAGTGGTGTTATGTTAATTCTGGGGGGCAAAGTGCTATCATAAGTTTAAATTTAGGGGGTGAAGTGGTGTTATGTTAATTATGGGGGGTTATGCGCCAAAAACTGTAAAATTAAGGGGGTGACATGCCATTTACCCAAAAAAAAAAAAAAAGAGCTATTAACCCCCAAAAATCTATTAATACACTCATCCTCTTAATATACCCTCATATCTATTTCATAAATAATTTATTTATTTAATACACCCCCTAATATTCTCTAATTTACCCTTCCTTATTTAAAAACTCCAACTCTTTTTCCAAAAAGATAAACCTCAATTTCTTCTCCCACCCATTCACACTAACTTGGAACTCGTCGGGAAAAAGAAAAAAAACTAACTGTTGGAACTCTATTCTTCTTTGTATGACGAGGAGGGACTAAAACCATTAATCAGGACTTATATCTACATAGAAATTGGCCAGATTAATTTAACATTACGAATAATTGGATTGCACAAGTATATATGAAAGTCGATTTGTGTTTGGTCAATCTGAAAGGTCAATCTTTTGTTTGGTTTAATTTTTTCTTTTATTGAAAATTTATTTTTCATGTTTTGAAATCCCAAAATAAATTTGGTGCAATTTCAAAATTTGTTATATCCCTACGCAAGATTTAGTCTTTTAATTTACTGAAAGGAGAAGAAAATAATTTGGATGAGATGGGGAAGAAGATTATAAGATTTAAAAAGATGGAAGTGTATTTAGAGATATTATGGGTGTATTTAAAAATTTGTAGGGTACTAAGGGCATTTTAATCTTTTCAATTAATGATATTGTTGTAATTAAAAAAATGGGGTGTATTAATAGGTTTTGGGGGGTGTTAATAGCGCCTTCCAAAAAAAATTTGATTGTGTTCAGTGGCGGACGCAGGATTGTAATTTTGGAGATGAAAAATGGACTGAGTTTATAAATTTAAACTATACCAAAAAAAAAATTCATATAGTAACGATAATTAATGGCTTTTCATATTGTAAAAGACAACTATTTAAAGTTTTTATCAAATTTTAGAGGGCAATTATAAATTAATTCATTTGTTTTACCTTTTAAAAAATAATTTAAATTTTGTTGGGGGGGAGAGGGGAATTCTTGGAAAATTTTGGGGGGCAGTAGGCCCCCTTGTCCCCCAGGGTCCGCCGATGATTCTGTTGATGGAGTTGATGGAGTTGATAGAGAATTATTTGATATGTTGATTGTTTGTGAAATCTTCTTGGAAATAATAATATAAAATATAATATTAGAAAATTGAATAAATACTAACATTTGAACCAAAAATAGGCAATATATACACATTTTGTTATTAAGATTAAGAGAAAAACAATAAAACTTATGATCCATTAAATAAATTTAGGGTTGCAAATGAATCAAGCCGATCGTGAGCTATTAGGAGTTGGACTCGATAAAAGCTCATTTGAGTTCGCTTAATGAGGTTCGTTAAATAAATGAATCAAACTCAAATTTAGATATATTCGATTCGTTAGCTCGTGAGCAGACTCGTTAGTAAGCTCGTATAAATTAAATTAATAGTTTGACTATAATTTTAATTAGTATACATTTACTTATGATAATATGAAAATATTTAAATAAATTTACTTGTCCGAATAAAATAATAGGTTTTAATAGATATATTATGTGTTTTAAATATATATAAATTTATTTTTGCAATAAATTAAAAAAATAATTTAATTTATAATTAGTATTAATACTATTCGTTTAGGCTCGGTTAAGCTCGAAGAAGTTCGTGAGCCATCAATATATTCAATAATTTCAGGCTCGAGTTCGACTCAATAATAAACGAGTCAAGCTCAAACGACTCAAATAAATTACCAGAATTATTTGTATAAATAGGAGGAAGAGAGAAAAACAAATAATATAATTGGGCATTGAGAATTGTAAAAGAGAAAGAAAATTTTGGAAAAAAATGATATTTTCTTTCAAAAATAATTCACAAACAATCGCACATTTTTATGGAGGTGGAGGTGGTCGACATATTAACATAAACACGCGCTTTAGGATATCAACATCAGTCCGATGCATGAGGCACAACATTGTGAAATCACAGTATCTTATTTAAATCTACTGTTGAAATGGATTTTAATCAGAATTGTAAGAATATGGGAATATTTTCCTTGATCATTCACCTTCACGTGATCAGTATATATACAAATTACAAGACTAATTCTAGGCATAACTATAGGCTAACAATTAGGAAGCTAATTCTAGGCATAACTATAGGCTAATAATTAGGAAGGTAATTATATGCATTGACTACAAAATATTTACAATATATTTATCACACCCCTGCAGTCGAAGCGGGAGGTCTACGGACGCTGAGACTGTCCCGAAAATCTTCAAACAAAACTAGCGGAAGACCTTTGGTGAAGATGTCCGATATCTGATGACGTGATGGCACATGAAGTACACGGACTTGACCACGCGCAACCTTCTCCCGAACAAAGTGGATATCCATTTCAATATGTTTTGTACATTGATGTTGAACTGGATTACCTGATAAATAGCACTTACATTGTCGCAATAAACAAGAGTAGCCTTTCTAATCGGACAATGCAACTCTAAGAGAAGGTTCGAATCCAACATGATTCGGAGACAACATTTGCAACCCCACGATACTCGGCCTCGGCACTAGAACGAGACAATGTGGGTTGACGTTTGGACGACCAAGAGACCAAATTGTCACCCAAAAATACACAGTAACCAGACGTAGAACGCCGCGTGTCAGGACATCCTCCCCAATCTGCATCAGTATAAGAGACAAGGGTAGAAAAAGAAGACGGGTATAAATGAATCTCGTGATCCAATGTACCCTGAACATACCGAATAACCCGTTTGAGAGCAGACATATGATCAACTCTCGGATCATGCATATGTAGGCAAACTGTTACGGCATAAGAGATATCCGGTCGTGTAAAAGTGAGATACTGTAGAGCCCCTGCAAGACTCCGATAAAGAGTGGAATCATCAAATTTAGCACTAGATGTAGCACCAACCTTTGACTTTGTGTCAACCAGAGTAGGAGATGGTTTACAAGAAGACATTCCTGCACACTCAATTATCTCCTCGGCATACTTGCGTTGTGAAAGAAATATACCCCCTTATGTCGGGTCACAACAATACCAAGAAAATAATTCAGAGGACCAAGATCTTTTATATCAAACTCAGAACTAAGAAGATCCATGATAGAACACCGTAGAGCATCAGAAGAAGCAGTGAGAATAATGTCATCAACATATAATAAAATGTAAGCCATATCGGATCCCTTGCTATAAATGAATAAGGAATTGTCACACCTGCTATTAGTGAACCCAATTGACAAAACATAATCAGCAAAACGCTTATACCAAGCTCGGGGTGCCTGCTTAAGTCCATATAATGACTTACGCAAAAGACATACATAATCAGGATGATCACGATCCCTGTAACCCAATGGTTGATGCATATAAACTGTTTCCTGAAGCTTACCATGAAGGAAGGTATTTTTGACATCCAACTGATGAATTGGCCATGCCTTTGAGAGAGAAAGACTAAGAACAGTGCGGATCGTAGCCGGTTTCACCACCGGACTAAATGTCTCACCACAATCAATGCCAACCTGTTGTGTTTTTCCATCACCTACAAGACGGGCTTTATGCCTCTCAAACACACCATTAGACTTGACTTTATGAGTAAAAATCCACATTGACCGAATCACATTAACATTAGGTGGACGGGGTACCAACTCCCACGTCTTATTTTTAATAAGAGCATTATATTCATCATCCATGGCCATTTTCCAATTCGGATCCCGAAGAGCCGTGATTGGATTACGAGGTAAAGGAGACCTCACAATCGCGGAGTGGCATGAATATTTTTTATTGGGTTTAAATATCCCATGCTGACTTTGGGTCACCATAGTGGACTTCTGGAAAGGAATTAGAGTCGGAGTTGGAGCAGGAGTATCTGATTGTGTTTGGGCCAGAGGTGTGGGCTGGTCAGCTTGAGGAATAGGGGAAGCTTGCTGGACCGACTGAGATAAGGGAGATGTGGGCTGGGCCATTTGTGAGGGAATAGGAAAGACTGGACCAGATTTTTGTAGATGGTGAATGATGTAAGGGGACAATCCATCATCAAGAAAATTATAAGAGTGGGAAGTTGGGGAATGTAATTTTGCAAAAGGAAAAACATTCTCATCAAACAAGACATGATGACAAATAATGATCATATTAGACGAAAAATCATAATACTTGTAGCCACGATGGTTTGTAGGAAACCCCAAAAACACACAAGGAGTGGACCTATGTGGCAACTTATTGATAGTTGTAGATGGTAAAAGGGGGTAACACAAACAACCAAAAACCCGCAAATGAGAATAGGTCGGAATCTTTTTGTAAAGAACCTCAAGAGGTGATTTATTTCCCAACAACTTACTCGGAAGAATATTAAGAAGATAAGTTGCCATTTGTAATGCATGATGCTAAAAGGAAAGGGGAAGAGAGGCATGAGCAAGAAGAGTGCGAGAGACATTATTTATAGTTCTTATTTCGTTCGGGTTTCCTATTTTGAGGTGAAGTATGGGGACAAGAAAGACGAAAAGACATACCATGAGTTTTACAAAAATCCCAAAATGGACCATTATCAAACTCTCTCCCATTATCACATTGCACATTTTTTATATTACGTTCAAATTGGTTGAAAATCTTGGGCTTTAAAGGCCAAGAAAGTGTCATAAACATCCGATTTCCGGGCCAAAGGAAAAGTCCACAAATAATTAGAAAAATCATCCAATAATAAAGCATAATATCGATGTCCCAAAGAGCTCAAAATAGGAGAAGTCCAAAGATCACTATGAATAATGTCAAATGGCATAATAGTACTTGAAGAAGACGAAACAAAAGGCAATTTAATATGTTTTCCGAGTACACAAGAACCACAAATGCTAGAACCAGAAAGTCTAGTACAATCAATGCTTTTATTATGCCTAAGAACATCTAAGATAGGAGCACCCGGATGACCTAAACGATCATGCCATAGCTTAGGAGAGATGGCAGTAAAGGTAGATGAGGTAGCTTGATTGTTGAGAGAGGAGGAGAGAGGATAGAGATCAACCCCGGCTATCACATCGCATTATTGGCATCCCCGTCCGAAGGTCCTTCACAGAAAACCCAAAAGGATCAAATTCAACTATCACAGACTTATTAGTAGTAAACTTTCTAACATAAATGAGATTTTTGATGAGTTTTGTGTTATCAAGATTTTGATGATTTTGTTTAATGAGTTTTTATACCAAAACAATGTTTATAAATGTTGTCAAAATACTCCAAATTGATTTAAAAAAAATTTACTAACTTTCCGGAGCATTTATTCAAGTTTATTTTCGACTAAAATATTGGACAACACTTTTGATGATTTTGTATTAATGCGTTTTACATCAAAACGATATTTCTAATGTTGTCTAAATACTCCCGATCGGTTTAAAATATTTTTACTAATTATTTAGAGTATTTTTTGAAGTTTATTTTTGACAAAAATCGGACAACAATTCAAGTTGGAGGTCGACCGGTCGAGCAAACGGTCGACCGGTACCTGAAGAACGCACAAAATAAAACAGAAAGCATTTCTGTGAAAAAATGAGAGGGGGCGACCGGTCCAGGGAAGGGCCGACCGGTCGGACCCCCCTCCAACCTGTTCCTAGATTGTACTATTTTTTTCTAACATTCAAAATTTTCTATAGGGTGACCGGTTGCCCTGTGTATTGATTTGACAGCAAAATTTCTACCGTTGGAATCCTTATCAGCAAGATTTGCTTTTGATTTTTGTACAATATTTCTACATCTTGTGATCCTCTTTTTGTAGACAAAAGTGAAGAAGGAGGAGCATATGTTTGTGAAGACTCTCCTATAAATAGAGGATGATTTGAAGACACAAGACATAACACACAAGCATACAATACAACAAGAAATTGCAAAATTCTCAAAGCTTTCATTTTTACATTCTTGTTGTAATAGCCTAAATTCTTGCACTTGCACAATCTTGAGCTCTACTTGCACTCAAAGTTTGTATACTTCATTTATTGAGTTGTAATCTTGAATTTTTCTATCATCCGAAACTAGATATCCTTGTTAGTGTTCTTGTGGTAAGAACACACTTGGATGATCTTAGGTATTGAAGAGTGTGGTACTCTTCATAGGTGTTGAAGGAAGATTGTGGTAATCTCCTTGAATGTGTTGTAAGAAGATTGTGGTAATCTTCAAAGGTGGTGTTGTATTAATTGTGGTAATTAATAAAATCTTTTTTTCTTTTCGAAATCCATCCCGGAGATACTGGGGTGGTAGAGGATTAGGTCCTAGGTGGGTTGAAACTCTTTAAATCGACGAGTGTTGTTTAATTTCCGCAATTACATTCTTGTCATTTATTTGTTCATTCGAAAAAGAGGGCGATTTGTGAAAAATCGACATAATCTATTCACCCCCTCTAGATTATCGTAGCCACTTGGACTAACAAGTGGTATCAGAGCCAAACTCTTTGGCTAGCTCGTTCCGAGTAAAGAGGAAAGATCCATGGCTACGAACAAAGCTTATCTCACCATCGGCGCCTCCACCAATAAGGCACCACTTTTCGACGCCAACAACTACACATTTTGGAAAGACCGTATGGAGTGCTTTCTACAAGGGTGCAGATTTGACATTTGGAATGTGGTCATTGAAGGAGTTGATCAACCAACCAAGAAATTGGAGGACGGCACCACGACTCCTAAACCTTTCAAGGAGTTCGATAAAAATGACAAGAAGGCCTTCTCTCTAAACGGTAAGGCTTTAAATATTTTGCATTGCTCTCTTACCACCACCGAGTATAATCGTATAAGAGGTATAAGGTCGGCACATGAAGTTTGGGAAAAATTAGAAACCATCTATGAGGGCACAAAGAAAGTGAAGCAAGCAAGAAAAACAATGCTTGTGAAAGATTTTGAAAATTTTAATATGCATGATGGTGAAAGCATATCAAAAATGGTGGAAAGGCTTGACAACATTGTCAATCCTCTTGTGGCTCTTGGAAAAGTCATCTCCGAAGAAGACAAGGTGACCAAGGTATTGAACTTTCTTCCCGACTCATGGTCCGGAAAGGTGACGGCTATCACGGAAGCATAAAATCTCGAGACACTCAAATTCGATGAGCTCATCTGGAACCTCCTCATCTACGAAGTCTATCTCAAGGAGAGAAAAAATTCCAAACCATCCATCAATCAATCGGGTATGCAAAATATTCCTAAAGGTCTTGCATCTTCTTCTAATAATGCATACTATGATATTGATGAGGATGATGAGGAGACGGCCGCACTTGTTCGTAAATTTGCAAAATTTGTGGATAAAAAGAAAAAGAGAAAACCGAGAGACAACTCATGTTTTAAATGCGGAAAATCCGAGCACTTCATAGCCGATTGCCCAAAACTCGAGGAAGAGGAACAAAAGAAGAAAAAGCCTTTTCCAAAAAAGAAGGCTCTAAATACGGAAGTCAAAACTTGGGATGAGCTACTTGAAACAACCGACGAAGAAGGAGAATCCGAACATGGTCTTATGGCCATAGACGACGAAAACAACGAGGTATGCTCTAATGCTTCATCTTCTTCCTTAGTTGATGATTTACAATGTGATTTTGATGAATTGCAAATTGAATTTCAAAATTTGATTGTTAAATATAAGAATTTGAAAAAGGAGCATAAAGAGCTTAAAATTGAAAAGGAAAAATTATTTACTTCTTATGAATCTCTTGATAAAGCTCATGCTATTTCTCTTACTAGAATTCATACTCTTGAAACCGAAAAAGAATCGCTCACCAAAGATCTTGAATGTTTGAAAAAGGATGTGCATCGTTTTAACTTAAGTACGGATAAAGTTACAAAAATTTTAGATGCACAAAGAGGTGAACATTCTAAATTAGGCTTGGCTATAAACCTTTTCAACCTCTTTCAAAACAAAAAAGACCAAGGTCCGACTTTGTACGTGCTAATAGTGCCTATAATCTTATTTGTTTTTATTGTGGTAAAGTTGGTCACTATGTTAGTCATTGTAAATTAAAGAATAATTTTAGCTTTGTTTGGAGACCCAAAGGTCTCAAGGCTAACCCCCATGGACCCCAAAACTATAGGGTACCTAAATATAATTCTTTTATAGGTCATAGGGGCTATAACAACTATGGAGGATTCAAAATGGCTCGTGGACAGCTGGTGTTCACGCCATATGACCAGAAAGAGAGAACTTTTTACCAACATCAAGCTCCAAGAAGAGGGTATGGTCATGTTCGACAATGACAAAAGAAGAATTCTTGGAAATGGAGAAATTGGTAAATCTTCTTTCTCTCTTAGTAATGTTCTTTTAGTAGAAGGGCTTAAGTTTAATTTGATAAGTGTTAGCCAACTTTGTGATTCAAATTATAATGTTGTTTTCAATAAATAAAAATGTCTTATTTCCAAAAATGATAAAATTATTTGTGAAGCAATAGAAAAGGCAATCTTTACAAAATTTGTACAATTGATTTGGTTAGTCAAAATGTTTCTTGTCTTGTCGCCAATAATGATTTAACTAGTTTATGGCATAGGCGACTTGGACATGTTGGATATAAAAATTTGCAAACTATTTACAAAATCCAACATGTAAAAGGACTACCCAAATTGAATTTTGAAAATCTTGTCTTATGTGACACTTGTCAAAAGAACAAATTAGTTAAGAGTAGTTTTAAGCCCAAAAATGAAATTTCCACAACCAAGCCTCTACAACTTCTTCATTTAGATTTGTATGGGGATATTGGTACGGCAAGCCTAAGTGGAAAACATTACACTTTTGTTATAGTTGATGATTTTTCTAGATATACTTGCGCTCTATTTCTTACAAATAAAAGCGATGTCCTTAATGAGTTTGTTAAGTTGTGTAGACTTATTGAGAATGAAAAGGAAGATACTATTAAGTCTATTCGAAGTGGTCGGGGTGAGAGAATTTGATGGAGATTTAGAGTCTTTTGTGAAACCAAGGGATATAGTCACAATTTTTTGGCTCCAAGGACACCTCAACAAAATGGAGTAGCCGAAAGGAAGAATCGGACACTTCAAGAAATGAGTCGGTCCATGCTCAATGAATTTTTACTTCCAAAATATTTTTGGGCCGAAGCCTTAAGTATCGCTAGCTATGTTATTAATCGAGTTTATATTCATCCTAAAATGAACAAAACTCCATATGAGCTTTGGAAAGGAAGAACTCCAAATATTAGTTATTTCAATATATTTGGATGTAAGTGTTTTATTTTGAATACTAAGGATCAGTTGGACAAACTTGATCCTAAGGCCGATGAAGGAATATTTATGGGGTATTCAACCAAAAGCAAAGCATATCGGGTTTACAATAAGACTAGTGGGGTTGTTGAAGAATCCATCCATGTCAAATTCAATGAAGCTTCGGGTGTTGAAAGGATACCCAATGATGATAGTGATGAAGAGGATGTTATTGAACCAATTGTTCAAGATGATGCTCAAAATGATCAACCTTCAAGCTCAAATGTTCGTCAAGAAGATAAAGGTGATACTTTGGATCTTCCCGTAGCATTGAAATTTAAGGGAGATCACCCAAAAGATCTTATTATAGGTGATCCACTTGATAAAGTAATGACTTGAGGAAAATTTGCCAAGAAAGCTCTTATATCTCAAAAAGAGCCTAAAAATGATAAGGAAGCTATTGAAGATGAGGATTGGTTTCTAGAAATGCAAGAGTAGTTGAATCAATTTGAAAGGAATGATGTATGGGAATTAGTAACTTGTCCTCCATCTCAAACAATTATTGGTACAAAATGGGTATTTCGGAACAAGCTCGATGACCAAGGCAATATTGTCCGAAACAAAGCAAGGTTAGTAGTTCAAGGTTATTGTCAAGAAGAAGGTATTGATTATGATGAAACATTTGCACTCGTAGCACGTTTAGAAGCTATTCGTATTTTACTTGCCTATTCTTGCTTTAAAAATTTCAAGCTTTACCAAATGGATGTAAAATCCGTATTTTTAAATGGTCTTATTCAAGAAGAAGTCTATGTAAAACAACCTCCGGGGTTTGAAAATTTTTCTAGGCCTAATGATGTTTATAAACTTAAAAATGCCTTGTGTGGTTTAAAACAAGCACCCCATGCATGGTATGATAGACTTAGCTCTTTTCTTTTGTAAAATGGTTTTATAAGAGGTAAAGTTGATACTACTCTCTTTGTTTTTGAAAAAGGGCAAGATTGCTTATTAGTGCAAATTTATGTTGATGATATTATTTTCGGTGCTACTAATGAATTCTTGTGCAAGAAATTTTCTAAGTTAATGCAAGGTGAATTTGAAATGAGCATGATGGGGGAGCTCAACTTCTTCCTTGGACTTCAAATTAAGCAATGCCAAGAAGAAATTTATATTTCACAATCAAAATATACAAAAGAGCTTTTGAAAAAAATTCGGCATAGAAGAAGGAAGAACCGTCTCTACCCCAATGGCAACAAACGTCAAGATTGACAAAGATAAAAAAGGAAAGCCGGTTGATGAATCTAAGTATCGAGGTATGATTGGTAGTTTACTTTATTTAACCGCAAGTAGACCGGATATTCTTCATGCCGTATGCCTATGTGCTCATTTTCAAAGCAATCCCAAAGGATCTCATATGAGTGTCATTAAAAGGATTTTTCGATATTTGAAAGGCACTATTCCATATGGTTTATTTTATCCAAAAAATAAAAAATTTTCTCTTAAAGGTTATAGTGATTCGGATTATGCGGGAAATATTGATGATCGTAAAAGTACTTCCGGATCATGTCAGTTTCTAGGTGATTGCCTAGTTTCTTGGTTTTCAAAGAAACAAAATTGTGTTTCACTTTCAACGGCCGAAGCCGAATACATTTCCGCGGCCTTTTGTTGTACTCAATTGCTTTGGATGAAACAAACTTTAGCGGATTATAAATGTTCTTTTGAAAGTGTTCCTATCTTTTGTGATAACATATCCACTATAAATATTGCTTAAAACCCGGTTCATCATAACCACACTAAACATAATGAGATTCGACATCATTTTCTAAGGGATTGTGTTTCAAAACTAAAAATTGAGATATCTTTTGTTCCATCTCAAGATCAATTGGCGGATATCTTTACAAAACCGCTATCTTCTGAGACTTTTGCCTCAACACGAGCTCGGTTAGGCATAATACATATTGAATAAGGTCTATGATTGCAATTTGCATGTTTTTAAAACTTAGGGGTGAAAAATCGGATTTTTGGTGTAAAATTCGGACAGAAAACAGAACTGGTGTTCAGGCACCGGTTGACCATATCGACCAGGTACAGGGACCGGTCGCCCTCACCGTCGACCGGTCGCCCCTGCTGTTTTCAGCCTTAAAAATGTTTTTGTCCTTTCAAACGTCATTTTGGCTATTTTCTTCCAAAATCGAACCCCTTCGCATTTTTCACTCAAAATGATTTTCTTCTTATAAAATCTATATTTTTGAGTTTATGTAACTTCTATTTCATCCATTTCATCCGACTTCTCCGATCAATTGGTAAGAATTTCTCCTTTTAATCTCAATTGGGTTGAACCATTGAGAATGTGCTTGTATCTTGCTATTTTGATGAAATTCTTGTATTAGTATGATGTATATGTTGATTGTTGATGGATGAATGTTGTATAACTAAATTTGGTGATGAAAGTTTTTTGCTTAAATGAAATACAAAGGCGTTATATATCTCTTATTTTATTCGACGCACGTCAAGTGTTCGATAAAATATTTCTATAAAAAATTCATCACCTACGTAATTCTGTTGATTTGAAAAGTCTTATAAGTTTATAGAGATCATGATTTATCAATCAAATGAGCTTTTGCAAATCAAATGAGCAAATTTTCCCTTTTTATTTGGAATTTAAGCATAAATTTTCAAAATGCTCGATAAAATGATTAAATTGCGCACTTTGATATAATTGTATGATATTTTTATCGTGCTAACATTCTTTTTGATGATTCTAAAGGGGGAGAAACATGAAAAACGCTCATACGCTCAAAGAAGCAAAAATAAGCTCACAAGAAAAGCTATAAGCTAGAGCTCTTAAAAGCCAAAAGCTGTGAATAAAACTGAGTCCATGTGATGTATTATGGACTTTTATGCTTTACTAATGATGTCTTTGTGACAGGGGGAGCTTTTAAGCTCATGAAATTCAAGCTTTTAGTTTGTAGTTGTTTGCTTCTACTTATTTTTGTTATGCATGTTGATAGGGGGAGCTTGTGCAAAAATATTTTTGAAAAATCTTTGCTCCTATCCTTGTGTGTTTTTACTTATGGTAAATCTTGCTTGTAATGGATTAATGTTTTAGACCGGAAAATATGTTTCGTATTTAAAATCGACTTCCTAAAATTATTTTGGTTTGTAATCATCAAAAAGGGGGAGTTTGTTAGATAAATGTTTTTATCAAGATTTTGATGATTTTGTTTAGATGAGTTTTTATACCAAAACAATGTTTATAAATGTTGTCCAAATACTCCAAATTGAATTAAAATATTTTTACTAATTTTTCGGAGCATTTATTGAAGTTTATTTTCGACTAAAATATTGGACAACACTTTTGATGATTTTGTATTAATGCGTTTTTACATCAAAACGATATTTCTAATGTTGTCTAAATACTCCCGATCGGTTTAAAATATTTTCAAAAATCGGACAATAATTCAAGTTGGAGGTCGACCGGTAGAGCAAACGGTCGACCAGTACCTGAAGAACGCACAAAATGAAACAGAAAGCATTTCTGTGAAAAAATGAGAAACGGCCCAGTCGAGGAAGGCGGCCGAAGTCGGACCCCTCCGTCGGACCCCCTCCAACTTGTACCTGGATCACACTATTTCTGTCTAACGTTCAAAATTTTCTATAGGGTGACCGGTTGCCCTGTGTATTGATTTGACAGCAAAATTTCTACCGTTGGAATCCTTATCAGCAAGATTTGCTTTTGATTTTTGTACAATATTTCTACATCTTGTGATCCTTTTTTTGTAGACAAAAGTGAAGAAGGAGGAGCCTATGTTTGTGAAGAATCTCCTATAAATAGAGGATGATTTGAAGACACAAGATATAACACACAAGCATACAATACAACAAGAAATCTGCAAAATTCTCAAAGCTTTCATTTTTACATTCTTGTTGTAATAGCCTAAGTTCTTGCACTTGCACAATCTTGAGCTCTAGGCTTTTTGTTTTTGATTACACTTGCACTCAAAGTTTGTATACTTCATTTATTGAGTTGTAATCTTGAATTTTTCTATCATCCGAAACAAGATATCCTTGTTAGTGTTCTTGTGGTAAGAACACACTTGGGTGATCTTAGGTGTTGAAGAGTGTGGTACTCTTCATAGGTGTTGAAGGAAGATTGTGGTAATCTCCTTGAAGGTGTTGTAAGAAGATTGTGGTATTCTTCAAAGGTGGAGTTGTATTAATTGTGGTAATTAATAAATCTTTTTTTTCTTTTCGAAATCCATCTCGGAGATACTGGGGTGGTAGAGGATTAGGCCCTAGGTGGGTTGAACCTCTTTAAATCGACGAGTGTTGTTTAATTTCTGCACTTACATTCTTGTCATTTATTTGTTCATTCGAAAAAGAGGGCGATTTGCGAAAAATCGGCATAATCTATTCACCCCCCTCTAGATTATCGTTGCCACTTGGACTAACATTTTGGAGCATGGAGAACATTGTTTAGGGAAAGAGGTTGACTCGGGAAAGAGGTTGACTCGGGAAAGACAAATTAGTGTGACCATAGCCAATAATCGGAATAGTATGACCATTACCAACAATAATACCATTATTAGGATGATTGCTCAAATTAAAATAAGACGAGAGAGTACCTGTAGAGTATGTCATTTGAGACATAGCACCGGTGTCCATGTACCACGAAGGATTAGGTTGGTTAAGAAACATAGTTTGCATAGCCGACTCAATGTCCGTTGGTGTATATGTAGCGGGCTGCCCAAAAGAAGAAGTAGCATAGGCCTGCTGTTGGTACTGAGATCACGGGCCTAAAAAGCCGGACTGCCTTTGTTGAGCTTGAGGTCTGGCCCAACCCTGAGTTGGGAATGGACAAGGGCGAACGGGCATCCATCCCCAATTTGGGAATTGGCCTTGCTGCCAGTATGGGGAAAAAACTTGTTGTCCGCCACCAGAGGCCTGCTGGCCGCCATTACCACGGCCACCCCCGCCACCGTTCTGGCCACGGCCCTTGCTGCGCCCGCTCGAGCCACGGCCGGCTCCACCACCGGAACCCTTTCGGCCACCAGACTTGCCCTTGTGTTCCTTTGGACCCCTCGAATTACCCGGATTTTCATAATGCACTGGTGAATCATCACCCGACGGGCCAACCATCGCAAATTCACCCAACGCCGCTTCCGCCGCCATCCCTCCTCCGAGTGAGCATGGACTAGCCTGATAGAAAGGTGGAAGGGGGCTGCTTTGACGGATCAACGTACCCACACCATGATATGGTTTTGTAAGACCACCAACCAATTGCAAAACCATTCTACTATCCGAAACCGGTGCTCCAACATTCTTCAATTGATCAGCGAGAGATTTGAGACGCTGACAATACGCGGAGACGTTGGGAAAATCCTCCAAAGAAGTGGTGGAGAATTCTTGCTCAAGGGTAACGACCGGGAATGTTGATTATCTTGGAATATATCACGCAATCTATTCCAAGCTTCCATGGTCGTAGCATCCGGTTCGATAATGGTGTGCAAAATATCATTTGATATGGTAGCATAGATCCACGAGAGAACCGTGGCATCAAGGGTTAACCAAAGCTCCTTTTCTTCCTCGGTAGTAGGAACCTTCTCCTTGCCTTTAGCAGGGGGAATGATATGGTTAAGGACCCTATGAGATCGTGCGTGAATCTTGAATAATTCCGCCCACGTAGAATATTGGACATTTTCCATCTCAAGAGTAATGGAAACATGGTTTTTGATATTCGAGATGGCAAAAGCCGGATGAAAAAATGACTTCGAGTCCGACATGAAGTTGGCCGAGAAGACCGAGACAAGAGAAAGAGAAGAAGATAAACAGAAGATTATCAATGGTGAGCGAAAAACCGAGGATTGCTGCGGAAGAAAACAAAGAATCGTGCCTATGTAACTGATACCATGTAAGAATATGGGAATATTTTCCTTGATCATTCACCTTTACGTGATCAGTATATATACAAATTATAAGACTAATTCTAGGCATAACTATAGGCTAACAATTAGGAAGCTAATTCTAGGCATAACTATAGGCTAATAATTAGGAAGCTAATTATATGCATTGACTTCAAAATATTTACAATATATTTATCAAGAATTTCTTATTAGCAATTCATAACTACAAATACATAATTCTAAAAGTTATCTTATTTTATTTAAAAAAAAAAGTTATCTTATTAATTTTGGGATCAAACTTGTATTTTAGTGGTTGAAGTTTGTCTTCCTATAACAATTAATTCAAATTCGATCACTTTTAACTTTTATTTAAAGATCAAGTAGTAATAAGTATACAAAAAGTACAAACTTAACAACTAATTACTAAATTTAACGTTGTTAAATTAACTTTATATATTGTGTCGCATTCCTTAATTAACTCCAACTGAAAGCAAAGTTTTCAAATCTAGACTAGACCGAATAGATTAACCGGGAACCTATCACCAATTGTGTATCTAAATTGGATGGCAAGCCGTTGTCTTCTGGTAAAACCGGGACAAAAACCCAGTTCATATATGGATTTCGAGCATATTTTCATAAACTTAATTGGTTGATATTCCAAAATTGGTCTGTAGATATTAACTAATTAATGAACATAAAACCGTTCAACAAACACAAAATATAAAGAAAATATACTCAACTCTAATTTTTTTAATAAGTTGGGAGTATCGGTTGAAGGGGAATAAATTTCAAAGAAACTGAAAGATACCGGGTTTGAACCCCGATCAACATACAAATGATAAACAATATCACTTGAGCTACAAGCTCGTCGTATATACTCAAACCTAACTGTTTCTCTCTCTTTCAAACCACGAATAACAATTGTGGTATAAATTGCAAATTATTATCCACCGATCAAGGGCCATTCAAATACTATAATTCAAAATTAAATAATCAATAGCCAATAATTCTTTTAATTTGGTAATATATGGTGAAAACCTATCAACACATAAACAATATGTAATTCCAAAACTGTCCCCTCCCTTTATGTATAAATACCCATCTCTAGGTATCTTCAAATCATCACAAACTAATTAAAAGTTGCCAAAAAATGAGGCACCTTAATAGTTGTGTTGGCTTTAATAGTCAGTCTTCTTTTCTGTGTCCAATTAGGCAAAGGTGCCAGATTTTTTCTTGATCAATGGGAAACCTTGAAACAAAATGAGGACCATTCGATTATTTTACCTGAAAAGGCTCCTGTCCCTCCATCTGGGGTATCAGGCTGCACCTACATCCCCGGGGAAGGCGGCCCTAACTGTCATGATTCAGTCAAGGAAATGGACTTTGCCAGCGGTGCACCGCCTCGTGGTAGAGGCTCCGCCCTATAGAGAAAGCTGCACAACAATTTTTTTTAATTTCTTGGAAATTTGAAGCTAAAGTTTCAGAATTTCCACGTGGATCAGGTGACCAAAAGACATAGGAAATCATCCAATGTTGTGGGGATCATGGGAGAAATTAAAGCCCTGTGCCTGATCTTTTTTTGTTTTTTTAATTTAGTTTTTACAAATTATTTTACAAACTCTTATATGGGTTTACATATTTATTCTAATTAATGAAGCAGCAAATTGTTGCAAGGTTTGGTATTTGTAAACATACAACTAACTCAATCACGTGGTATGTACTTCAACTCATTATGGATACAAATCTCTAACATAATCGTACTAATGTTGTAATATTTTACATTATATTGTACTTTTAATTTGTTGCATTGTCTGTTTCAGCCCATGAGCCCATCATTTGAACTTCTTGAAGGGTTCAATTTTGGTTTGTTCACAAATTAAATTCAGCAAAAAGAACATGCTAAGACCAACTCCAACCCAACTCTATATCATACATCAAAGACTTAATTGTAAAATTGGTCCACTAACTATAAAGCCCAAGCAAAATTGGTCCACTTATTTATGGGTCTGACAATATTGGTACACTAATTAAAAAATAATCACACATTGAGGACAAATTTGCTTAGAAAATTGATTTTTCACCGGAAATTCGCATGTGCCGGTCACGTGAGCCCTAAAATTGGGGATTTCCGGTCTATTTTGGTGAGGTGGCAAGTGAGGATCTTTGTTGGACAAAGAATGATGACTCAATACTTGTGTGGAAAATATTAATTAATTAACTAACTTAAATTTTGTGACTCATTGCTTATGTGGATAAAACTGTTAATTCAATGTCATCTTTTATGCGTATGAAATTTTTTTTACACTTTAAGTATAATTTAATTAAATGTAAATTAATTATAGGTTAATTTTTTAATACCAATTAAATTATTTATAAGTGTAAAAATTAACACTGATTATTTTAAACAGTAAGAAAATAAATTAGAAATAAACTCAGTTTTAATTTAAGCAAATAAATAAATTATTAATAGAATAAAAATAAATTATTAATTAGAAATTTAAATTTTCAAAATATATTACCTTTTATTTTGATTAACTAGACAAATTTAGTTGCATTAATCTTGATTAACAAAAAAACAATTAATCAACTATCACCACCATTGCCCCAACCTGCCGAACCACGACCACGTAACCCATTTGCCGAATCACCACCCCCGGAAATCATAGCAGAGCCTCAAAATCTGCTCACTCAACATTGAATACGAAGATTTGCACTTCCAAACACTAATCAGTCGTCGAAGAAATCAGTTGCACCACTGCATCGACCAAGCAGTCAACAGAAACTCCTTTTAGGGTTTGAGGGCTAGTTTCAATAAAATTGGGGAAAATGACCACCGTGACCGGGCGAAGTCAGTCGAAGGAGAGAAACGTCGTAATATCGCCGGTGACGGCGGGTACGAGGAGGGCGCCGACGCCGCAATGGGTCTTCAAGGAGCGAACAAAATGTGTACTTTTTTCAAATTCAAACATGACATTTTTCTTGTGTATGAGAGTGTTTCTGATGGGAGGCTGAAAGTGGTCTTCATTTGGTGGATGTGTGTATGGTTGGGTGGTACTGGTGGGTTAGCGTCGGCGTCGCCGGGTTGTAGAGAAGACGAAGAAGAAAATTAAAAAACAAAAATGGAAATATTTTTGATATAACATTTAATTTTTTGAATTAGTTAATTACTGTTTTAAAATAATTAATATTGCCCAAAAAATTGTTGTGGAAAACTTAACCAAGTCAGCATCCACATCAGCACTTTAATCCATGCAAGCAGCAAAGTCTATGATTTAACTCCAAGGTGGATAGGGTGACTTGCCATGTCAACGATTTTGACCAGAAAATCAAAAATCTCCAATTTTGGGGCTCACGTGACCTGCACATGCGGAATTCCGGCGAAAAATCAATTTTCCGAGCAAATTTGTCCTCAAAGTGCGAAATATTTTTAATTGGTGTACCAATTTTGCCAGACCCATAAATAAGTGGACTAATTTTGCTTGAGCCCTATAGTTAGTGGACCAATTTTGCAATTAAGCCTACATCAAAATACCAAATATGTAAAACAAATCCCCTCCAACCCAATTCTAAATATCACATCAAATTTGGTGTAATACTATTCCTTTACACCAAATTTGGTGTAATACAAATATTCCCTCTTTGCCCTCCAATTTCTTCTACTTCAAATTTTTAATTCCAATTGTATCCTATATTTGATATATAATTCATTTGTAAAATGGTTTTAGTTATTTAAATTTTATATACAGTTATTATTTTGGATGAACAATTATAATAACTAACAATAATTAATATTTACCTATAAATTATTATAAACTAAACTTAAATTTTTCTATAAACTACAATAATTAATAAACAAAATTATAATTTAATTAAAAAGCATCAAAGTCTATCATAAAATACAAAACACAAACATTATAATTAATCTTTGTAATATTAGTTGTGATATTTATTTTACAATATTTATTGTCTAGTGTGCAATTTAGTATTTTTATTTATTGTGATATTAGTTGTAATATTTAATTTACAATATAATTAATTAATGTAATATTAGTTAAATATAAGTTTTTATTTAGTTACATTAATAGTAATAAAATATAATCAAAAGAAATAATTGCCATAAACAAATAAATTTGTTATTCTAAAATAAAAAGAAAATATTAAAATACTCATTTGGTGTAAAATTTAGTGTAGTGGGTTGGAGATGGTTTTGAAAAATCACACCAAAACACCAAATTTGGTGTGATTTTCACACCACATTTAGTGTCATGGGTTGGAGATGCACTAAGAGTTTAAGATATAAATATAAATATATATATATGGGGAGGATCAAGTGAGACAACGCTCTAGGTGAGATAACTTGATGGACTAATCTCAACCATCCCCTACTATTAATCAATGGGTATGATTTAATGGATAAAAATATATTAAAATATTAATTTAATCAATATAAGGGTAGTAGGGTAAAATAACATAACAAGTTAGTTACAAAAATGGAATCAAATCTCTTTCTCTCTCATACATCTCCCAATTCCCCAATCTCACGTCTCTCTCTCTCTCTCTCTCTCTCTCTCTCTCTCTCTTTCTCTCTCTCTCTTCCTCCATTAACGCAAATAAAGAAAACTGTGAAGAACTCGAAAATTACAGTTCATGAACATTATAGAGAAAAAACAAGAAAAATCGATGCAATATTACAGAGAAATAACGAACAGTGAGTTTGAAAACTAAATATGCAACAAAAGTCAACTAAATATGCATTATCTGAAAACTATCTATGCAACGTAAAAAAACTAATATGTAGTACAGTATATCCAACTATGCAAGACATCATAAACTATGCAACAAAATCAACTAACTATGTATTATCTAGAAACTATTTATGCATTGTGGAATAACTAAATATGCAGTACATTATGTAACATCCAATTTTTATAATTTCCAAAAGCAACATCTCATTTTCATAACTAAATATACATTATATTGAACCTATTTATGCAGTGTAGTATAACTACATATGCAGTATGTTATATTCAATTATGTCTTGTTTTCGTAAAACAATGCCAACAAAATAACTAAATATGCATTATTTGATGTCTAATTATGCAATAGAAGAACCCTAACTATGTTGTAAAATAAAAATATTTGGAAAGAAAACAGGTTCCTTAAATTCCGCCATAAAATCCGGCAGTGTCAATTTCAACCCATAAAATCCGCTAGGAACACTAATTTGAATTACAAAAGTACAATCTTACCCTTAAAATCAGCGAAAATTAGGAAATAATTAAAAAAACTGAATTAATCACATCCCTTCATTTTTAAGATCAATGGGTAAGATGAGTCCACACTGTCTCACCTAGAGAGGGTGGTCTCATTTGAACCAAATCCTATATATATATGGCAAAAACTTGTGTGAGACGGTCTCACAGATTTAGATCCGTGAGACGGAGCCCTTACACAAAGTTTTAAAGGTTTTATTTTCAGATTTTATTTTTCTTAGGGTTTATATTTGTTTTTTAGGGTTTATTTTTTATTTTTTGGGCTTATTTTTGTTTTTCGGGTTTATTTTTCATGGTTCATGTTTTTAGGGTTTATTTTTTATTTTTTGAGTTTATTTTTGTTTTTTGGGTTTATTTTTCATGGTTCATGTTTTTAGAGTTTATTTTTGTTTCTTCATGATTTATTATTATTTTTAAATTTATTTTCATGGTTCATGTTCTCAAGACGGAGCCCTTAAAAGGTCCGTCTCACGGATTTAGATCCGTGAGACCGTCTCACAAGAGACTTGCTCAATATATATATATATATATATATATATATATATGGAGGAGATCATATGAGACCATAGATATAGGTAAGAACATAAGACTCAATCCACACCATCCAACAAAATAAAATAGAAGGCTAGGATTTAATGGGATTTTCTAGTAATAATAAAATGGGGGGACCAAATAGGGGTACAATCGGTACTCCAATTTCAGCAAAATAACAGTTTCTCCTAAAAATCAGCAATGAGATCTTCCTCCTCCCTATTACCATCAATTAAACGTCCATAATAAACATCTTCTTCCTCCCACGATCCATTCGCATGTAGAAATAAAACCTGCAAAATAGAGAGAGAATCGACATTAAAACCAACAACAACATCAAGATTGAAAATCAAGCATCAAAACACAAATCATCAAACAAACAAAAACACCAGAAAATCGCCATATACATCAACGAAAATCGAGATTGCGATATCACAAAGACGGGATTCCCCCTCCACGATCCATTCGCATCAAGGTAATAATTTCAAACCAATTCATCCATAAAATGTGTTGTTCCGATGCATGTGCTGTTGAACAATGAAAAAATTTACGACCCCAGCAAACCAGAGGTGATGTGCAATTATAACAAAAATTCGGCGCGTTTACTATAGATATTTTGTACATATTGCTTTCAAATTATGTAAAACATAATCACGTAACAACAAGCAATAAAATTTACTAGTATGCTAATTTAGAATAAGGAAAATGCATGTATAGTGTTTTTGATGTGTATAGTTATAAGAAAATATTGGAACATATGAGGATTTGTATAAGAAATCATGTATTTAGTTCGTAAACATGATATGTGTGTATAATGTTTCAAATCTGTGTACTTAGTATGAAAAATATGTACACTTATAAGTATTCTGCAATACGTTTTTAGAGTAGTAATTATATAAACAAAGGGCATTAAATATGTGTAATTATAAGACAAGTATTGGTGATTACGATTTTGCACCATACATTCATGTTCTGTAAATATAGTATTCTAGTTTTGTATGCTTAGAGTAGTCATTATGTACATAATATGCGTTTAAAATGTGTACTTAAAAGACAAAAACTGCATAATATGAATTTACACCATACATTGAAAGTATGTGTACATAATATTCAAATTTTGTAATTTTAATATGTAAATCTTGTGTTTTTACCAGATCAAGATCCAGATCACACAGTTCACGTTGGTCAGAGGCTCGAAATCTTGCCAGGATCGACTAAATATTGGATCCCAGAGGTGGAACAAGAAAAATTCATCGTGCCGACATCATTTCCATACAGGAGGCTGGAATACAATTTTACAAGAAAAATAAATATGTATTTGTTATTGATTTCAATTTGTACATTGGAGGTTGTAATACAATTTTACAAGGCTGAAATATATGTATTTGTTATTGATTTCAATTTTTTTGTGTAATAGATACGACATTAGCAAACTAAATATACATTATCGGATGCTAAAATATACATATCCAATATACTATGACAATTTATACGTGTTGTACATAATTCTATGCCTAAATATACAATTTCTGCAACCTATTTATACATTATGTTTGTTTACACTATACATCGTTTCTATGTGACAACAACAGAATCAATATATGCACAAGTATTCAAAAATACATATTCTTATGCATAAATGTACACATTTCTATAACTACTTACACAATTTTATTGACTACGTGTACAAAACACATCTAATATACATTGTATGGATTTTATACATAATCTTATGCGTAAATATACAAAATTTAATAACTACGTAACCAAAATATATATATCCTACTTGACTATGCATTATTTTATTCTTAAGTACACAAAACGTTGTAACTACATATATAATATTAAAGTTATATGACAACATACGGACCAAGTGTACATGAAAAATCAAATTTATATTGGTTAAAAAGAAAACAACCCATGTTGTGATTCATCCATATACAGAATTCAACAAAACATCTAAGTCATATAAAAAAAAACACCAAACATAAAACACTAACTATACAAAAAGATGAGCAGAAATATACATTGTACATTGTTTGTTAAAACAACACTACAATATTTTCTTCCCCGTCCAAAACTTTCTGGCTTCTTCCATACACCTCTCCTTTTGCTCAACCAGCGCGTTTACCAATACCCTTGGATTCAATCTAGCTGATAATATCGTATATAAATCCTTTGCTCTCTTCCTCCGCCCGTCTTCGGCCCCACTCTCCGCGACCCTTTTTCCCTTGTTATTTGCCATTTAGTTGATAAAACAAACCTATAAAAAAATATAGAAACAATTATTATACAAAAAAATACAACTAACAATATATTTTCACAAAACTAAATATACATTACCATATAACTAACTATACATAGTTCCATAACATTATCATGAATTAACTGTCCATTATCACAAAACTAACTACACATTATAACAACACTAAATATACATTATTCTATAGCTAAATATACATAATTCCATAACATAAATACATGCTCGCACAAGTAACAAAAGAAAGTGTTCTATAACTAAATACACATTTTTACATATCTAAACACACATTATTATACACCTCAACGCACATAATTTCATAACTAAACACACATTATTATAACTTATAAATACACATTTTACATAACTAAACACACATTATTATACAACTAAACGCACATAATTTCATAACAAAATATACATAATTACTCAATTATATATACACAACTAACATCACAGTGCACGAAGGTGCGAGAATCGCCCAAGATAAATCGGAACTAAGAAGTCGAAAGAAATCTAAACTACAAGCACACAACATAAGAACAACAAAAAGTACAAGAAAAAAACATTCATCAAACCTATCTCGCAAGATCAAATAATGCAATATATGTTTAAACCTCAAATTGAATAGAATTAAAACAATAAAATTGACCATAAAAACACAAAATAGAACCCTATTAGCAAGAACATCAAAATCGAACAAAAAAACTTACACTGAAATTGAGCCCTAAAAGCTTATGTCGAACCCTATCAACGAGTTGCACCAAAAATCAGAGATATTCAAACCCTAGAAGCTTCAGTAATCGATTTTTTGAAAAGAGAGGGATAGAGACGGCAGTTTCGGCAGGATGGATGAAGCACTCTCTCGATTTTTTTCACAGACTGAGAAGGAGATGGATGAGAGATGGAGAAATGGTTTCTGATTTTTTGAGAAGTGAAAGAGGAGAAAATCGTGGGATGATGGGTTGTTAGGAATTTATTGTTTAGATTTTGATGAATGCCATGTAAAACTTAGAATAGAAAGTTGGCACCCCATTTTTGTTGTAAACTACATTGTAATAAATAGGCTAGTCAAATTTGAGTTAAGTCGGCTATGCCCAAACATGCAAGAAGACAACCGGAGACTAGAAGGAAGACTCACATTGCAAGACAGTAGAGTATGGAAAGAAGAGTAGACGGGAACTCTCATCAAGAAGCGGTGAGTGGAGTATCGGTCAAGTCAACTCAAGAAAAGCCAAGTCTCAAGTTGAAGTGGAAGAGTCATCCAATGATTGGAAGTCGAGTCTAAGTCACATGGGGAAAGCAAGGAAATGCAATCAAGTCGAGATAATCGAAAAAGATCCGTTGCACATAAATCAAGAGAATTACCTAAACAAGTAATATCTCCATATCGCTTTCACGAAGTGCTCAGTCCCGAAGCGTGCAAAAGGAATAAACCAATGGGAAGCACTACACCGTGTCGAACTACGAAAAGGTGAAAAACAATTCATACGAGGAAATGGCAATTCCAAGGATCGCAACAAGACAAGCAACGACGCAAGTGACTTTCAAAAATAAGCCTATCTCTTCAACGGGCAAATTTTTGAAAGATCACTATAAAAGGCCGAGAAATGACTTTGAGAAAAAAAAAGGAGACCAAAACCACAAACGTTCAAGCAATTATTAGAATCAGTAAAACTGAAATATTCTCAATCCTCAAGCCTACACTACGAAGAACATCAATCCAACACTCACCTGTGAAGGAAAGATAACTTCAATCAGTTGAAGAGGAAAATCTTGAAAAATCAAAGGGGTCTACATTCCTCGAAGGATTGTAGGAAGGTTCAAGGTCGAACCAAGTCTTGAGCTTTTGGAGGGCTTCGTGATCAAATCCAAAGAGCTTGAGCAAGTGAGCTATAGTAGCAAGACAGTGCCTTGTGAAGAAGCCGAGTCGCACGAGAAGCCGGTGAGTGATCAAGGCGTCTCGCATCGAGTCCCAAAGGATCAAGTCATTTTGTGTGATCAAGACTTCAGATCCGGATATTACCACTTTGTATCGATCAATACCTAGTGTATATGGATAGTGGTTGTTCGGACATATGACAGAAATAAGAAAAATGTCAAAATCAAGGAAGTTAAAGGAGCAAAAGTCATATTTGGAGGAAATGAAGCTCCAGGTGAAATAAGAGGCATTGGATCCATCAAGAGGAATGGATTAGAAATCACAGATGTTGCATATGTCGAAGGACTCAACTTCAACTTACTAAACATTAGCCAACTCGTGACAAGGGCTATAATGTTGGATTCAACATGGGTATATCCCAAATCAAAGATCTTGAATCAAATGAAGTTGTGTTGCAAGGATGCGACAAAGAACATGTATGTAGTAGATTGGTCAACCGCTACACACAAAGACTGTCTATTAGCAAAGAGCACAAATTTGAATCAAGTTGGTCGTGGCACAAAAAGCTGAGTCACCCTGAATTTCAAAACGATTAACAAGCTTGCAAGAAGTAATCTTGTGGAAGGACTTCAGGACTCAAAGATACAAGAATGAGAGTATATGTGATGCATGTCGGAAGGGAAAACAAATCAAATCTTCATTCAAAGAAAAGACATGTCCATCTTCAACAAGAATATTGCATCTGCTACATATGGATCTATTTGTGAGTGGAACCAACTAGCATAAGTGGAAAGAAATACACCTTGGTGGTAGTAGATGACTACTCAAGATATACATGGACAATATTCATGTGTAAGAAGAAAGAAACTCTACGTAAAACTACCACAAATCGATGAAGAGGATTCAAAATGAGAAGAGCCAAACCATTATCAAAATAAGATCGACAGAGGAACCGAGTTTGTCAATGGAATAATAACTCGATATTGTATTGAAAATGGTATTGGTCATGAACTATCTGCAGCAAGGACTCCACAATGAGAATGGAGTTGCAGAGAAGAAAACAGAACTCTCAAAGAAGCAAAGAAAGGACCATGTTAGTGAAGGGGCTACCAAAAAGATTTTGGGCTGAAGCAATAAACACACTTGCTACACTCAAAACAGGATGTATGATAAAGCAGACGGTGACAAAGACTCCTATGAGATTTGGGTGGAAGAAAACCAAATGTTGCATATTTTAGAATATTTGGATGTAAATGCTTCATCCACAACAATGGCAAAGACAATCTAAAGGCCTTCGATGCTAAAGGCGATGAAGGTATCTTTGGGATACTCGGTGAAAGCAAAGCCTACAGAGTACTCAACAAAAGGACTATGGTTGCGGAAGAATCCATTCATGTGGTATTCGATGAGCCAAATGTAAATGGAGAAGACATTGAAGAGTCACCGATAATTTGAATCATCCAACCATACGAAGAGTCCCAATGTCAAGTCAAGTCTGGAATTATAAACTCGGAAGAAGATGAGATAGTCAATCTCAAAAACAATTTGGAAAATTTGCGGCTAAGTGACTACGAGAGAGTGATCAAAGCAACACGTTTGCTAGACGATTGAATCCACCAACTTACTTCAACTTTGATGTAAGATGGTGAGAGACCATCCACCGAACTTGTCATTGGAGATATAAGAGAAGGTGCCAAAACAAGATCCGGAACTCAACAAGAAGCTATGTTCACATGCTTTATCTCGCAAATAGAGCCCAAAGATGTGTTACAAGCATTGGACGACACACATTGATTCAAGCTATGCAAGAAGAGTGAATCAGTTTGAAAGAAATAAAGTATGGGAATTAGTTCAAAGACCCATCCATCAAAACGTTATTGGTACTAAATGGGTGTTCGTAAACAAGATGAACGAGGAAGGTTCGTGGTAAGAAACAAAGCAAGACTAGTAGCCAAAGGATATTGCCAAGAAGAAGGAATAGATTTTGATGAAACATTTGCTCCTGTAGCAAGATTGGAAGCTACAAGGATGTTTTTGCCTATGCACGACTCACAAGAATTTCATTGTATATCGATGGATGTAAAAAGTGCATTCCTAAATGGTCTATTGGAAGAAGAAGTGTATGTTGAACAACATCCAGGATTTGAGAAGACTCTTGGAGATAAGGTATACAAACTCAAGAAAGCTCTGTATGGATTGAAACAGGCACCCGAGCATGGTATGACACGTTGTCACAATTCCTAAATCGAGAATGGATTCACAAAAGGAAAAGTAGATAGAACACTTTTTAATTCAAGACAAAAAGAGTATGCTTGTTCAAATATATGTGGATGACATCATTTTTGGATCAACAAACAAAGAGTGTGTGAAAATTTTCGGACCTCATGCAAAGTAAATTTGAAATGAGCATGATGGGAGAGCTAACATTCTTCCTTGGACTCAAGTGAAACAATGAAGGATGGAACCTTCATAAGTCAAACAAAATACACCGAGAGATTTAATGAAGAAATTTGGTATGGAGGATAAGTCTTCTAAAAATACCAATGAATACATCGTCAAAATGGACATGGATGCGGATGGCAAGCTCAGTAGATCAAACAAGATACTGAGCACTTATGGATCATTGCTCTATCTCACAAAGCAAGCAGCCGGACATCACATTTTTGTAGGTGTATGTGCAAGATTTCAATCGCCCCAAAAGAGAGCCATATGACAAAGCCTAAGAGAATATTGAGATACTTGAAAAGAAGCAAGAAGTTGGCTTATGGTATCCAAAGGAAGGTGGATTCAAGCTAATTGGCTATTCGACTCGACTATGCCGGATGCAGAGTGGACAGAAAAGTACCTCGAGGCACATGTCAAATGCTAGGAAAAAAGCTAATTTCTGGTTTAGCAAGAAGCAAAATTCAATAGCCACCTCCACAATTTGTGGCAGAATACATATGCGGGCATTTATTGTGCCCAAGTCCTATGGATGAGACAAAGGTGAGAGACTATGAAGTTGAGGAAAAGAAATTCCAATCATGTGTGATAACACAAGTGCAATTGCAATTACTCAAAATCCGTGTTGCACTCAAGAACAAAGCATATCGATGTCGATATCACTTCATAAGAGATCATGTTGAAAAGAAGGACATCATCTTGGAATATATCTCAACCGATAAACAATTGGCCGACATCTTCACAAAACCATTACGTGAGTCAAGATTTGAAGAACTCAAGCATGAGTTAGGGTTAATTGAAATGGTGACACTCGGAAGAATCAAAGAAAAGAAATGGAACACAAAAAGGGAAAAAGAGTGAACTCACAAATCGCCTAAGTAAATCATTTAGTCGGAAAGACAATTTATACCAAGTCACCGACCAATTTGAGTCACAAAGAGGAATGTGAAAAGAAGAGCTAAACCACTGAGGGCAAAAGTTGAATCATTTATGAGCCAAGTGACAAAAACGCAATCGTTTTGACTAAGCGGGAATGTTTTTAAGAATGACGTCAAGATAATTATGACGTATGTGCAAAAGCCGCACACCAAGCTTATGATTGGATATAAATCTTTGCCGCATTAAATACGAGACATTAAATGCTAAATCGGCGTGCAAAATCTAAGCCGTTGATTTCGATCACATTTCAAAACCACCCGCACGTCCTTTCATAAACCATACTTAAACCATTTTCGCCGTTTCTCTCACACACTACCAAAACTGTTCATTTTCTCTCTCGAGAAGCAAAGGCAAAAATTTCCTCAAAACCCTATCTATCTTCAAATCAATCTCTAAGTTTTCTTCGGTAAAATCCTGAAGGATGGCACCAACCTATGATTTTGTCAAGTTAGGAAAACAAATCCACACCGGTCACTGTGGATTTCGACGGCATGGTGAAACAGGGGTCCGATGACACCCTAGTGAAGAAAATTCGAGAAATTGGAAACGCCTGGATCAAATCGTTTACGATCTTTGGAATATCCGATGACCTATGTGGAGGAGGTCGCATGAGCTTCTACGTGAATGCCGAGATTCACGATGAAGGGATAAAGTCATCTGTTCATGGAAAGAAGCTCACCATCTCTACCAAGGATTTGGTGAACACCGCTCACTACCAACGGAAGGAGCATCGAAATTAACGGATGATGTAAACCTGGCCTGCTTGGAAGAAAATAGCCAAGCCCGACTATCCGACAAAATAGTTTACACAAAGAAACAAGAGGTCTTTGAAGGAGGATTATCACAAGCTATTGGACATAGTTGCCAAATGTATTGACATCAATTTGGCGACTTTGACCAACCGTCAAAAGCAAAGTTTATTGTGATGGCGGCGATCATTGAAGAAAGGAAAATAAAGCGCCTCGAGTTTGTCTCAAAGCAGACTATGCCGAATGTAGGGAACAAATCCTTCAAGGAAGATGGCACATTTGGAGGATCCTAGGATATGGCCTCGGTGATTGGCCGGTGATGGAGGTGAAAGGAGTCCTTCTTAGACATGGAAAGGCGTTCCATGTAAACAAGAGGATGTTCGAGATCAAACCTCTCCGGCGCACATGAAGAGAGCCTACGCCAAGAGAGTCGACACGAGTGAGGGGGAATCGATGACCCCGAGGATACAAATTGTTTCCTCTCCACCAAAGAAGAAAAGTCTGCTCGCCTGCTGCTAAGAAGACCGATGCTCAGCAAAGAAAGAAAGTCAAACTCCGCTCCTCGCCCCTGCAGCAGAGAGTCACCGCCCCTGCGGCCGTGTCTCCCGCCCCGCAGCAAGCGGTCGAGAAGGACTCTCAACTACCTTCTCGGATCGTCAAAAAGAGGAGATCGATAAGCCAAGACGGCCGCCTCCTCGTAAGAAGAAGACACTAGCGCCCCGCCGCCAAGACTAAGAAGAAAGCGTCTCGAACCGAAATCCCTCCGGTACAAACTAGAAGACGAAGAAGAATCATCAAGCGCTCCGAGCTTGAGAAACCGGGCCGAGTCACCACTCACCGAACGAATACTTAAACCAAGCAAAGAGAGTCCCTGATGTAATTGATGAAACAACTAAGTCTGCTCAAGGCGATCATGACAGAGGCAAACCGAAAAACAGATGTAGTCCCACACGGTGAGACACAAGAAGAAATCTGTTAGAATGATAGTGATGTGATGATCCTATCCCCACTTTACCTGGACATCCAAAATCGTCTGCGTAAGTGGAGGAAGTGGAAATTGAGTCGATCCAGGAACAGTTCCAACGGCCCGAATTTATAGAAGAGGAAGAGGAACCGCTGAAACTTCCTCGAGTGACCACTGTGGTCCAAGACTTGGATGAAGAAAATCGCTGATATCTTGCAGATCTTCAAGGACAAGGAGAAGGAAAAGAGAGCGGAGGAAGCCGAGGCACGTGAGAAGGCCAAAGATCATCGCCCTATCACCGCACTACGTAACACACACATCATCTCCTCGATGTCTTATCCGACAAAGTGATGATGAGGATCCGCATCGCCGCTACAGAAAAAGTTGCAAATGCAGCAAGCATTGCACGAATCCAGAATCCTTCACGAGAAAAGATTGATGGAGGACCAGGAGAGTCCTCCAAAACACAAATGAAATTGATCCAATGGGAGTGGTTCAAGAAATCGCCATCGTTGTTGCCTTGCCACCACTTCCTCACTCACTCGAAGAAGGAATTAAGGAATCGGCAATGAAATCGGGTTAGTGGGGACCCCAGTTGAGCCAAACCCTAATGAAGGTGTCTTACCACCGCCCCAACGGCCGAACACTCAAGAGAAGCCAAGAGTTTGGAGACGAGTGACCCCATTCCAAGTCACTCAGTGGTGCGCACCGAGTGGGGACACTCCCCTCCACTACAAAGAAGGTCGGAGAATGTGCGGATGACTCAACAACGAATCCAGGAGGCGAAGTGGAGAAAGTACAAACACCAAACGAACAACAAGTTGCCATCAACGAAGCTCGCATAGTTGAGATTGTCTCGGTGAGGTGCCAACCGCTCGAAGGCTTATGACGACGCCGATGCAATCGAGGCACGGGAAGGAACAACCCGGGAGTTAACACTGGCGATGAAAGTGCAATCCATGGGGTTGAAACTCCAATGGATGCCACCACGAGAAGACCCTAAGACAACGACACCGCCGAAAGGGAGGTCCGAGTGCCTCGTTAATCGAGATCGTAGGAGGTAATGAAGGCCCACGGGAGGTTGAGACTTCCGGGGCAAAGAAGTCAAGTAGAGAACATCCCTCCCGCTATCATTGACCCATCCGAAAAAGGAGATAAGCGCGCTTCATGATTCCCATGATAATCCCGATGTAACCTTTCGGGATCGGGCGCGACTTAAGCCGAGTCATCCCCCGACAGATCCAAAAGACTCAGTGCGGATGTTCCCAAAGACGAGCAAGTCCGATCTCAATACTACTCGTCAAACTTTCAATTTTGATGATGAGCCACCAATGGAAATCTCATCATCGTCCGATGACGCTCGATAAGGCCGAGGACCATCCACTCAATGGAGAAACCATTTGAGACCAACGGTGTTGAGACAAACTGAGGCTCGCAAGTCGGGTCCACTTCACAATGCAGACCCACCAAAAAAACAGTCCACCGCGCAAGCTCCCCAAGTCCGCAGCAGAGTTCGACTCAAAAGGAACTTCACGCGCACCTCTCATCATTGAACAAATACGGTTGGCCGTGATGATTCCTTTATAGAATCTTTTCCTTTCTCCGGAGGTACCCGACCTCCCCGAAGAGTCGAGAACGAGCTCGCACGCCCACAGCACCAGCCTCTCGTCATCTTGTTAGGTACCATCGTTCGGTGACTATGACTTTTGACTCAGCAGGCCATCACCGCATCGAAGAACAAATTGAAGTTCGGGAGGTGTTCAAAGCATTATTTGTTGAGATTGAACGGATGGAGAGGCACCTGTGCCTCTATGGACATGCGATCGACAACAGAGATGCAATCTTCACGCCGACTTGAGAGGCATAACTTGAACAGATCGTGGAATGGTGGCAACAAAGAAGAAACAATGCGTGTGGAACAAGTTAGATACTTCAGGACATTGTTCAACAAGTCTTTGGTATGGAGAGCCGAGAATGCCGATGCAAAAACGAAACCGAGAGAACACATTGAGCACATGCATGAAGCTCACACCGCCGAGATAAAGTCGCTGCGTGAGCAAAATAAGAGTGATCTCCAGCGTCGGAAGCAACTATGGGAAGAAAATTCAGCCTTCTTCTCATGGCTGAAATGAAGCTAATTTCAAGCGAGAGTCCAACGCTACTCGCTCCGAATTTCGTGCCGCATACTCCGCATCGACTCGAGACGAACTCGACTATCGCAGCTCGACTTCCGCTTGCCAAGATGTTTCAGGCGCCTCTCTCCTTTGATGATGCCAAAAAGGGAAGAGGAATACCTTAAAGCCACGAAGAGATCCGTCGAAAGAGGATGATTGGGCGAAGGAAAGACGGTGAGGAAGTATTGAAACAAAAGAAAGGAAAGTCCATTGAGGGGGAAGGATCGAAAGATGTGACCTTGATGATCGCACAAACCCCAACAAGGTCTTGTCACGGTGACATTATCGACAAACTCCCAAAGTGACTCGCAACTCCAACACTCGCTATATCTATGGCCGAAAAGAGAAAGACAATTGAAGCGGGGATGGAGGAAGTGGAAGGAAGAATGGATGCCCGAGTTATGAACATCTTGAAACAACATGGAGGCATTCCAAAGAGACAGAGACACTTATGCCATCTCGATGTCGGGACAGAGCCACGATCGGTTGATGAATTTAAAACGCCGCATCCGAAGGATACTTTGCAAATATGTCTATGGCTCAAGCTTGGGACTTGTCTTGGGAAAAGGGTCTCACGTTATGTGAAGAAGTTGACAGCGGCAGACTACCTAAGCGGTCACTCTGCTGGTCACTCAGCTGGGTCATTCATTTGGAAAGAAAGAAGACCCTCAAGACAATACACGCCCAGAGTAGAGGAAGAAGCGATGTGGTGGAGGAAGAGGTTTCGCACTCCAGCCTCCGCCCAAAAACATTGAATACGTAGATCCGGCAAGAAATGAGAGATCTTCTGGTCTTGACCAAATAGCAAATTTGCAAGTGGCTAAAAG
Source organism: Rehmannia glutinosa (assembly GCA_016081115.2). NCBI lineage: Eukaryota > Viridiplantae > Streptophyta > Magnoliopsida > Lamiales > Orobanchaceae > Rehmannia > Rehmannia glutinosa. The sequence goes on from CM071926.1 coordinate 141,015,584, forward strand.
TAATGCTTGAGTATGAAAAAAGAATAGAAGAAGAAAACAAGAGACAAACTCGGCTATGGGAGGAAAGACAAGAAAGATTAAGAAGAGATGAAGCCGCCGAGGAAGGCATATGAAAAGAAGAAGAAAGCGGTGACGATGAGAAAAAGAGAAGAAGAGCAGAAGATGCTGAACAAGACGAAAGAAGGAGACAGCGAATGACGATGAAGTGTTGCTGTCCACCTCAACGCACATAATTTCATAACTAAACACACATTATTATAACTTATAAATACACATTTTACATAACTAAACACACATTATTATACAACTAAACGCACATAATTTCATAACAAAATATACATAATTACTCAATTATATATACACAACTAAAATCACAGTGCACGAAGGTGCGAGAATCGCCCAAGATAAATCGGAACTAAGAAGTCGAAAGAAATCTAAACTACAAGCACACAACATAAGAACAACAAAAAGTACAAGAAAAAAACATTCATCAAACCTATCTGCAAGATCAAATAATGCAATATATGTTTAAACCTCAAATTGAATAGAATTAAAACAATAAAATTAACCATAAAAACACAAAATAGAACCCTATTAGCAAGAACATCAAAATCGAACAAAAAAACTTACACTGAAATTGAGCCCTAAAAGCTTATGTCGAACCCTATCAACGAGTTGCACCAAAAATCAGAGATATTCAAACCCTAGAAGCTTCAGTAATCGATTTTTTGAAAAGAGAGGGATAGAGACGGCAGTTTCGGTAGGATGGATGAAGCACTCTCTCGATTTTTTTCACACACTGAGAAGGAGATGGATGAGAGATGGAGAAATGGTTTCTGATTTTTTGAGAAGTGAAAGAGGAGAAAATCGTGGGATGATGGGTTGTTAGGAAATTTATTGTTTAGATTTTGATGAATGCCATGTAAAACTTAGAATAGAAAGTTGGCACCCCATTTTTGTTGTAAACTGCATTGTAATAAATAGGGCTAGTCAAGCTGAGTTAAGTCAGCTATGCCCAAACATGCAAGAAGACAACCTGGAGACTAGAAGGAAGACTCATTGCAAGACAAAGTATGGAAAGAAGAGTAGACGGAACTCTCTTTTGAAGAAGCGGTGAGATGCAATCGAGTGGAGTATCACCAAGTCAACTCAAGAAAAGCCAAGTCTCAAGTTGAAGTGACAAGAGTCATCCAATGATTGGAAGTCGACTCTAAGTCACCTCGGGGGAAAGCAAGGAAATGCAGTCAAGAGAATTACCTAAACAAGTAATATCTCCATACTACCTTTCTCAAGTGCTCATCCCAGAAGCGTGCAAAAGGAATAAACCAATGGGAAGCACTACACCGTGTCGAACTCGAAAAGGTGAAAAATAATTCATACGAGGAAATGGCAATTCCAAGGATCGCAACAAGACAAGCCAACGACGCAAGTGACTTTCAAAAATAAGCCTATCTCTTCAATGGGCAAATTTTTGAAAGATCACTATAAAAGGCCGAGAAATGACTTTGAAAAAAAAAGGAGACCAAAACCACAAACGTTCAAGCAATTATTAGAATCGTAAACCCGAAATATTCTCAATCCTCAAGCCTACACTACGAAGAACATCAATTCAACACTCATTTGTGAAGGAAAGATAACTTCAATCAGTTGAAGAGGAAAATACTGAAAAATCAAGGGGTCTACATTCCTCGAAGGATTGTTGGAAGGTTCAAGGTCGAACCAAGTCTTGAGCTTTTGGAGGCTTCGTGATCAAATCCAAAGAGCTTGAGCAAGTGAGTTTGAGTAGCAAGGCACTGCCCTGTGAAGAAGCTCGAGTCGTCGAGAAGCTTGGTGAGTGATCAAGGCGTCTCGGATCGAGTCCCAAAGGATCAAGTCATTTGTGTGATCAAGACTTGTATCTAGATCTATTACCACTTTGTATCGATCAATACCTAGTGGATTCCTCCGGGAGTTGGAGAAGAGAGGAGTAGAAGAATTACCCCATCTTCGAACCTCTATAAAAATCTTATTGTGTCATTTACATTTCAAAGACTTTAATTCTTGCATCATATCTGTTTATTTCTGACATATTTGCTATCCATTAGATAATCTCTAAGTACTAAATCAAGCTCTAAATCTCTACTTAACCAATCTTAAGGGTGTTAAGTCTTCCAATGAAAACAAACCACGATTGAGTTAATTTAGACTTAATTTGAATTATTCCATCAACAGCTCGGTTGAGTCTGTTGAAAGACTAACTCTACTGATCAACTAAATTGGTTGTCCACCAAGGACACAGCTGTGTAGTATCAACTCTGAATTTTTAAAAGGACTAAATCAAAATTTGGTAAGGTTTATTCAACCCCCCCTTCTAAACCTTACACTTACACCCCTTGGGACCTACAAGTGGTATCAGAGCGGTTGGTTCATTGAGCCTTCCGCACTGGTTACTGAACTAGATCTCCAAACTTTTCAAAGTCTGCTTTAGTACTTAAACTTTCAAAACTCTTTTTATCATTAAAATTTATTATCATGGAAGCATATTTGACACGCATCCCTATGTTCACAATTGAAGAATTTGATGATTGGAAAATTCGTATGTAGGCTCATCTATCAGCATTACATGATGAGATGTGGATAGTGATAAAAGATGGGCCACCGCAAATCTTAAAGGTGAACACAATCGTAAGAAGAGCTGCGGTGAAGGAGAGGAGGATGTTGCTCCCAGCATACCCATGGTTGAAAAACCAAGAACTGAATGGACAAATGATGACAGAAAAAAAGATACAACCTGGACAATGTAGCCAAGGACATCCTTTACAAAACCTTGGACAAAGCCATGTTCAATAAAGTCAAATCATGCAAAACGGCTAAAGAAATCGGGACAAGCTAACATTGATTTGTGAAGGCTCGTGAGCAAATCAAAGAAAACAAATTATCGGTGGTCGTATTAAATTTGAGAACTTCAAAATGATCTCGGGAGAAAACCTGGATCAACTGGATGCTCGGTTCACGTAAATCACCAACGAGCTATCAGACTTGGAAAGGAATATACACATGAAGGAAATGTGTATGAAGATCCTAAAAGTCTTCAAATTTGAACGGGAAATGAAAGTCATGGCACTAAGACATTCCATGGACCTATCAAAGACATCCAACCATGAATTATTCTCGACCTCAAAGCCTACGAGTTTGAGCCGAGAAGAAAAGACCAGGAAGATACTTTGTACCCAAAACAAAACAGCTGCTCTAATTGTTAAAGATGGGAAGAGAGCCGAGGTCAAAGAAGTCATTGATCCGAAGAAATAGCCACGATGGTTAAAAGGTTCAACAAGTTCTTCAATAAGAACTACAAGAGAGGAAAGGGCGAATCTTCCGAGAAGACACTCGGCTCCCTCCAAATCAAGGGAAGATAGGCCAACCAAGAGAACAGAGATCATCAAAAAGTTGAATATCAAAGGGCTGAAAATCCAAGAATGGAAAAAGAGTGATAAAAATTTGAATATCTATCTTGGAACTGTAGACAACCAGTCACTATGCCATTGGATCGCCCATATCCTCGTAGTCAACAAATACATGAGTGAAGAAGAAAGAAAGGTCTTGAGAAAGAAGACAAGAAAAGAAAAAGGCAATGTTGGTCAGGAACTTCATTTAAAAAAGCCAAGTCAAGAGAGACAAGTGATTCAGAGAGTGAAGTCGACTACTCAAGTGACTCGAAGAAGAAGCCTTGATCCGTTTGATGGCCAAGGAACAAGATCAACGACCAAGAAGATGAGGTACACTCTAACTCATCAAACTCGGATTCTAGTGATAGTGATCGTGACACACACACTTCATCACCCACTATTCTTTATGATTCATTAGGCAAAATGATGAAATATTTTGAAGACATTAAATCCTCACACACACTACTAAATGAGGAAAACAGCCTACTCAAGAGTTAAAACTCAAAAATTGGTGACTAAGGAGCCGAGTACTCTAAGTCAAATAGCCGATGAGAATGAAAGTTTAAAGGCCGAAAAAGTCAAGCTAATATGAGAAATTGCCGCCATAGAAAAGAGGGAGAATGACCTCAAAATGTTATTGCCTCATTCACTAAGGCATCTAAATCATTAGATGATCTTATTATGAGTCAAAGAGAATGTGGAGACAAGACAGCTTAGATTTAACTCCCCGTGATATGTCAAACTTCAAGAGTAATTTTGGAAAAAGGATCTTCAAGCATTCAAGAGTCTAAAAATCCAAAACTCTAAATGTTGCACACACATTCACTCCAAAGCACAATCACAAGCAAACTAGCCTTGGTTATAAAGGAAAAGGAAAATGACCGAGTTGAGTGCTATTTGAAAGGACGGTGAGAAAAGATTCGGGGAGTTCCTCAAAAACTCCTAATGTAAAAATACTCTGTAAAAGAAGAAGCAGAGCTACCAAAACCCCTAAAATCTATAAAAGAAATACATATGATGGGGATGGTAGAAAATATCCAAGCCAAGCTGATTGGAATAATGTGAACTATCAAAGATAGACTTATGGAATATAAGCCCAAATGGCAAAGGCCAGAACTCAAGACAAAGGCCATTCCAAAAGTATAAGAGCTTTCATCAAAGACACACATATGCACCTAGGCACTACATTCAAAGACACCACAATTACCGAAGAAGGCGATTGCCAAAACACATATGCAGCATACAGACAAAAGAGACAAACTGTATGAACCCAGAATCCCCAAGCAATTTGCCAAGATTAATTGTGATTATGACATCGATAGATGGCAACCCCTGTGAGTCAAATCATTTGGCTATAAGTTGGTTGGATCATCTTACAATTCTAACCCCTCGGGGACCCGGACAAGTATGGGTACCTAAAACTTAATTTCCTTGATTGGAGGTTCAAGGAACAAGTGAGTGCCAAGGAACCTGGTATATGGATAATGGTTGTTCCGGACATATGACAGAAATAAGAAAAATCTGTCAAAATTCAAGGAAGTTAAAGGAGCAAAAGTCATATTTGGAGGAAATGAAGCTCCGGTGAAATAAGAGGCATTGGATCCATCAAGAGGAATGGATTAGAAATCACGAGATGTTGCATATGTCGAAGGACTCAACTTCAACTTACTAAACATTAGCCAACTCTGTGACAAGGGCTATAATGTTGGATTCAACATGGGTATATCCCAAATCAAAGATACTGAATCAAATGAAGTTGTGTTGCAAGGATGCAGACAAAAGAACATGTATGTAGTAGATTGGTCAACCGCTACACACAAAGACTGTCTATTAGCAAAAGAGCACAATTGAATCAAGTTGGCGTTTGTGGCACAAAAGCCGAGTCACCCGAATTTCAAAACGATTAACAAGCTTGCAAGAAGTAATCTTGTAGAAGGACTTCGGACTCATCAAGATACAAGAATGAGAGTATATGTGATGCATGTCAGAAGGGAAAACAAATCAAATCTTCATTCAAAGAAAAGACATGTCCATCTTCAACAAGAATATTGCATCTGCTACATATGGATCTATTTGGCCCAGTGGAACCAACTAGCATAAGTGGAAAGAAATACACCTTGGTGGTAGTAGATGACTACTCAAGATATACATGGACAATATTCATGTGTAAGAAGAAAGAAACTCTGTAAAACTACCACAATCGATGAAGAGGATTCAAAATGAGAAGAGCCAAACCATTATCAAAATAAGATCGATGAAGGAACCGAGTTTGTCAATGGAATAATAACTCAAGATTGTATTGAAAATGGTATTGGTCATGAACTATCTACTCTGCAAAGCAAGGACTCCACAAAGAGAATGGAGTTGCGAAAGAAGGCAGAACTCTCAAAAAGCAAAGCAAGGACCATGTTAGTCAAGCGGGGCTACCAAAAAGATTTTGGTCAAGCAATAAACACGACTTGCTACACTCAAAACAGATGTATGATAAACATACGGTGACAAAGACTCTATGAGATTTGGACTGGAAGAAAACCAAATGTTGCATATTTTAGAATATTTGGATGTAAATGCTTCATCCACAATAATGGCAAAGACAATCTAAAGGCCTTCGATGCTAAAGTCGATGAAGGTATCTTCGGGATACTCGGTACTCGGTGAAAGCAAAGCCTTCAGAGTACTCAACAAAAGGACTATGGTTGCGAAGAATCCATTCATGTGGTATTCGATGAGCCAAATGTAAATGGAGAAGACATTGAAGAGTCGGTGATAAGTTTGAATCATCCAACCATCGTAAGAGTCCCAATCTTTGAAGTCAAGCCGGGAATTATAAACTCGAAGAAGATGAGATAGCTGAATCTCAAAAACAATTTGGAAAATTTGCGGCTAAGTGACTACGAGAGAGCTGATCAAAGCAACACAAATTTGCTAGACGATTGAATCCACCAACTTACTTCAACCTCGATGTAAGATGGCCGAGAGACCATCCACGAACTTGTCATTGGAGATATAAGAGAAGGTGTCAAAACAAGATCCGGAACTCAACAAAAGCTATGTTCACATGCTTTATCTCGCAAATAGAGCCCAAAGATGTGTTACAAGCATTGGACGACACACATTGGATTCAAGCTATGCAAGAAGAGTGAATCGGTTTGAAAGAAATAAAGTATGGGAATTAGTTCAAAGACCCATCCATCAAAACGTTATTGGTACTAAATGGGTGTTCAGAAACAAGATGAACGAGGAAGGTTCTGTGGTAAGAAACAAAGCAAGACTAGTAGCCAAAGGATATTGCCAAGAAGAAGGAATAGATTTTGATGAAACATTTGCTCCTGTAGCAAGATTGGAAGCTACAAGGATGTTTCTTGCCTATGCGACTCACAAGAATTTCATTGTATATCAGATGGATGTAAAAAGTGCATTCCTAAATGGTCTATTGGAAGAAGAAGTGTATGTTGAACAACATCCAGGATTTTAACCGAAGACTCTTGGAGATAAGGTATACAAACTCAAGAAAGCTCTGTATGGATTGAAACAGGCACCCAGAGCATGGTATGACACGTTGTCACAATTCCTAACTGAGAATGGATTCACAAAAGGAAAAGTAGATAGAACACTTTTTTAATTCAAGACAAAAAGAGTATATCGCTTGTTCAAATATATGTGGATGACATCATTTTTGGATCAACAAACAAAGAATGTGTGAAAAATTTTCAAACCTCATGCAAAGTAAATTTGAAATGAGCATGATGGGAGAGCTAACATTCTTCCTTGGACTCCAAGTGAAACAATGAAGGATGGAACCTTCATAAGTCAAACAAAATACACCAGAGATTTAATGAAGAAATTTGGTATGGAGGAGAAGTCTTCGTAAAAATACCAATGAATACATCACCAAAATGGACATGGATGCGGATGGCAAGCACAGTAGATCAAACAAGATCTGAGCACTTATTGGATCATTGCTCTATCTCACAAAGAAGCCAGGCCAAACATCACCTTTCTTTGTAGGTGTATGTGCAAGATTTCAATCTGCCCCAAAAGAGAGCCATATGGCGAAACTAAGAGAATATTGAGATACTTGAAAAGAAGCAAGAAGTTGGCTTATGGTATCCAAAGGAAGGTGGATTCAAGCTAATTGGCTATTCGGACTCGACTATCTTTGGATGCGAGTGGACGGGAAAAGTACCTCGAGGCACATGTCAAATGCTAGAAACAAGGCTAATTTCTGGTTTAGCAAGAAGCAAAATTCAATAGCCACCTCCACAAACGGGCGAGAATACATATCATGGGCAAATTGTTGCAGCCCAAGTCCTATGGATGAGACAAAGTGAGAGACTATGAAGTTGAGGAAAAAGAAATTCCAATCATGTGTGATAACACAAGTGCAATTGCAATTACTCAAAATCTCGTGTTGCACTCAAGAACAAAGCATATCGATGTCGAGATATCACTTCATAAGAGATCATGTTGAAAAGAAGGACATCATCTTGGAATATATCTCAACCGATAAACAATTGGTCGACATCTTCACAAAACCATTACGTGAGTCAAGATTTGAAGAACTCAAGCATGAGTTAGGTTAATTGAGTGAGTGACACTCGGAAGAATCAAAGAAAAGAAATGGAACACAAAAAGGAAAAAGAGTCGAACTCACAAATCATTAAGTAAATCACCAGATATCGGAAAGACAATATATAGTCAAGTGTGACAATTTGAGTCACAAAGAGGAATGTGAAAAGAAGAGCTAAACCGGTGAGGGCAAAAGTGAATCATTTATGAGCCAAGTGACAAAAACGCAATCGTTTTGACTAAGCGGGAATGTTTTTAAGAATGACGTCAAAGATAATTATGAGCGTGTACAGGCAAAAGCTGCACACCAAGCTTATGATTGGATATAAATCTTTGCCGATTAAATACGAGACATTAAATGCTAAATCGGGCGTGCAAAATCTAAGCCGTTGATTTCGATCACATTTCAAAACCACCCGCACGCCCTTTCATAAACCATACTTAAACCATTTTCGCCTCCGTTTCTCTCACACACTACCAAAACTGTTCATTTCTCTCTCGAAGCAAAGGCAAAAATTTCCTCAAAACCCTATCTATCTTCAAATCAATCTCTAAGTTTTCTTCGGTAAAATCTGAAGGATGGCACCAACCTATGATTTTGTCAAGTTAGGAAAACAAATCCACACCGGGTCTCTTGTGGATTTCGACGGCATGGTGAAACAGGGTCCGATGACACCCTAGTGAAGAAAATTCTTTGAGAAATTGGAAACGCCTGGATCTGAAATCGTTTACCTGGAATATCCGATGACCTATGTGGAGGAGGTCGCACGATTCTACGTGAATGCCGAGATTCACGATGAAGGGATAAAGTCATCATTCACGGAAAGAAGCTCACCATCTCTGCCAAGGATTTGGTGAACACCGCCACTACCAACGGAAGGAGCATCAAAATTAACGGCGATGTAAACCTGGCCGCTTGGAAGGAAATAGCCAAGCCCGACTATCTTGACAAAATAGTTTACACAAGAAACAAAGAAGGTCAAGCTTGAAGGAGGATTATCACAAGTTGTTGGACATAGTTGCCAAATGTATTGACATCAAATTTGGCGGCTTTGACCAATCGTCAAAAGCAAAGTTGATCGTGATGGCGGCGATCATTGAAGAAAGGAAAATAAATGAGGCTGAGTTTGTCTACAGCAGTATGCCGAATGTAGTGGAACAAATCCTTCAAGGAAGATGGCACATTTGGAGGATCCTAGGATATGGCCTCGTGATTGGCCGGTGATGGAGCCGAAAGGAGTCGCTCTTAGACATGGAAAGGCGTTCCATGTAAACAAGAGGATGTTCAGATCAAACTCTCTCGGCGCACTGAAGAGAGCCTACGCCAAGAGAGCCGACACGAGTGAGGGGGAATCGGTGACCCTGAAGATACAACTGTTTCCTCTCCACCAAAGAAGAAAGTCGCCCCTGTTTGCTAAGAAGATGGCCGCTCCGCAAAGAAAGAAAGTCAAACTCGCTCTTGCCCTGCAGAAGAGTCACCGCCTCCAGCCCGTGTCTCCCGCCCGCTGCAGCGGTCGAGAAGGACTCTCAACTACCTTCTCGGATCGTCAAAAGAGGAGATCGATAAGCCAAGACGGCCGGCTCCTCGGAAGAAGACACCAAAGCCACGGCCCCGCCGCCAAGACTCGAGAAGAAACTATCTCGAACAGTAAATCCCTCCGGTACAAACTAGAAGACGAAGAAGAATCATCAAGCGCTCCGAGCTTGAGAAACCGGCCGAGTCACCACTCAGTGGAACAAAATCGGCTGCAAGAGAGTCCCCGAGATGTAATTGATGAAACTTGACTAAGTCTGTGAAAGCGTCGCCAGAGGCAAACCGAAACACGAGATGTAGTCCGCCACCGGTGAGACACAAGAAAAGCGTTAGAGCGATAGTGATGTGATGATCCTATCCCCACTTTACCCGGACATCCAAAATCGTCATGCGTGAGTGGAGGAAGTGGAAATTGAGTCGATCCAGGAGAAAGTTCCAACGGCTTTGAATTTATAGAAGAGGAAGAGGAACTGGCTGAACTTCCTTGGAGTGACCCCGTGGTCCAAGATGGATGAAGAAATCGCATGATATCTTGCAGATCTTCAAGGACAAGGAGAAGGAAAGACAGCGAGAGGAAGGCGAGGCACGTGAGAAGGCCAAAGATCATCGCCTCTATCACCGCACCACGTAACACACACATCATCTCCTTGATGTCTTATCCTTGATGATGAGGATCCGACATCTGCTGTCGCCACGAGAAAAGTTGCAAATGCAGCAAGCATTGCACGAATCGAGAATCCTTCACGAGAAAAGATTGATGGAGGGACCGGAGAGTCCTCCAAAACACATTTGAAATCGATCCAATGGGAGTGGTTCAAAGAAATCGCCACGTTGTTCTTTGCCACCACTTTGACTCACTCGGAAGAAGGAATTAAAGAACTGGCGATGAAACGGGTTAGTGGGGACCCCGATTGAGCCAACCCCTAATGAAGGTGTCTTACCACCGCCCCAACTGAACACTCAGAGAAAACAATAGGGAGTTTGGAGACGAGTGACCCCATTCCAAGTCACTCGGTGGTGCGCCGGTGAGGAGGAAACTCCTCCACGGCAGCAAGGTCGAGAGAATCTGCAGATGACTCAACAACGAATCCAGGAGGCGAAGTGGAGAAAGTACAAACACCAAACGAACAAAGCAAGTTGCCATCAACGAAGCTCTCGGGCGATTGAGACTGTCTCAAAGTGAGGTGCCAACCGCTCTAAAGGCTTATGATGTCCGATGCGATCGAGGCACGGAAGAAAAGCCCAGGAGTTAACACTGCAGGCGATGAAAGTGCAATTCATGGGGTTGAAACTCCAATGGATGCCACCACGAGAAGACCCTAAGGCGGTGACACTGCCGAAAGGGAGGTCAGTGCCTCATTGCGGTCGAGACCGCAGGAGGTAATGAAGGCCCACGGGAGGTTGAGACTTCGGGGTAAAGAAAGCGAAGTAGAGAACATCCCTCCCCGCTATCATTGACCCATCCGAAAAGGAGATAAGCGCTTCATGATTCCCATGATAATCTTGATGTAACCTTTTCGGGATCGGAAAGCGGCAAAGCCGAGTCATCCCCGTGATGATCCAAAAGACTCAGTGCGGATGTTCCCAAAGACGAGCAAGTCCGATCTCAATACTACTCGTCAAACTTTCAATTTTGATGATGAGCCACCAATGGAAATCTCATCATCGTCCGATGACGCTTCCCGATAAAGGCCGAGACCGATCCACTCAATTGGAGAAACCATTTGAGACCAACGAAGGCTGTTGAGACAGTGAGGCTCAAGCAAGTCGGGTCCACATCACAACAGACCCGGTGAAAACAGAGTCCACTGCGCAAGCTCCCAAGTGCAGCGAGTTCGACTCAAAAAGGAACTTCACGCGCACCTCTCATCATTGAACAAATACGGTTGGCCGTGATGATTCCTTTATAGAATCTTTTCCTTTCTCTCTGGAGGTACCCGACCTCCCCGAAGAGTCGAGAACGAGCTCGCACGCCACTGCACCAGCTCCTGTCATCTCGTTAGGTACCATCGTTCGTTCGGTGACTATAGCGACTTTGACGCTGCGTGGCCATCACCGCATCGGAAGAAACAATTTGAAGTTCGGGGAGGTGTTCAAAGCATTATTTGTTGAGATTGAGCGGATGGAGAGGCACAGGCCTCTATGGACATGCGATCGGACAAAGAGATGCCAATCTTCTCACGACTTGAGAGGCATGTCGATCGGGATCGGGAATGGTGGCAACAAAGAACAAACAATGCGTGTGGAACAAGTTAGATACTTCAGGACATTGTTCAACAAGTCTCTGGTATGGAGAGTCGAGAATGCGATGCAAAAACGAAACCGAGAGAACACATTGAGCACATGCATGAAGCTCACCGCCGAGATAAAGTTTGCATGAGCAAAATAAGAGTGATCTCCAGCGGCCTGGAAGCAACTATGGACAGAAAATTCACCTTCTCATGGCCGAAATGAAGCTAATTTCAGCCAGAGTCCAACGCTACTCGCTCCGAATTTCGTGCCGCATACTCCGATCGACTCGAGGAGCGAACTCGACTATCGTCTGAGCTCGACTTCACGCGCGCAAGATATGTTTTCAGCGTTCATATCTCCTTTTGAAGAGATCACGAAGGTCGAAAAAGAGGATGCAATTGCGAAGGGAAAGACAGTGAAGAAGTATTGAAACAAAAGAAAGGAAAGTCCGTTGAGGGGGAAGGATCGAAAGATGTGACCTTGATGATCGCACAAACCCCCAACAAGGTCTTTATCGGTGACATTATCTCGAAGAAACTCCCGATGACGACTCGCCACTCCAACACTCTGCTATATCTATGGTCGAAAAGAGAAAGACAATTGAAGCGGGGATGGAGGAAGTGGAAGGAAGAATGGATGCCCGAGTTATGAACATCTTGAAACAACATGGAGGCATTCCAAAGAGACAGAGACACTTATGCCATCTCGGATGTCGGAGACGAGCCACGATCGTTGATGAATTTAAAACGCCGCATCCGAAGGATACTTTGCAAATATGTCTATGGCTCAAGCTTGGGACTTGTATCTTGGGAAAAGGGTCTCACGTTATGTGAAGAAGGCGACAGCGGCAGACTACCTGAGCAATCGCTCTGCTGGTCACTCCGCCGGGTCATTCAAACCGAAAGAAGAAGACGTCAAGACAATACACGCCCCAGGTAGAGGAAGAAGCGATGGTGGAGGAAGAGGTTTGGACCAGGCCTCGCCAAAAACATTGAATACGTAGATCCAGGCAAGAAAGGAGGGATCTTCAATGGGCAAGTCTTGACCAAATAGCAAATTTGCAAGTGGCTAAAAGTAATGCCGAGTATGCAAAAAGAATAGAAGAAGAAAACAAGAGACAAACACAGCTATGGGAGGAAAGACAAGAAAGATTAAGAAAGATGAAGCTGCCAGGGAAGGCATATGAAAAGAAGAAGAAAGCGGTGACGATGAGAAAAAGAGAAGAAGAGTAAGATCTTGAACAAGACGAAAGAAGGAGACAACGAAGGAGATGAAGTGTTCTTTGTCCACCCTTCATGTATTTTATTATGTAAATACATACTATGTAAGTCTTGAAATAAAGCTATAAATTCATTTTTTTGTATAGACAAATGGTTGCTCGATACACTTTGTAAATTTGTGTAAAAGAACTAGAATGTTATGATCAATAAAAGGATTGATTCTACGCATACATTCTATGTGAATACACTATCTGTATGTATCTTTGCTATTTACATTTTTGAATGGTTTAAGTTTTGGCATCATCAAAAGGGGGAAATTGTTAGGAAATTTATTGTTTAGATTTTGATGAATGCCATGTAAAACTTAGAATAGAAAGTTGGCACCCCATTTTTGTTGTAAAGCGCATTGTAATAAATAGGGCTAGTCAAGTGAGTTAAGTCACTATGCCCAAACATGCAAGAAGACAACCGGAGACTAGAAGGAAGACTCTTTTGCAAGATAGCCGAGTATGGAAAGAAGAGTAGACGGGAACTCTATGAAGAAGCGGTGAGATGCGGTGAGTGGAGTATCGATCAAGTCAACTCAAGAAAAGCCAAGTCTCAAGTTGAAGTGAAAGAAGAGTCATCCAATGATTGGAAGTCGACTCTAAGTCACCTGGGGAAAGCAAGGAAATGCGGTCAAGTCGAGATAATCGAAAAAGATCCCGTTACGTAAATCAAGAGAATTACCTAAACAAGTAATATCTCCATACTACCTTTCTCGAAGTGCTCAATCCGAGAAGCGTGCAAAAGGAATAAACCAATGGGAAACACTACACCGTGTCGTAACTCGAAAAAGGTGAAAAACAATTCATACGAGGAAATGGCAATTCCAAGGATCGCAACAAGACAAGCAACGATCGCAAGTGACTTTCAAAAATAAGTCTATCTCTTCAACGGGAAATTTTTTGAAAGATCACTATAAAAGGCTGAGAAATGACTTTGAGAAAAAAAAAGAGACCAGAACCACAAACGTTCAAGCAATTATTAGAACTGTAAACCTGAAATATTCTCAATCCTCAAGCCTACACTACGAAGAACATCAATCCAACACTCATTTGTGAAGGAAAGATAACTTCAATCAGTTGAAAAGGAAAATACTGAAAAATCAAGGGGTCTACATTCCTCGAAGGATTGTTGGAAGGTTCAAGGTCGAACCAAGTCTTGAGCTTTTGGAGGGCTTCGTGATCAAATCCAAAGAGCTTGAGCAAGTGAGTCAGAGTAGCAAGCGCAACGCCTGCGTGAAGAAGCCGAGTCGCACGAGAAGGTGAGTGATCAAGGCGTCTCGTGACCGAGTCCCAAAGGATCAAGTCATTTGTGTGATCAAGACTTGTATCTAGACTGCTACCACTTTGTATACGATCAATACCTAGTGGATTCCTCCGGGAGTTGGAGAAGAGAGGAGTAGAAGAATTACCCCATCTTGAACCTCTATAAAAATCTTATTGTGTCATTTACATTTCAAAGACTTTAATTCTTGCATCATATCTCATTTTATTTCTCTGACATATTTGCTATCCATTAGATAATCTCTAAGTACTAAATCAAGCTCTAAATCTCTACTTAACCAATCTTAAGGGTGTTAAGTCTTATTGAAAACAAACCACAGTTGAGTTAATTTAGACTTAAATTTGAATTATTCCATCAACAAACTCAGTTGAGTGTTGAAAGACTTACTCTCTTGATCAACTAAATTGGTTTGTCACCACGACACACGGTATTGTAGTAAGATCAACTCGAATTTTTAAAAGGACTAAATCAAAATTTGGTAAGGTTTATTCAACCCCCCTTCTAAACCTTACACTTACACCCCTTGGGACCTACAAGTGGTATCGAGCGGTTGGTTCATTGAGCTTCCGCATCGGTTCTTGAACTAGATCTCCAAACTTTTCAAAGTCCGCTTTAGTACTTAAACTTTCAAAACTCTTTTTATCATTAAAATTTATTATCATGGAAGCATATTTGACACGCATCCCTATGTTCACAATTGAAGAATTTGATGATTGGAAAATTCGTATGCGGGCTCATCTATCAAAGATTACATGATGAGATGTGGATAGTGATAGAAGATGGGCCTTTGCAAATCTTAAAGGTGAACACAACTGTAAGAAGAGCTGCAGCTGAAGGAGAGGAGGATGTTGCTCCCAGACCAGCCATGGTTGAAAAACCAAGAACTGAATGGACAAATGATGACAGAAAAAGATACAACCTGGACTAATCTCCCACTATTATTCAATGGGTGTGATTTAATGGATAAAAAATATATTAAAACATTAATTTAATCAACATAAGGGTAATAGGGTAAAATAACATAACAAAATTTATAGGGGGAGGATCAAGTGAGACCATGTCTTTAGGTGATACACAATGGACTAATCTCAACCATCCCCCACTATTATTCAATGGGTGTGATTTAATGGATAAAAAATATATCAAAACATTAATTTAATCAACATAAGGGTAATAGGGTAAAATAACATAACAAGGTAGTTATAAAAATGGAATCAAATCTCTTTCTTTCTCATCCATCTCTCTCTCTCTCTCTCTCTCTCTCTCTCTCTCTCTCTCTCTCTCCATCCCACACTATATATAGGGGGAGGATCAAGTGAGACCATGTCTCTAGGTGAGACACAATGGACTAATCTCAACCATCCCCTACTATTATTCAATGTGTGTGATTTAATGGATAAAAATTATATTAAAACATTAATTTAATCAACATAATGGTAATAGGGTAAAATAACATAACAAGGTAGTTATAAAAATGGAATCAAATCTCTCTCTCTCATCCATCTCTCAAATCTCACGTCTCTCTCTCTCTATCCCTCTTTCTCTCTCACGCACATGCACACACACACACACACGTCTCTCTCCATCTCTCCCTATCTTTCTCAGTTCCTCCATTAACGCAAATGGAAGAACTCGAACTTTGAAAAAAAACAGTGAAGAAGATGCAATTTATGTTTCAAATGAAAAAACAACGATGAAGAACTGAACTCGTTTATATTTAACCTACACTTTATAAAGCGATTTCTGAGAGAAAAAAATTGTGAAGAAGAAGATGATTTCTATTCCAAATGAAGAAACAACCATGAATAAGACGATGAATCTGTGTAGACATCAATGGAGAACTCGAAACTGGCCATTAACATAAACTCTTAAAAACTATAATTTTCACGAATAAGACGATGCATAGATACTTATAAAATGATGTATAAATACTTATGAAACGTTGCATAGATAATTATGAAACGATGCATATATCTGTAGGATATTACATACTTGAAAATATGCAACAAAAATCAACAAAATATGGATTATCTGAAAACTATCTATGCAGCGTAAAAAAACTAATATGTAGTACAATATACCCAACTATGCAAGACGTCATAAACTATGCAACAAAATCAACTAACTATGCATTATCTAGAAACTATTTATGCAGTGTGGAATAACTAAATATGCAGTACATTATGCAACATCCCATTTTCATAATTTCCAAAAGCAACATCCCATTTTCATAACTAAATATGCATTATATTGAATCTATTTATGCAGTGTAGAATAACTAAATATGTAGTACGTTATATTCAATTCTATATTGTTTTCGTAAAACAATGCCAACAAAACAACTAAATATGCATTATTTGATGTCTAATTATGCTGTAGAAGAACCCTAACTATACTGTAAAATAAAAATATTTGGAAAGAAAATGGGTTCCTTAAATTCCGCCACAAATTCCTAGCAGTTTCAATCTCAGCCCATAAAACCATTGGGACCACTAATTTGAATTACAAAATTACCACCTTACCATTAAATTGGCGGAAATAAGGGAAATTACAAAAAAAAAAAAATGAATTAATCACATTCCTTCATTTTTTAAGGTCAATGGGTAAGATGAGTCCACATTGTCTCACCTAGGAAGGGTGGTCTCATTCGAACCAAATTATATATATATATATATATAAATATATATATATAAATATAAGGAATAAATCTAATGAGACCAGTGTCTGCGGCGAGACTGTAGGAACTGATCTTAACCATTGCAACTAATGCACGAGTGGCTCATATTTAAGACAAAAAAAAACATAAATTAATAAAAATTATTCATATTATGGGTATAATAGACAAAACATCACAAATATGGATAATTGTAAATAAAAATTGATTACAAATTAGGAATCTCAATATGTTAATTGATTTTCATCAATTATAATATAAGCTTTTGGTTAAGAAACGCAACACAATATCAAAATTCCCTATCTTGCACATCCATAATTCTTTCACAAAAAATCGCCAGAAAAATTTAACAAGAACACAAAATCAGAATTTGAGGACCATAAAAATATTGACATCCCTATTTGTGTAGAAGGAGACAAGTTGTATAGTCACAATCAGTGGCGGAGGGGGGGCATCCTGGGCCCTGGCCCACCCCATTTAAAAATTACCAATAGCCTAGTATATTAAAAAAAATTGTATTTGTCTTTGTAAAAAATACAAGCCGGCCCAGGGTCATTAAAAAGAGGCCCACCCCAAGGAAATAAAACACGCCACACACTCTGCTTTATAGGTAGCCTTTAGTCCAACCTATTACCTTTACTTTTGAAATATTAATTAAAAAAACAAAAGTAAAAACAGTAAGGAAAAGACAAAATGCAAAGAGACAAGATGAAAACCCTTAGTCTGTAACTAAACTGGAGAAACGAGGAGAGAGGAGACTGGAGAGGCGCAGCTGTCGGACAATCGCACGGAGCCGCAGAAACTGGTTACGTGGTGAACTGGTGACCAACTCGGAGAGCCCGCGAGAAGCCGAGAATCCTTTTCCGACTGGACCGACTGGTATTTTTCTTTAGTTTTTTATTTTTGCTTTTTATTTTTATTTTTTTATTTCAGTTAGATTTATATATTTGTTTGTCAGTTTGTGTGTTTATAATGGTGTGTTCAATCTTTAGAATTTGTTTGTAAATTTGTATAATGTGTTGCAATTTGTTTATTTTATATTGATTTGTACTAGTTGTATGTCTAATTTTAAAATTTTGGAAGATATGAGTTATTAAGTAGACAATGAATTAAAAAAATTGGGCACTTTAGAATTGAACATATGATTTTAGGTATGAATTGAAAATTGTGATATTAGCCTTTTGACAATTAGATATTGAAAATAAGTGCTTAATATTTGAAGTTTTCTTGAAATAAATTTTATAATGGAATTTATTAAATACATTACTTTCATAGAAAAAACTATGGCTACACAACAACCTCCTTGCAAGAAAGGCAAAATTACATTGCACTCTTTCTTTCGGCCGATAAGAAATACACACAATGAGGCATCGAATAACCACCAAGATACTCTCCCAACTGAAAATCAACAATCTTCTCCTTCAGTTGAAAATCAACAATCTACTCCAAATTTATCTTATGAAATTGAGCGGGATCCAGGAAAAAGGAGAAGAATATGTGATTGGCCTCTTGACAAAAGAGATGAAATAAGATGATCATATTTGATGCTTGGGCCTTTCCAACCGAAACTTCATTATTATAAAGGCCGTGAATATAAAGATAAAACTCGTCACTTTCAGCCTAGTTGGTTTGATGAATTTAATTGGTTGGAGTATTCTTGTCATACATACAAGGCCTATTGCTTTCTGTGCTTTCTTTTTGGAGAGAATATGCATACGTCTTCCCCTTCCGCTTTAGTGAGTGATGGGTTTGATAATTGGAAGAGAGTTCACCAAGACAAAGATTGTGTGTTTCTTAGCCATATTGGTTCATCATCTTCATCTCCTCACAATAAGTGTGTAACATGCGCAGACTCTTTGATGAGACCATCTCAACATATTGATAAAGTGATTGAGAAAGCTAACAAAGAAGAAGTTGCAAGAAATAGATTGCGCTTAAGGACAACAATTATGACTGTTCAGTGGCTAGCATTGCAAGGTTGTGCTTTTAGAGGTCATGATGAGTCTCAAAATCTTTTAACCGTGGAAATGTGATTGAAATGATTAATTATACTGCAAAGTGGAGCACATCTGCCAAAGATGTTGTAATGGATAATGCCCCAAAAAATGCCAAATATACTTCTCCAGACATCCAAAAAGAAATTTTGGCAATAATAGTTAACAAAGTCCGCCGTATGATACTGATTTTATTTGTCAAGCATTTCAGAAGGAATCAATTGACATATTATCTGCACTTGGATATGTGTCGACTACAAAAACTCTTCTTCAGGAGCTGAGAGATGAAGGTGGGGGAAATTGCTTCAAGAAGTAGAAGATTTTTGTTTAAAGCATGAAATCACTATACCATACATGAATAACAACATGGGTCGTGGCCGAAAGCAAATGAGTGTTGAACAATATTACCACTTTGAATTTTTCAACCAATCCATAGATTTTCAATTGGCAGAGTTGAACTCGAGATTTAATGAGACATTGATTAGACTACTTGAGTTAAGTGTCACATTGGATCCAAAAAATTCCTTTGAATCGTTCAATGCATATAATATTTATAAGTTGGCCGTGGAATTTTATCCTGATGATTTTGAGCAGCGTGAGATGAATGTTTTGAAGAGTGAATTGCAATTTTATCATGCTCATGTAGTTCATAATCCTCAATTTCAAGTGGCTACTCTTGCAAATTTGTGTAACAAGTTGGTGGAAACAAGAAAAGCGGAGGACTACAAAATGATAACAAGATTGATTCGCCTTGTATTAACATTGCCTGTTTCTACAGCCATGACTGAGAGAGCATTCTCAGCAATGAAACATGCGAAGACTGCGATTCGCAACAAAATGGATGATGAATTTCTAGCGGATAGCTTGACATTTTTTATCGAAAGGGAACTTATTAGCACAATAGATATAGATTCTGTTATTGATGAATTTGTTAAAGTAAAAAATCGTCGTGTCCAACTAATCTTTTAGCCTAATGTACTATACTTTGAGTTGTTGTAAATTTGTAATGCACTGAAGTTGACTTTTTTTTTTACTATTTTGAAAAATTGGAGGTTACATGATTTTTTGAATTTTCATTCCGACCCCCCCACTTCTACGTCCTGGCCACGCCATTGGTCACAATATTCTAATATTCACTGAATAAGCAATAGCATGGAGAATATTACTGATGATTGCATTGGTGAACTCGAACAAGGTATTTTCCACCCAAATCCTCTCTTCTAATTTTTTTTGCATGTTTGAGATGGTGCATTAATAGTTAATAATTATTGCGTATATTACTTTAAGATGATGACTAATTGAAATATGAATAACTAGCATATGTAACTCTTAATTACTATTTTTATGTACATATTTCACAATTTTGTCATATAAATTATTTTTTGTTACATTTTACCATATGAACTATGTAAATTTTTACACTTTGCCCTATATGGACAATTTTGTCTCGAAATTTTTATTTTTCTTAGAATAATGACAATAGTTCATTATGGTCATCACACTTATCATGTTATCGTATATAAAATTAATATTTCATTAAATTCAATCCTTGTTTCAACGAAATGTAGCTACATATTCTTAGTCAATTTTTGGGTTGTTCATCACATGTATAATTTTTCGACTGCTCCTTACACTCAACCTTAATAGACATCGCATTGATTCATATCAACACGACAAAAAGGCACAAAGTTGCAAACAAAAAAAAAAAAAATCGCCGCTAAGACATTAGTGACCAATCTTAAGCATTCGTTACTAACCAATTAAAAAAAATATGACTTTAGTCAGTTAGTGATGAAAATATTCGTCAGTAACAAGTAATACTCAGCTACATTCCAATCAAGCAATGTATGAATTTAAGAGATTATTAATTTTTATTCGAAATATAATGAACCATTTTTATTATTTATAAAAAATAAAATTTTAGGGATAAAATTGTCCCATATAGGGCAAAGTGAAAATTTTTACCTATTTTATATGGTAAAATTCAACAAAAAATAGTTTATATGGTAAAGTGTAAAAACACGAAAAGCACGTGTGGTTTAGTGTAATTTTCTCTAATTATTTACGCATATGTAACTATCATTTATGTATACAAACAATACAAATTGTTGCATGTGCTAAGATTGAACGCTTGTTTATTCGATAAACACGTAATTTATATAATTGAAACATTCTCGAATAGTTTCACGAAAGCAAAAATTATATTTAGGACATTTAACTGCGTTGTTAAATCAATAAAAAGATGTAAATTATTTTTTGGAACATTGCATTTTTTTGTTCAGTGTGCTGCTTAAATGTAAGGCAATTACTACAAATTTGAATTAATAATGATGCGTAAATATAAATAAATATATGCATGTCTTTTAAGGTTTGATGCTTAAATAAAAGCATACCACTGCAAATATATTATTCTTTCACGACATCAAGACAATGGATCTCTTTAAGCTTTCTTCAAGTCTTGTCTGCTGCATACCCCTTTGACATTCAATTTCAATCATTTTGGAATGACTTAGCTGTCAGTCAGCTGACTGAGACATCTTTTCTGTCACTTGACTGAGTCTTCATTTCACTTCACACAGCTGGTCTTCTTCGATCTTCAGTCGAGTCTTTTAATCTTCAACTTAGTTGACTCCAACTCAACTTATACAACCTTATCTATTACAAGTTGAATTACAATGAAAATGAGGTGCCAACTTCCTAATCTAAGTTTTACATGATATCATCAAAATCTATACATAAATTTTCTCAACATCTTGATTCCTGATGACAAAGGTTCATATAAGATCATTGGAGCCAAGGGGCTCATCTTCATCAACACCGTAGTCCGCGAGTTGGCTAGGGTAGGCTCCACATCTTGATATTCTTTAATTGGTAGTGTCTCTTCACGATTCTGATTCTCGCCGCTACCTTATTCTCTTTCCTCCTGATCATCCAAAGCAGGTCTTGAATGCGGGACGAGCTGCGGTGGTCCTCCCGCAAAGATCTCGGCCGCGGCTTGATGTCTTAAAGTGTTCCGGGCAGCTTCATCCACGAGAGCCTAGAGGACTTCCCAGATAAATGAATTTCTTCAATAGGCGAAGCCCCCCAGGAGAAGGAGGGGGCGACACCCCTCTTGCAAATGAAAGGGGGCGACACTCTTCCAGGCGGTCGCTCTTCTTGCTGGTCTCTGGCGCCTCAGCCTGCAGCTTGAGATCCATCGTCACGTGCTTGCGATCGGGTTTGCATCCTTCGTGTACTTTGGTTGTTCCCACAGACGGCGCCAATATGATGCTGTTTTTTAGAGCAGATTACCCAAGTCAACTGAGTTGACCAAAATTCTCTTCCCGAGATAGAAGTATTCGAGCTAGTCCTCTTCCCGAGGGGAAGTCTTCTCGTCTTCTGCTCCTTCTACTACTAACTCTTTCGATTTAGAACTTGCCTACACACATGCGCAAACATGAGAAGGCCCCGGGGGTTATCCCAGGGAGGCTCCTCCGACGCTCAAGTCAACATGGTGAACGAGAGAAAATTAAGACAGTAAAAAAATACTAAATGCATAGGAGAATAATTAATTATGAGTTAATTACTTATAGTTAACAGGAGGGACCTTTTTATACCTTGCAGATGGGCCCCATGGGCTGTGCAAGAGAATTTGGCCTATAGGCAGTTCATGTAGGAGAAAACGACTGCTTGGGCCAAACTTGGACTCCTTTGGGCCGGTTTAAATATCAAGAGCCCATTGGACAATTAATATTAAATTAATAAAATATAAAATGAATTATATTTAATTAAATTATGAAATACCATTTTTGTCCCCAACAAAACTCTATCCCTTAGTGTACTTTGCCAAAATCTATTTAACATAAATAAATTAAAAAATTAACTTCAATGACAATATATTTTTTAAAAGTAGACATTAATTAAATTTATTTTATAGATGAATAATACCGAAAAACATGATCAAATTAATACTTGCATCTAAATAATTTTTTTACTTATTTAATTGTTTTAAATTTTCGGATGACAAAGTGCAAAATTATGCAAAGTTTAGATAATAAAGTAAAAAAACAATTTAGCACGTGATGGATCGCGACGAGATATTCTGCCGCTGGTGGGCTCCTAGGGTTAAAGTTCGAAACCCACGAAATTTATATGGGTTAACAAAAAAAATAGATTAAATAGAAAAAAATGTTAAAAAACAAAAAGGACCATTGTTCAGAGGGTTTAATGTTCTTATCCCTTGATTAAAATAATAGACCGCGATCAATCAAAAGACATTAAGGTAATATAATATACTGCATATGTAATTTGATGTTTTCAATTCAATCAAAATTGGTTTGTCAATTAAAAGACATTAAGGTATAATATATTGCACCCTCAAGAAAGGTATACATGATTTGATTGTTTGAATTCAATCAAAATTGGGTGTCAATTAAAAGACATTAAGGTATAATATATTGCACCCTCAAGAAAGGTATACATTTGTTAGCCACAAACTTTAGGGTTAGTCTCATATTAGACTATCTAACGGATCTAATTCGTTAGACAGGATCCAAATATCGGATCTACGGTCAATCAACCTGCACAACCACTAACACCACAACAACAACATCCGTTGACCACTGCTAATACTTTTTAGGATGGATACTAATACTTTTTCGGACTACTAATAATTTTTCTTAAGAAATACTAAAATACCTTTAATCGAAAAACCTAATACTTTTCAATAAGATTATTACGTTTAAGGGGGAATACTAATATTTGCGGGAAAAAACCAATACTATTCATGAGGATTACTAAAAAAATGCTAAATGGGTTACTAATACTTTTTCAGGTGATTACTAATACTTTTTCAAAGGAATTGCTAATACTTTTCTAGGAAAAAACTAATACGTTTGAGAGTTATCTAATATTATTTCACTGTCTAAGTTTGTTCAAGGGATTACTAAAACGTTTCAGATGTACTACTAATACTTTTCGGGGAAAAATAAATACTTTTAAAGGCCCCTAATATTACACAAATACTACCGGTCCGGAGATCCTATGGCACCGCCCCAAAATATTATAAAAATACCACCGGTACATGAAATTACAAAAAAGAAATCAGGTCGGATGGATCCGTCTAACGGAAAGACCAATTAGATGGTCTAACCCAAGTCTTTGTACAAACTTTAAGGGGATATTTGTAACATATTAAAGATGTTTTTGTGGTTCTAAAAGACAATCGAAGTTTCCTAATTAGGCTAAGCATACGTAGCTCTTATAACTATATACTAGTAATTCACCCCGTGCGTTGCACGTATATTTTTATTTAATATTATTATTTTATAATATCTATTAACGTGAACTGGTATTTACTACTTTATTTTAGTAGTAATATTCATATAAGGTTATTAAAAACAAAAATTTATCCATCAATTTTATATTTTCAAAATTATAAACTTAAATGTCTAAATTCAACTCGTTCAAAATTATCCCTCAATTTATGCATGTCTCTAAATTATTTTTTTATATATCCCTTTCTTTCTCACACAACTCTCTATAAACAATTATATATAATTTGTGAGACATGTATTTTTACATTGTACTTGTACTGTTGAAAAAAATGAATACTTCACATTGCTAATAAAAAATGTAAATTGAAATATTATTCAAAATAATATGGTAGAAAAAATCATGAATAAGATTTAAAATGAACTATTATGTCATTGATATAAACGTTGGTAATATTAACATAAAGTTTACAGCAATATTATAGTAATCCACTAAAAACTTACGAACATAAACATGACATAACTAAAACAGGGTATAGAAATAGTACAATTGATATCAATATTCATTCTTTGACATTTATTTTCAATAGATGTATGTAAACCCCATGAGTTTTCTCATTTTGATCAACAATGGTTTGATGTGAATCACTCATCAATCAAAAGAAATGATAAAATACACTGGAAAGTTTGGCAATCCAAAAATTTTTAACTGGAAAGTTTATTTTAAAATGTCAATCGCTTAATCCTATATAAATGATTATATAATTGATTTTACAGCAATTTATTTAATGGCACTGGTTGACAATGTAATTATTAATTATCACGTATTGAGTTAACAACACATTATTTTCGTTACAAAAAATCTTTCTATTGACTTAACAAAGCAAAACACCGTCAATTTTGGATAACCCCAAAACATACATTAGTCTCTAGATATTGATTGATTCATCTTCCAGTATCGATTTACCTAAGTAAGGACACCAGCAATTCTATGATTATTTTCTAAAGTTATAGTTAATAAACTATATAAAATAATACATATACCAATTAGGTAATTATATGATTGATTTTATAGGACAATTGTAGTAGCGATTGATCATGTCAATTATTTAACGTCAATTTGATTAGTTTTATTAATCTCATATCGAGATATGAAATAAATATGTACAATTTTCAAACAATCAAATATTTGTTACCATTTTTAGTTTTGTAAATATTTTAATTAGTTGTTTTTCTTAATTAAGGTAATATATATTGTTGTCCAATCATAAACTTGTGCACTCTTAGAAATTAAAATAAAAACTCTCATTGACAATTATTGTCTTTTTTTTTAAGTTAATACATTTCTAAATTGATAAATATTTAATCATAATGTACGATTTTCTTAATTTTTGTTAAATTTCTTGTCAATTATCCGTTGTGTGTAGCATAGTCAAATTCGATTAAAAAGTATAAATAGATACTCTCAATTGTTTTACCAAAGGCTTAGTTTTACAATTCTTTCAATCAATAATTGATGGTATCTACAGATTGAATAAATAAAATAATAAATAATTATTGTATTTATAGTAATGATTACAATCAATTTATTGACTTACCAAATCAAAGCACCGCTAATTTTGGATAACTTCAAAACATGCATTAGTTAGGAGAACATTTGGATTGATTTATCCAAAACTGTATCTTATTTTATATCTTTTCTTTTTTTATTCTTTTCTTTTTTTGATTGAGTTGCCTTAGTTGTATCATATATATACTAATTTTATTTGATAGTAATTAGAGTTATTAATTATTCTTAATTAAGCAAATTATCATCAAATTTAACACCAACGTTGATCGTGGACCAATTAGAAGATAATTCATTTTTCTAGATCGAACTTAATTAGTATTTGTTCACACTTCAAAAATACCAATATTTCAAAAACAATACAATAAATAAATATTGCAACAACAATTGAATCAATATGAAAGAAAAATCCAGATATTCCTTCAAAAGCATGATATAAAAATCAAATATCTTATTAATAATAAAATATTTTCGAAATCAATCATAAAAAAGTCCATAATCCAAAATCAATTTAAATATAAATGGAATTTGGCAGAGGAAAAAATATTTCAATCAATATATGAAAGAGATATATACAATATTTTTTAGCAATAAATATTTGTTACCATTTTCAGTTTTATAAATCTTTCAATCAATTGATTTTTTTAAGATAATACGTTGTTGTCCAATTATACAATTATACTCCCTTGTAAATGGAAAAAATGCTACATTGACCAATTATTGTCTTTCTTATTAAAAAGTAATACATTATAAATTTTCTAGATTAATAAATCTTTAATCTTAAAATATATTGACATAAAATATGTTAGTATGAGGAAAAATAAAAAAAAAATAAACAAATCATACAAAAAACAACTTAAAAAATACAAAAAAAAACTATCAATAATCAAAAAGGAAACTCACCAAATATTGTCCGTACATATCTACAATATAGTTTATATAATAACTTTGTTTATTGCAAAATTCGAGTTCAATACTTTCGATGTTAGCGGGGCACTTAATGAAAAAGAAAATAGAGGGGAACGTGAAGATGAAACCATATTTATTGGTTATGCTTCGAATTTAGGATCAACAATATCAAAGTGTTTCTCTAATGCAATTTTAAGTAGTATAAATATAAGAGGACTTAGCATAAATAATATCATAAATAATAAGCTGCCAAAAAAATATCTGAACACAAAATCAATTGTTAATTCAATGGTGAAGATACATAAAATCATAATTCGTCTATTTTAACTATTATTTAACAATTTAGGAAAGTTTGAATAGTCATCAGTATTTAAAACTTGATTAATTAATATTATATTGTACAAAATTGCATCGACACTAACAAATAAACAATATATTTGATGAAGATATGATGTATAGAATCAACACATCATTGTAATATATATTTGAGAAGAATGACATATACTAATATCAATTATGGTGAAATACTATTTATAATTTTTAAAATCTATATATTATATATAGATATAATTGAAATCTTGTAAACCCACTTTTGGTATAAAGTAGGAATACCAGTAAATAAAATTTTCCTAATTTTTATACATATAAAATAAGATTACCATTTATGATATTTTCCTAATTTATATACATATAAAGTAGGAATACCATTTACAATCTTTTCTTATAATATTTTCCTAATTTATATAATTACAACGATTTTCTTATAATATTTTCCTAATATAAGAATTTATAATAATTACCATTTATAATGTTTACAATTGTTTCCTAATATAATAAGAAAAAAGAGCGGGAAAATAAAAGTTCCGGACTTCTGCTATTATATATATATAGATATCCGTTGAACGAATTTTCAGAAAAAGGAAAAATGAAAGAAAAAAAAGCAGTCGTATGGAAAATTGAAATTGTCACAAATTCTAGGCTCGCATTTGCATTTGCATCGTTAGGAGATTCAAAAATTTTCAGAATTGTACCGGTATTCAAATATTTCGAAAAATTGATATTTGGAATTGTACCATAGGTAAAAGATATTTATACCGTACTGTCCTAAATTCCGGGATGGTTTGGTATGGAGATTTAGTTATAATAGACAGATTTAGTTCGGAACAGAGAACCATAAATTATTCATACTTTAAGACAAATTAAAAGGGGATAATCAACATGAAATTACTAAACTAAATCCTACAATAATTATTTAATCCATCAAATAAAAATATAAATTACATATGACATTTATTGACATAATCTATCAAATTAAAAGATTTTCTGCAAATCAAATATGATTTTTTAATTTAAGTTATTGAGTGTATTTAAAAAATTAATATGATGAAAACCAATTTGTGATAAATAATTAATATGACGTAACTCTTATTAATCAAATTCATAATCAATTATTCATTTGATATATTGATAAAGAACGGCAGATTTTTAATTTGATATTTCTAGTATTATGTTACATATATATAGTATTGAATTTCAAAGATATGTAGCATATTCAATATAAAATTACAAATAAGATACAAATAATATATGTTTATTTATAAAAACACTTTTAACCCGGGTCTAATTTCGGGTCTTTGGTTCGATACTGTTCTCTGAAAAATCTCCAAAATCGTAGTGGAAAAGTTTTCAGAACAGTTTCGTTCAGGATAAAAAAGTCAACGAATATTTTTAGTTCGAATATATTTCGGTTCTGTTTCGATAATCGATTTCTAAGTCCCGTGACGCTAACAAATTCTAGTTTCTTATACATCTTAATGCATGTCGTCTGCAGATAATCGAGCAAACACACACACAAAAATAAAGAAAAAACTTTCAAAGTTCAAAGTCGTAAAACAACTAGCTAGTTAGTCCAACACAATTTTGCAGCAACTCGTGAATAGATTCAAATAAATTAGCTTAATTTTAATTATAATTTATTATTAATATTTAATCTGGTTCTCTAAAAACCAAAATACGAGGTTTGTGCTTAATTTATTTTATAAAGAAATCGCGAATCTGATGTCAAAAGAAACTGCATTCGCCTCGACATGATGTGCACACGGGACGAAGCATGATGATATGATATTGTTGGAATTTTTATTGATTTCCCGTACATACATATATAATTACAATTATATTATGGGCTATCTAATTTAATGGAGCCAATTAAGTGGTCTAAATTAATAGGGCTCTAGGGATATCTATTGGGTATGGGCTTTGCAATGTGTAGAGACTGTTAATTAGGATTGATGAGCTTCTAATTAACCTAGTATATAAAGAACTCTCATTAGGATTATGGTCCACAAGTCAAATCAGTCGTTACTCTTCTCCTCTTCCCCATCTTAGAGAGAGACCAATGAAGTACCTAAAGGATTTGGATGTGGAAGACGCTAACCCAATTAAGGATTCATAGACGTCAACACGGATCTGAGGTATTGATTGTCATATATACGGATTTAAGGTACGCTTCGGATTTAGATTCAGTTTTATATTTATTTCTTGATAATTCACGTGATAATTCTGGGGTATGAATTAATTCTAACAAATGGTATCAGAGCCCAATCATCTTGAATTATCGAGAAAAACTTAGTTCTTACTTCTGTTATTGTGATCGGTTTCTCATATATAGAGAAAAGAGATCGGAATTTTATGACATCTTGAATTCCCATTTATTTAATTGTTATCTATTGAATTCAAGAAATTATAAAATCATGAATTTGGATTTTAGCATGTATTCGGATTTCAGTTTCATGATTCAAAATCAATCCTTTTGGCTTGTTCAAGTGGTCAGATTCAGAATATTTCTTTTTGAAATCTTATTTTGGTTTCTGTTTTCTAATATAGGATTCAAATTTACCCACCTCATCTCTGCCATCAACACAACAACCCAACAAAACCCACCATCCAAGAGCACCACAGATTTATTCACCACAAAAAAGGGAAAATTGCAAAATTGAACTAAGATCTGATTTTCTTCTTCCGTCGGCATACACCTATCTCCGCAAGGTCACAATTCGGAATCGTCGGGCGGGCACTTGAGCGCGCCAGATAGGTTAGTGTAGGGTCTCCACGTAGTTTGCTTCACGGCTGTATGTAGTCGCGCGGTGGCCGACCGTCTGCGTTTGGAGCTCGTCGATGAACGGTGTCGGGGTGAAAAGGGTGACTGGTTATACATATATATATATATGTATATATGGCATGTTTGTTTGGAGAAGATGGCTTTATTGCAAAGAAATAAGAAATTTTGGGGTCAATAGCAATTTTCAGAAAATTGGGCCTTTGTTGAAAATCAGTTTTGTTTTGTTTGTGGCGGACATGGCGAGGTGGTGGCGTCCTCTCCGAATGGTTTTGCCGGCGAAAGTCTGGCCGGCAGATTGTTAAAGGATGTTGGTGATGGGACGGCTTGGCAAAGGATGAGGATGATTTGGTTAAAGAAATTGGGCTTCAATATGGGATCACCTATACTTGATAATGTTTGATTGGGCCTAAACTGATATAAGGACCCCTCGAACAATATTTGGGCCTGATTTTGCGTTTTGAATTATGGGTTTAATTTAAAGTTCTATGCCTTATTTGATTAATCCAATTAAAAGTTAGATTTTGGGCCTGAAATTTTATTTTGTGTTTTTAAGTCTACATAAGGATTGAATCATGGGCTTAAATTATTTTGGACCCAAAATTCAAGTAAGAAAATTTTGGATTATTAGTTTTGGCATTGAGATATTGGGTTATTAAGGAGTGAGTTATTTCAACCCATAAAGATTGGATTAATTTTTGAATTTTTATTCAAAATTATTCCGTAAAAAATTTGACTCAAATACGGGTAAAACCCAATAAAGAAAATCAAAGTTTGATTTTAAAGCCTCTTTGGTTTTTCAGGCTTTAAATCGAAATAAAGAATTAAGATTTGAGTTTAATTTATTTTGAGCTCAAATTTATATGGTTTAATTTTGGGCTTGAAATTTAGGATATTGAACTTGATTTAGCTTCGATTAACATTTAGTTAGATTTATGAACCAATCTGGTTATCTGAGTTATTAAATTTAAAAAACAATGGATTTAATGTCTTATTTAGTTTATTTAGACTTTAAATTCAAATAAGGTTAATTTTTAAAATCAAGTTCGTATAAAGTTAAATTGAGGCCTAATTTAGTATTTTAGGCTTTAAATTCAAATAAGGATGAATTCTAATCTTATGGTTGGAATTTACTTAATTGAGTTATGATGTTGGGATGAATTTATTCATACCCGTAAGGATTGAATTACATTTAAATCTGGTTGATTTTAATACGATCCAAATTTAGTTATAATCGTGATATATTAATTTTTATTTTAGTTTTTTTAAATAAATGCGAGAATATATATAAAAATGAAAAAGAGTCGTCCTGATCACAGGCTGATCTTTATTTTTTTGTTTTAGTTAGCGAATCTTATCTTTATATTTCGAGATAAATTGAAATAGCATGTCGCCATAGTGACCTTTAATGTAGACACACTTGTCATATTCGTTGATCTTGAAACCGTTTGACTTCATAGTTGAGTCAAACTTTTCATGCCATTGCTTAGGTGCTTGTTTTAGTCTATAAAGTGACTTAACAAGTTTACACACATTTCGCTCTTGACCTGGTGCAACGTACCCCTCGGGTTGTTCCATATAAATCTCGTCTTCAAGTTCACCATTCAAGAAGGCAGTCTTAACGTCCATTTGATGTATCTCAAGGTTTGCAAAGCTGCAATAGCTATGAGAACACAAATGGACGCAATCCTCGTGGCAGGAGAATATGTATCAAAGAAGTCATATCCCTCGTTTTGTCTAAACCCTATAGCTGCCAAACGGGCTTTATACTTATCAATAGATCCATCTGCTTTATACATTCTTTTAAGGATCCACTTGCATCCCAAAGGTTTGCAACCCAGTGGGAGATCAATCAACTCCTAAGTGTGATTTTGCATGATGGAATCTATCTCATTATTGATAGCTTCTTTCTAGAGAGGAGCTTCTGGACTAGACAATGCTTCTTGAATAGTTCTGGGTTCATTTTCTAACATATAAGCTAGAAAATCAGGACCAAAAGACTTAGCTACTTTTGTCCTTTTACTGCGTCTTGGTTCCTCTTCATCATCACTTTGAGGTAACCTTGCAGTTTCATAAGTTCGTTTAATCGAACTTTCTTCTTTCCGTTCTTTGTTTGGAAAGATATTCTCGAAGAATACAACATTTCTTGATTCAATGATCATACCTTCATTTATATCAGGAATAGCTGACTTGTGCACTAAAAAGCGATATGCACTACTATTGTTAGCATATCCAATGAAAGCACAATCGATCGTCTTCGGACCGATTCTAACTTGTTTCGGCTTAGGTACTTCGACTTTAGCCAAACACCCCCACACTTTGAGGTATTTATATGACGATTTACGTCCCTTCCATAACTCATATGGAGTTTCGGTTTTACTTTTGTGTGGGATCTTATTAAGAATGTAGTTTGCGGAAAGTATGGCTTCCCCCACAAGTTTTGGGTTAAGCCAGAACTTAACAACATCGCATTCATCATTTCCTTAAGAGTACGATTTTTGCGTTCTGCAACTCCATTTGATTGAGGTGAGTAGGGAGCAGTGGTTTGATGAATTATACCCGCTTCCGAGCAAAATTCCTCAAATAGAGCAACATACTCTCCGCTTTTATCACTTCAAATCATCTTAATTTTCAAATTAAGCTGATTTTTTAACTTCATTCTTATAAGTTTTAAAAGCTACTAAAGCTTCATCTTTTGCAATATCTTGTGCAATCGTCTATAAACGTTATGAAGTACTTTTTCCCACCTCGAGTTTGTACAAGTTTTAAATCACACACATCTGTATGAATTAACTCGAGTGGTTTGGTACTTCTTGTACCGAATGAAACGGTGCTTTGGCCAACTTTGCTTCAACACAAATTTCGCATTTGTCTTGTGAATCAGTTTTAAACGTAGGTATTAATTCCAGATTCACTAACCTTTTAATTGTGTTGAAGTTTACGTGTCCTAATCTATCATGCCATAAATTAGAACATTCCAACAAGTAAACAGAAGTAACGTTTTTATTCTTTGCCTCTTCCTGGAAAACAGACATTACGGACATCTTAAACAGGCCCTTATCAAGGTAGCCCTTACAAAGAAACTGACCATTCTTGGTCATTACAAACTTATCGGACTCAAACACTAGTCTAAACCCGGCCTTACTAAGCAAAGGATCGGAAACCAAATTCTTGCGAATGTCCGGGACATGCAACACATCTACAAGCGTAAGCTTCTTTCCGGAAGTTATCTTGAGCACCACCTTCCTAAGCCCAACGATGTTGGAAGTCAAAGAATTCCCCATAAAAAGCTTCCTTCCATTTATCAGAGTATAGGAGGAGAACATCTCCTTGTCGGCACAAATGTGACGAGTAGCCCCGGTATCTATCCACCACTCCCTTGGATTATCCACTATATTGGCTTCAAACACAATGGCGGTGAGACCGAACTCCGACATATCGATTGGAACCGACTTGTCCTCCGTCACATTGGCTTGTTGGTTGCCACCTTGATTGCTCTTTTTCGAGTGTCGACAATCCTTCGCCATGTGGTTCGGTTTGCCACAGTTGTAGTAATTCCCCTTGAACTTTTTGGCTTTTCCTTTTTATTTTTTCGGAGTGCTTGCATTTCTTGCTAGTGCTTTAGCATGATTGCCCTTAGCCTCCATTCCAGACTTACTGGATTTCACCTCTGATTTTCAGTTGTCTTCTTCGATCCGAAGCCGAATAATCAGATCCTCAAGCCCCATCTCTTTGTGCTTGAGGTAATTTTTGAAATCCTTCCACAATGGCGGCAACTTTTCGATTATTGCAGCCACTTGAAAGGATTCATTCAAAATTATCCCTTCAGACACTAAGTCGTGAAGTATGATTTGAATCTCTTCAACTTGGCTGATCACAGTCTTGGTGTCAACCATCATGTACTCGAGGAATTTGCCGACAACAAATTTCTTTGTGCCGGCATCTTCCGTCTTGTACTTTTTCTCCAAAGAATCCCACAATTCCTTGGACGTCTTGAACGTGCTATAGACATTGTAGATGGTGTCGTCTAGCCCGTTCAACACGTAGTTACGACACAGAAAATTGCTGTTATGCCAAGCATCCACAGCGATTCTCCAATTGTTGTCGATTTCTTCATCGCTACGGAGGGGGGATCGTCCTTCAGAAAATGGGACAACCCCAGGGTGGTAAGATAAAACACCATCTTCTCTTGCCAACGTTTGAAGTCGGCGCTGGAGAACTTGGGTGGCTTTTTGCCGTGAGCGGGAGCAGCAACCATTGGTGTGAACGAGATTGATGTTGATGCCATCGTCTTCAACAGAAACGAATATTTTGTCTTGAGATTGTTAGGAAAATAGTGTATGATTTCTATTTAGGAAATGGCAAAGATTAGAGTGTTTAGGCTTAAGTCGAGGCCTGAATTTGATTTAGTCTCCACAAGACGAAATACGCCCCGTATACCGAGTGCTTACGGTTTCGGAGTGTTGGGAAATTTATTGCTTAAATTTTGATGAATGCCATGTAAAACTTAGACTAGAAAGTTGGCACCCCATTTTCCTTGTAATTTGCATTGTAATAGATAGAGCATTTAGAAATTTGAGTCAAGTCGATTATGCCTGGATATACAAGAAGTCAATCAAGACTAAAATGAAGACTCCACGCGTGAAACAAATTTGAGTATGGCAAGGAGGAGAAGTCAAGAACTCTGGAAGGAGCATCAGCTAAGATACAACTGTGTGAAGTGTCAGTCAAGTCAACTCAAGAAGCCAAGTCAAGTTGAAGTAACAGATGAGTCTTTCAATCATTGGAGCAGACTCAAGTCACCTAGAGAAAAGACAGCTGCAAAGAGGAGTTAACTGAAAAGATCCGTTGAACAGAAGTCAAGAATATTACCTAAACAAGTAATACTTCCATGCTGCCATGTCTTAAAGTGCTCAGTCCCAGAATCGTGCAAAAGGAATAAACCAATGGGAAGCACTGCACCTTGTGTCAGACTCTGAAAAAGCTGAATGCTCATTTAATACGAGGCAATGTCAATATCAAGGACTGCAACAAGACAAGCCAACGAAAACAAGTGACTTTTGAAATCAGCCTATCTCTTCAACTGGCAAATTTTTAAAAAGTTCACTATAAAAGGCTGAGGAATCACTTTGAGAAAAGGTTACCTTGAAAAGACCTGAACTGCGAGCAATCAAGAAATTATTCAAACCGTAACTTGCAAAATACTCTCAAGTTATTCAAGCAAAAATCCTCAAGCCTAAATCTCGAAGGAAATCGATCCAACACTAAGCTGTGAAGGAAAGACGACTTCAAACTGTTGAAGAGGAAACTTTTGAAGAATCAAAAGGGGTCTACATTCCAAGGAGGATTGTAGAAAGGTTCAAGGTCGAACCAATCTCAAGTTATTGGAGGGCTTCATGATCAAATCCAAGAAGCTTGAGCAAGTGAGCTGAAGTAGCAAGACAACTGCCCTGTGAAGAAACTGAGTCGGACGAGAAGCCACTTGTGTGACCAAGGCATCTCGGATCGAGTCCCAAAGGATCAAGTGTTTGTGTGATCAAGACTTGTATCCGGATGATAACCACTTTGTACTCTGATCAATACTTAGTAGATTCATCCAGGAGTTGGAGAAGAGAAGTGTATAAGAATTACCCCATCTTCGAACCTCTATAAAAATTATTGTGTCATTTACATTTCAACATTTAATTTCTGCATATCATTTTATATTTGCTGATAATTTGCTATCCAACTGATAATTAACAAATTGCTAAAACCAAGTGTTAAAATAAACTTAAACCAAATCCAAGGGTGTTAAGTCTTCCTCTAAAAATCTCATCACAACCAAGTTAAGTATTAGACTAAACAACTAAGTTATTCTATCAACAGCTCAGTCGAATCTGTTGAGTGGCTAACTCTGCTGGTTAACTAACTTAGCTGTCCATCAAGGACATAGTCTTTGAAATTAACTACGAACTATTTTAAAAGGACTAAATTCGAAAAGTTGGTAAGGTTTATTCAACCCCCCCTTCTAAACCTTACTCACACCCCTTGGGACCTACAAGTGGTATCAGAGCGGTTGGTTCATTGAGCCTTCCGTTTAGTTCCGAACTAGATCTCCAATCTTTCAACGAAGTTTTTAACACTTGTTCTTTTAAAAGCCATTTTTAAATAGCAAAGTTATTATTATGGAAGCAAATTTGACATGCATTCCTATGTTCACCATTGAAGAATTTGATGACTAGAAAATACGTATGCAGGCTCATCTATCAGCTTTACATGATGAGATGTGGATAGTGCTAGAGGATGGGCCACTGCAAATAATGAAGGTGAACACAAGTGCAAGGAGAGTGCTGCATTTGAAGGAGAAAAAAAGTCGCTGCTCTAGACCAGCTATGGTTGAAAACCAAGAGTCGAATGGACAAATGACAAAGAAAAAGATACAACTTGGACAATGTGGCCACGGATATACTTTACAAAACTTTGGACAAAGCCATGTTCAACAAAGTCAAATCTTGCAAGACAGCCAAAGAAATCTGGGATAAATTAACTTTAATTTGTGAAGGATCAGAGCAAATTAAGGAAAACAAATTATCTGTTGTTGTTCAAAAATTTGAAAACTTTAAAATGTTTGCAGGTGAGACAATGGATCAGCTAGATGCTAGATTCACTGAAATTACAAATGAGCTCTCAAAGACTTGGGGGAAAGAATACACACGAAGGAGATGTGTATGAAGATTCTAAGGAGTCTCCCAGCTGAATGGGAAATAAAGACCATGGCACTAAGGCACTCTATGGACCTATCAAAAACATCCAATCATGAACTATTCTCAGACCTCAAAGCTTATGAGTTTGAGATGAGAAGAAAGGATCAGGAGGAGACAATCTGTACCCAAAATATCTGCACTTATAGTTAAAGATGGGAAGAGAGCTGAAGTCAAGGAAGCCTTTGACCAGGAGGAAATTGCCTTGATGGTTAAAAGATTCAACAAGTTCTTCAACAAGAACTACAAAAGAAATAAAGGTGAATCCTCCAGAAGACATTCAGCCCCCTCTAAGTCAAGGGAAGATAGGCCACCAAAGAGAACCGAGTATCAAAAGGTCGAATATCAAAGAGCTGACAATTTAAGAAATGAGAGAGCTGACCAAAAAGTTGAAAACCTGTGTTGGAATTGTAGACAACCAGGGCACTTTGCAATTGACTGTCCATATCATGTAGTCAATAAATACAGGAATGAAGAAGAAAGAAGAATCTTCAGAAAAGAAGACAAGAAAAGAAAAAGGCAATGTTGGCTGCTGAGACTGCTGAAACAACTAAGTCAAAAGAAGCAGGCAATGAGTCTCCCAAGATACAACGACTTTGGTAAAGGATAGGAGCACCACAAATCCTTCTACCCAGTGAAATGAGATAAGTGAGGCCTGAGGTGACACCACACTTCAACGTGACACTTCTGGGGTAATGCAGAATTTTGAGTAATGTTGTGATATGAATGCACGAATTTGCTCTGTGTTTGTGATGTATATTGCACGAAAAACCACTGAAGGAGGACTCCAATATATAGGGAAAACATAAGGGTTTCTCCAAAGGAAAGCCCCAATGATTTTGGACACAATCAAGCCCATCAATCCTCAATCAAATCCTTCATATATTAGATTGATTTTATGCCAAGTCAAACCTTCCAATTGTGGCCTCAATCGGTTTAGGAATGATTTGATTCAATCAATCTTGTTACCATAAATTGGTGATTTGGGTCAAAATTGCTTATATAATGGATAAAATCAAACAACTTACCAAACACCGGATTTGACCAATCTACCAACTTCCATATAAGTTGGATACATTTCCCACAATATATCTTTCTAAGTGTACCATTTGTGCATCGATTTCTCACTCACCCATAAATGGTTTTGTGAAAATAATTGCACCACTCGTTTCCAAAATTAACGAGTTCCTACACTTAGAATTTCGGCTTAACAAAACCGATTTTTTCCAATAATCCCCCACATGAGTGGAAACGATGCACGAATGCATGCAGACTCAGTCACTCAGCCCCTGGAAACATTGTTGCATCAGGATAGGTAGCTTGTGGCTTTAAACCTTCCTTAGTAAGATACTATCGGATATATCCGCGACTTAGTGGACACGATGCCTTGAACTACTCCGCTTTACGAATATACCAAGACAGTATTTACACAACAACATACGCTTATCTCGAAGTTCTCGGGTTGTCCGTTTTGGCCCTGGATCACACTTGGGATTCATAAGTGTTTCATTGAGGCGGCCCATCCTCACACTTACATAGGTGACCTTGCAATACCCCACCTTATTGGGTATAGGACGTCATTAAAAGTTCATAGGACTTATTCTCACCACAGTTAGCATGTTCAATCACTTGGTGGTGCTCTCTAGGGAATGGTTAGCTTGAAGCTAAGTACCAAATGTTATGACTGAACAGTTTAAAGTTTAGTTTTCCCATTGAACCAAGTTCTTGGGATCTCCAAATCATCATGGTTGGGTTTCCACTAGAAAGCTGTTCTTTAAGTTGTGGATTTTACACCAATTCCTCTAAAGCATTTTACAATTGATCTCCACTTCAATCAAATTTGCGCCAGATTGAGATTGAGATCAATTTTTTTTACATATTTGAGCACATAGTTTTTGAGCATGTATAACCACTTCAATTGACATAAGTGCCACCGGTGGACTTCAAGCCCTTTAATGTCAATGTGGCTTTATAACACATTAAACTCATACAGACTATTCTCAATATGTTATCTCTTTTTAGAGAGATATTCGTTTGACTTTATCATTTGTCAAACTTGTCATTATTCATTCAATGACTTAATTTTGTATATGTTCCCAGCAAGTTCGGGTACAACAATCCGTCAGGGTCTACCTTGATAAGGTTAGCCTTTAAGGCCTTTTTCTGCACCTTTTCTTAGTACCTCAATGGGTGCAATATTGCAACACTCAAGAGTACACTAAAAGATGCACATCTATAAGAGAAATCACAGGTGACCCATGTTAGCTATCAACTAGCATTGTTAATGCCAATTGACCCACATCCTCATTTCTAAGGATATCTCTCAAAGAAACTTGTATTTCTTTGACTCCGTAGTCATTGGGGTCAATCTTTGTCAAGATTGAGGTAAATTTACATTTACCAACCACCCCCACATTTGTGGCATAACTCATCCACCCCACATTGTGCAACAATGTCAACTTTGAGAATTATCAATTAAACAATTGTGTTTTCTCACAAGTTCAACCGTGATTGGATCGCCGACAAATAATCCAATTGCCTAGGCAAAATTCCAAAGAATTTCCTGAAAGGGCTAAAGGACTCAGTTGCATCCATTCACCAAATTTGGGTAGAGTTAACTTGCCATGTGCTCCCTCACAAGGGGACGCTAAATCATATGCCTCTCACAAGAGCATTTAGATTTGCTCATGCCTTCATTGACATGTTTTGCTATGTGTTATGACACCCAAGATGTCATAGCACTCAAGTTGGCACTTTGAGCCCTGCCCATAGCTATTTGGCTATCGCACAACATAAAATTCCATGTTTATATTGTGAGTCCATTAACATTTGGTAATAATTTCATATTCACCAATTTCTTTATGACATTCATGTTAACGTGCCAAGTCTAACATGTCATAAATCACAACTCAATCATATAAAAGGAAGAAACAACAGTTTTAATTAGCATCATTGATGCGGTGCACCACCATTACATTCAACTTGAAGAATCCCTTTTCAAGGTGTACCAAGGTTCCTTCAAGGTCTTTTCATGCTTGGCATTCGATT
The DNA here is from genome assembly GCA_016081115.2 of Rehmannia glutinosa. Taxonomy (NCBI): domain Eukaryota; kingdom Viridiplantae; phylum Streptophyta; class Magnoliopsida; order Lamiales; family Orobanchaceae; genus Rehmannia; species Rehmannia glutinosa. The sequence continues at coordinate 141,055,192 of CM071926.1, forward strand.
GTCTATTGCCTTCTTCAATGCGCAATTTCACAATCAAATCCTCCAAGCCCATTTGCTTCCTCTTATGCTTGAGATAGTTTTTGAAATCCCTCCAACTAGGCGGCAACTTTTCAATAATTGCAGCCACTTGGAAGGTTTCACACAATTGCATCCCTTCAGCATGGATGCTATGCAAAATCAACTGCAATTCTTGGAGTTGACTCATAACAGTTTTGGTGTCAACCATCACATACTCCAAGAATCTGCCGACAATGAACTTCTTGGTGCCGGCATCCTCCGTTCTATACTTTTTGTCCAACGAGATCCACAGTCCCTTGGCAGTACCTTTGAACGAGGCATACACACTGCACAACGCATTATCCAACCCATTAAGGATGTAATGCTTGCACAAGTAGTCCCCTTGACCCCATGCATCAAGGGCGGCCCTACGATCCATATTGGTATCGTCTGGGGCAACCACATGAGGGTCCTCTTTAAGGAACCTCATCAAGCTTAGGGTTGTCAGATAGAAGAACATCTTTTGCTGCCACGTGTTAAAATTGAGCCCGGTAAACTTTTAGGCCTTTCGGCATGGGCAACCACATCGGCGCCGAACAGTGTGATCGAAGGTGTTGCCAACACTGGCGTAACACCTACGGCAGAGACAGAACCATGTGAAGACTGAAGTGAGGCCACAGGTGTGGTCACACCGAAGGCCACACTCGTTGGAGCATCAGAAAACTGGGGTGTGCCAAAAGGTGTGGTAACACCGTAGGCCACACTCGCTGAAACATCAGAATACTGGGGTGTGCCAGAAGGTGTGGTCACACCCCCCACAGTCATCGAAACAGGAGCAGGAACATGTGTTGGCATAGGTGTGGCCGAAGGTGTGGTCACACCAAAAACAGGAACAACAGAAATAGGTGTTGTCGGAAGTGTTGTCACACTCGAGGCCACACCTACAGAATCGGTGGTCATCGCGTTGCTTGAAGACGCCATCAGTACAAATTACAAACAAGAGTCTTAAAATTGTTGGGATTACAACCAAAAATCAGAGGGATACAACGGGGGATAATTTGAACTAACGATAGTCTATTACAAGCAAAGCGAAAAAGAAAGCAGTAAAGCAAGTCGAGGCGAGCGAATTCTTTCTTTAGGACTCTTGTTGCCCCATCACGATGCTCACGGTTGCAGGCAACGAGTCTCCCAAGATACAACGACTTTGGTAAAGGATAGGAGCACCACAAATCCTTCTACCCGGCGAACTGAGATAAGTGAGGCCTGAGGTGACACCACACTTCAACGTGACACTTCTAGGGTAATGCAGAATTTTGAGTGACAGACTGTGATATGAATGCACGAATTTGCTCTGTGTTTGTGATGTATATTGCACGAAAAACCACTGAAGGAGGACTCCAATATATAGGGAAAACATAAGGGTTTCTCCAAAGGAAAGCCCCAATGATTTTGGACACAATCAAGCCCATCAATCCTCAATCAAATCCTTCATATATTAGATTGATTTTATGCCAAGTCAAACCTTCCAATTGTGGCCTCAATCGGTTTAGGAATGATTTGATGCAATCAATCTTGTTACCATAAATTGGTGATTTGGGTCAAAATTGCTTATTTAACGGATAAAATCAAGCAACTTACCAAACACCGGATTTGACCAATCTACCAACTTCCATATAAGTTGGATACATTTCCCACAATATATCTTTCTAAGTGTACCATTTGTGCATCGATTTCTCACTCACCCATAAATGGTTTTGTGAAAATAATTGCACCACTCGTTTCCAAAATTAACGAGTTCCTACACTTAGAATTTTGGCTTAACAAAACCGATTTTTTCCAACATGAGCTAGGGTTAATTGAGCTGAGTTGACACTCAGAAGACTCAAGGAGAAAAGATGGAAAGTGAAAAGATGAAAATTGAGCAGATTTCTTAAATCAGCAAAGTGAATCAGCCGTATCGAAAAATCAGCTGTATCGAGTTAGCTGACAGCTGAATCACTATGTGAATAGAGAGAAGAAGAGTTGAGTCAGCTAAGAAGTAAGCTGAGTCAATTATGAGCTAAGTGACAAAAACGCAGTCGTTTTTAATAAGCGGGAATGTTTTTAAGGATGACGTCAGTATAATAATGACAGGTACAGTCAAAAGCTGCATGACAGAGCATATGATTGGATATAAATGCTGCCACATTAAATACGGGCAATTAAATGCTAATCGGCGTGCTAAATCTGAGCCGTCTATCTTGATAAAATTTCAAAAACCAAAAGCACGTCCTTTCATAACCCATATATACATTTTTGTTCAGTTTCTCTCTCACATTACTCAAAGCTGTTCATCTCTCCAAAAGCAAGAAAGTTTTTTTTTTCTCTCAAAACCCTACCAAATCTTCAAAGCAAGTTTGTCAAGGTTCGTTCGGTAAAACTCAGAAAAATGGCATCAACCTATGATTTAACCAAACTATGGAAGCAAATCCACACTGGTTCTATGGCGGATTTCGAAGGAATGGTTAAATAGGTTTCCGATGAAACCCTTGTGAAGAAAATAGCTGACAAAATCGAGAAATTTGGACTGAAACCCTTTCTCACGATGGAGTTTCAGATGACTTATGTTGAAGAGGTAGCACAGTTCTACGTGAAAGCTGAAGTTCATGACGAGGGCATCAAATCCTCTGTTCACGGAAAGGATTTTACAGTCACTGCTGAAGATTTAGCGAAGCCTTGTTTGCTGCCATCGGAAGGAGTGCCGGAAATATTTGAGGCTGATGTAAACTTGGCTGTTGCATGGAAGAAAGTGGCCAAACCTGAATGTGCTGCGAAGGTAGTTTACACAGCTGATAAGAAGCTGCTGAAGGATGATTATCACAAGTTGATGATATCGTCACGAAATGTGTGGATATGAAGTTTGGAAGCTTCAATCAGCTATCCAAAACGAAGCTGATCGTCATAGCTGCGATCATGGAGGAGAAGAAGGTCAACTGGACAGAATTCGTCTACAACAGACTCTGCCAGAATGTTGGAAATAAGTCCTTCAAGGACGATGGGTCATTCGGAGGATCTTTGGGCTATGGCCTTGTAGTTGGCCGGTTGATGGAGGTGAAGGGTGTTTCACTCCGACATGGAAAGTCGTTCCATGTCAATAAGAAGATATTTTGGGCAAACCTTTCAGGAGCCCAAAGGAGAGCTTACGCCAAACGGGCGGATACCAGCAAGGGGGAATCAATTGATCCCGAAGAAACAAGCTATTACTTCCCTCCAGAAGAAGAAAGCGCCCACGCATTGCTGAAGAAACCATTGCCGCAGCAAACAAAGAAAAGAAAATTGCACTGCCCTGCAGTAGGAGTCACCGCCCTGCAGCCGTGTCTCCCCCCCTGCGATCCCGAGGTGGAGAAGGAATCTCAAATACCTTCTCCACCATCAAGAAAGAGGACTACCAAGCAAGAAAGACAGCTCCTCGGCAAAGAAAGATGCACGCCCCCCCGCCTTGAGAGTCGAGAAAACCATATCCGAACAGAAATTTCTTTGGTAAGGACCAAAAAGAAGAAGACTCATCAAGCGTTGAGCTTGAGAAGACAATTTGAGTCCGCCACTCAGGGAAAAGATCTCGAGCTAACTGCTGCAGAAGTGCGATCTCAAAAGTTATTGATGAAATGACCAAGTCTCTTTGAGGCCGATCAGCAGAGGCAAGTCGAAGACCCAGTGTGGACGAGCAGTGAAATGAGGCAACAGAGAGAGATAGCTAAGTCTCTTGTCGGCAGGATCGTATCTCCACTGCGGCAGATCTTTGCTGAGGGTGAAGAGCAAGACGACCGCTACCCTCCATTCCGAAAAAGGTTAGCAAGAAGAAGATGACGATGATGTGATTATGCTCTCTCCACCATATCAAGACATCCAAAATCGTCTGAGGGAATGGAGGAAATGGAAGCTTAGTCGATCAAGGGAGCAATTCGAGAGACCTGAATTCATTGAAGAAGAGGAAGAATTGATGAATTTCTCGGGTTGACCACGATGGTCCGTGACCGGATGAAGAGAAGCGCATAGATATCTTGCGAGATCTTCAAAGAAAATGAGGAGAGATTGGCGGAGGAAAGTGAAGCCCGTGAGAAGGCCAATATTTGTCCTTTCACTGGAACCACTGATCATACTCATCCTCACTTTGATGCCTTTTCAGGAAGTGATGAGGACTTGGACCCAGCTGCTGCTACTGAGGAGTTGGAAATGCAGCAAGCCATGCGGGAATCCAGGATAATGCATGAGCAACAGCTGACGGAAGGACCTGGAGAGTCTTCCAAATCTCGGTGGAGATTGATCCATTGGGAGTGGGCCGTGATTGCCACTGTCATTGGTGCAACCACTTCCCCAGCTCACTCAGAGGATGGATCTAGGGGACCTGGTGGTGAAACTGGGAACTTGGGGACCCAAGTCGAGCCAACCCCTACTGAAGGTATCTTACCACCGCCTGCCTCAACGGCTGAACACTCACAGGAAAAAGCCGGGAGTTTGGAGCGAGTGACCCTAAAATAAGTCACTCGGTGGTGTGCCAGCTGAGGGGGAAACTCCCTCTACTACAGCTAGGTCGGAGGATGTCAGGCGACTCCACCATGAATCTAGGAGGTGAAGTGGAGAAGGAACAAGAAAAAGAAACACAGCAGGTTGTCACTGATGAAGCACGGGCAGATGAGTCTGTCTTAGCTGAAGTGCCAATCGCTGCTCTGCGCAGTCGAGGACGCCGCGATGCAATCGAGGCACATGATGGGCGCCGGGAGTTAACACTGGCAATGAAAGTGCAATCCACGGAGTTGAGACTCCGGTGGATGCCATTGTAGAAGACCCTAAGACAGTGAGTCTATCGAAGGGAATGTCCAAGGCCTTGCTGCGATTGATTGAGGCTGGGAGGTAATGAAGGCCTACGGGAGGTTGAGACTTCCCGAGGTAAAGAGGCGTAAACACGAACATCCCTCCCCGTCCACATTGATGATTCGAGAAGGAGATAAGTGCCCTTCACGATTCCCAAGACAACCCCGACATAACCTTTCGGGATCTCGAAGATGAAGATGAAGTCGAGTCCTCCCTCCCGCAAATCTAAAAGACTCGGTGAGGATGTTCAACCCAAGACGAGCAAGCCATACCTCAAAGCCGCCGACAAATGTTCAATTTTGATGATGAGCCACCCTTCAAGTCTCATCATCTTTTGATGACGCATCGATAAAGCCGAGGAATAACTCAAAAGGATAAACCATTTGAGATCGAAGAAGGTTTCGTTAAGGCAAGTGAGGCTCGCAAGTCGGGTCAATACCACCAAAGGCCCCAATCTGAATCACGATCATCTCACGCAGCTCCGAAGTCTGCAGTAGAATCAACTCAACCGGACACATCACAGGCACGAGTAACGGTGGAAACTATACCATATGTCCGTGATGATGCGTTTGAAGAGACTTTCCCTTTCTCAATCGAGCTACCTGAACTTGTTGAAGAAACAGCTCGAGAGCAGAGACGCTTCAACGTCGACGATCGATTATTCCCATAGATACCATCGTCCCAACAGACTTTGACTTTGATGCTGCTTGGCCGCCAGCTGAGACAGAGGTGACAGCTGAGGTTCGAGAGGTCTTCAAGACAATCTTTGCAGAGATTGAGAAGATGGAAAGGCACCAGGCCATCATAGATATGCGGCAGGATAACAAAAATGCCAATCTGACGGCCGATCTGCGTGGAATAGTGGTCAGACTCAGGGAATGGCATCAATAACAGCGTACAATGCGTCTAGAACAGGTCAGATATTTCAAGGCGTTGTATAACAAAATGTTGATCTGGGGTGCTGATAATGCTGACATGAAGAGGAGGATGCAAGAAAATATTGACAGAATGCATGCCTCCCACAACACTGAAATGCAACTGCTGCGTGAATTTCACAAGAAAGAACTTCTGCGCGTCGAGGAGAATATGGATAACAAATTCAGTCTTCTTATGGCTGAAATGAAACTTGTGGCAGCCGAGTCCAAGGCCACCCGCTCAGAATTCCGAACAACATACTCCGCAACAGACTCAAAGCAAGCTTCAACTATCGCCAGATGGACTTCATCTTTGGTGAGTACATTCCCAGGGTTCTTCTTTCCTCTGATGATGCCAAAAAGGGGAAGAGGAATACCTAAAGACGTTGAAAGGGTCGTGATTGAGAAAAAGGACGCATTGTTGAGAAACAAGAAAATAGTCAAGATCGATGAAAGATAAGATGAAAGAAAAGGAAGCGATTGAGGGGAAGGTTCAAAGGATATGACTCTAATGGTTGCTAGAACCCCTCAACAAGGACTTGTCACAACTGACATAATCAACAAACTTCCAGTGACTCTGCCGCTCCAACACTCTGCTGTACCTATGTCCGAGAAGAGAAAAATAGTAGAAGCGGGGATGAAAGAGGTCGAAGGAAAAATGGATGTCCGTGTGATGGACATATTGAAACAATACGGAGGCATTCCAAAGAGGAAGAGATATCGATGCCATTTGGGCGTGAAACGAGCTCAGATCGTTGATGAATTCAAAACGCTCGAATTCAAAGGATACTTCGAAGGCATGTCAATGGCCCAAGCCTGGGACTTGTATTGGGAAAAAGGCCTCAAGCTGTGCGAAGAAGCTAATAGAAAGCAGACTACTAGCAGTCACTCTGCTGGAAAGAAGAAGGCTCCAGTACAATACACACCCAGAGGAAGAGGAAGAAGCAGTGGAGGAAGAGGTTTCAGACCTAGACCTCTACCCAAAAACATTGAATACATAGATCCAGGAAAGAAATGAGGGATCTATTGGGCTGGGTATGACGTAGTAGCCAACATGGAAGTGGCTAGGAAGAATGCTGAATATGTAAAAAGGATTGAAGAAGAAAATAAGAGACAAGATCAGCTGTGGGAAGAGAGTCAACGAAGACAAGAAAGGAAGAGAAAAGACGAAGCTGCTAGAAGAGCCTACGAGAAAAAGAAAGTAGCTGAAGATGAGAAGAAGAGAAAGAGAACAGAGGACGAAAGAGCTGAAGAAGAAAGAAGGAGGCAGCGAAGGCGATGAAGTGTTGCTGTCCACCCCTTCATGTATTTTACTATTGTAAATACATATGTATGTAAGTCTTTTGTACATTCTATGAAAAACTCTGTAATTTCTATTTTTTGCGTAGAAATAGAATGGTATGTTCGCTCTGATACACATTGTAAATAGCTGTGTAAAGCACAAGAATGTTATGATCAATAAAAAGATTGATTCTACGCATACATTCTCTGTTTCTACATTGTCTGTATGTATCTTTGCCATTTACATTTTGTATGTATGATTTAAGTTTTGGCATCATCAAAAAGGGGAAATTGTTGGGAAATTTATTCCTTAGATTTTGATGAATGCCATGTAAAACTTAGACTAGAAAGTTGGCACCCCATTTTCCTTGTAATTTGCATTGTAATAGATAGGGTTGTACGAGCTGAGTCAAGTCAGCTATGCCTAGATATACAAGAAGTCAACTGAAGACTAAAATGAAGACTCCGCTGTGAAACAACTGAGTATGGCAAGGAGGAGAAGTCAAGAACTCGACTGAAGGAGCATCAACTAAGATACAGCTGTGTGAAGTGTCAGTCAAGTCAACTCAAGAAGCCAAGTCAAGTTGAAGTGACAGATGAGTCTTTCAATCATTGGAGAGCACTCAAGTCACCTGGGGAAAAGGAAGTCGCAAAGAAGAGTTAATCGAAAAGAATCCGTTACGTAATTCAATAATATTACCTAAACAAGTAATACTTCCATGCTGCCATGTCTTAAAGTGCTCAGTCTCAGAAGCGTGCAAAAGGAATAAACCAATGGGAAACACCGCACTTGTGTCGACTAAAGAAAAAAAGTGAATGCTCATTTAATAAGAGGAAATGTCAATATCAAGGATCGCAACAAGACAAGCTAACGAACACAAGTGACTTTTGAAATCAGCCTATCTCTTCAACGGGCGATTTTTAAAAAGTTCACTGTAAAAGGCTGAGGAATCACTTTGAGAAAAGGTTACCTTGAAAAGACCTAAACTGCGAGCAATCAAGTAATTATTCAAACCGTAACCTGCAAAATACTCTCAATTTATTCAAGCAAAAATCCTCAAGCCTAAATCTCGAAGGAAATCGATCCAACACTAAGTTGTGAAGGAAAGACGACTTCAAACTGTTGAAGAGGAAACTTTTGAAGAATCAAAAGGGTCTACATTCCGGGGAGGATTGTAGAAAGGTTCAAGGTCGAAGCAGTCTCAAGTTATTGGAGGGCTTCGTGATCAAATACAAGAAGCTTGAGCAAGTGAGTGAAGCAAGTAGCAAAGCACGCCTGTGAAGAAGCTCGAGTCGGACGAGAAGCCACTGTGTGTGACCAAGGCATCTCCGTGAGTCCCGAGTCCCAAAGGATCAAGTCACTGTGTGATCAAGACTTGTATCCGGACCGATAACCATTTTGTACTCGATCAATACTTAGTGGATTCCTCCAGGAGTTGGAGAAAAGAGGAGTAGAAGAATTATCCCATCTTCGAACCTCTATTAAAATTATTGTGTCATTTACATTTCAACATTTAATTTCTGCATATCATTTTATATCTCATTGATAATTTGCTATCCAACCGATAATTAACAAAGTGCTAAAACCAAGTGTTAAAACAAACTTAAACCAAATTCAAGGGTGTTAAGTCTTCATTTGAAAATCTCATCACAACCAAGTTAAGTATTAGACTAAAACGGTGAGTTATTCTATCAACAACTCGTCGAATCGTTGAGTGGCTAACTCATTTGGTTAACTAACTTAGTCATCCATCAAGGACATAGTCATGTGAAATTAACTCGAACTATTTTAAAAGGACTAAATTCAAAAAGTTGGTAAGGTTTATTCAACACCCCCTTCTAAACCTTACTCACACTCTTAGGACCTACGCGGAGCTCATCTCTAAGATACAACAACTTTACTATTCCGGTTTAGCAGCACTATCAAAATCGGAACTTCATCGAACAACAAAAATGTCTGAACTTTCAAGTTTTTGAAGGAGGGAAGTCAATATGCTTGAATGCAGAATGCCAAGTTAATTATCTGAAGATTTTTGTTTCTTTTTCATCTGCAGGGGTCGATTATTATAGGCCTCAGGTGCCTCGTATGAAAAGATCACGTCTTTTGGATCGAAAAGATATATTTTGCACTGATAGACGCATCTGTTCATCGATGCACGGCCCGTGCGTGGATGCCCGACGCACGACCCGACACACGGACCATGCGTCAGCCCGTGCTCATATGCGAACTGAACTGACTGGCGCACGACTCGACACACGGGCCGTGCGTTCGCCCGTGCTCGGATGCGTGCACTCCTAGGTTGAAAATCCCAATTAATTAATTACAAAAATTAATTAATTATTTTTAAGGTTTTTGGTCCAAAAAGAATAAGAGCCCAAGCCCAAGCCTTTAAGGTTAATTGACGAGGTTTAAACTTAAGACTTCTTCTCCTAACTTTTATACCAAATTGAATGACCTCATGGTCTAAAAACTTAACAAGAGGCCCTGAGTTTAATATGGTATCAAAGACAGGCCAAACAAAGAGATCCTAAATTCAAATATCACCACCCCACATAAAAATATTCCATGTGCAATGCATCATAAACAATCACTAGCACATGTGCGGTGTGTTAAACATGGGCAAACTCTGGTGTTAGGGGAGGGGGCCTTGGGATCCCCCAACATTTTCATTTTTCAAATTTTTATATGTAAATTTTGGGGTCAGTTTTAAGTTATTCTTGTTGTTTTGTATTTTAATCTGGTAAATTTTAATTAATGAGTTAAAAGTTAATATGATGGTCAATCAAACCTTACCCAACTCTAATTAGTTTTAATCATTTTTTTAATTTTCAATAGGTTATTGATTAGATATTGAAATTAAAGTGATTTTAGGTATTAACAACTGTTGGTTTTTCTTCTCATCAATGGTGCTAGTGTTTGGTTATTTTAAATCCAAATAGGGGACTGACAGGAGATCCTCTCTCCCCCTCTCTCTTTATTCTTGCTGCTGAGTATCTTTCCAGAGGGCTTGATCATATTTTTGCTCATAATCCCCAGATGTACTACCAGACCAATGGTGGTATTCTATCACCCATCTTGCATATCGATGACATTTTGATTTTCACTAATAACTCGATGCTTCTTTGAATACTCTTCTCAATTTCTCAAGCACTATGGTGATATTTCTGGTCAAGCCTTGAATGTTTCCAAAAGCTCTGTCATTATGCACCCTAATGTCCCCCAACATGTTTTAAATCATGTTGCTGCATATATTGGTTTCTGAGTTGAGAATCTCCCCTTCACTTACTTAGGTGCCCCTATCCACAAGGGTCATCACAAAGGTATGCTTTTTAATGACCTCATTACTAAAATGCACTCTAAGATTAGAGGGTGGGGTTGGAGAATCCTGTCATTTGGGGGCAAGCTTGCTCTTATTAAGAGCACCCTGAATTCTATGTTCTTACACATAATTCAGGTCATTAAACCCCCCAAATACATTTTGCACAAGCTTGAGCAAATTATTGGGTGGCTTGGGATACTATTTGCACTCCCATTTCTGCTGGTGGGCTTGGGCTTAGAAATATTTCTGATGTGGTTACTGCTTTATCTTACAAATTGTGGTGGAGGTTTAGAGCTAATTCTTCCCTTTGGGCCAATTTTATGCATGCTAAATATGTGTGTGGGGGGGGGTGTGCTTCTGTGCTTGTTAAGCCTCACCTCTCTGATAGTTCTATCTGGAAAAGACTCTGTAAAATTAAAGCCAGAGCTAAAAACCATATCTTTTGGAGTCTTGGTGTTGGTAAGGTTAGTTTTTGGTATGATCTCTGGTTTGCATCTGATTCTCTTGACACTCTCATTCATTGTGATAAAACTGATTTTGAAAATGTGGATGTCTCTTATTTTTGGAGTCAGTGCAATTGGGATTTTGATAGACTAGCCAGAGTGGTTGGCACTTTTTGGGCCACTAACATTTGCCAAATTCCTATCTCTCAAACTGATGGTATGAGGTGGATGAAATCAGCCAATGGAGAATTCTCTTTAGCATCAGCTTGGCAACTCATCAGGGGAAACTTACCTTCCTCTTCTCTTTATACCAGTTTTTGGAACCCTTTCCTAACCCCTACAATTTCCATTTTCCTCTGGAGGCTTACAAAGAACAGGTTACCAATAGATCAAAAGCTCCAGGACAGGGGGATTGCTTTAGCATCTATGTGTTGGTGCTGTCAAAATGGAGAAGTCACAACTGAAACCCTCCCCCATCTTTTCCTACACAATTCACACATGCACCAGGTTTGGATGTATTTTTCTAATTTGCTTCATTGTCCTATCCCTGTGACTGATAACATTACTCTTTTCTTATCTTCCTGGAAAAATTTCACTCCATTTATACACACCACACATATTTCATTCCTTATCCCTTGTCTTACACTTTGGTTTTGTTGGCTTGAAAGAAACAAAAACAAGCATGAAAATAAACATTTCCAGGCTGCCAGAATAATTTGGAAAGTTGAACATCATTTACAAATTTTAAGGCAAAGCAAAATCTTTCAAAAAGCTCAATGGAAAGGATACTTTGAAGTGGCTGCACAATTTGGTATATACTTTAGAAACATACCTGCTATTTCATATACCCCTGTTTGTTGGAAATATCCTGAACCTGGATGGTTCAAGCTCAATATAGATGGGGCCAAAAAGGCTCATCATGCTCATGGAGGGGCTGGGGGTGTTCTTAGAAACTGTCATGGAGATTTGGTGTTAGGATTTGCTGATTTTGTACCTGATTGTCATGATAGTCTTGTTGCTGAAATTTCTGCTCTTTATAAGGCTTTAAAATTGCTGAATGCTTATGATTATCCTAAGCTATGGATAGAGACAGATTCTATGGCCCTATTCAATACCATTCAGCACAGGCTTCCTGGGAATTGGAGAATTCAACACCTTCTTATACATATCAGAGGACTCCTTACTCCGTTTGAAGTGCATCTATCACACATCTATAGGGAGGGCAACCAAGTAGCTGATGGACTTGCCAATATTGGCTGTCAAACTCAACATTTGAGTTTATTCAATGCATCAAATGCCCCTCGAAGAATATTGAGTCTCCTTCGCATGGATCAGCTGGAGCTTCCTAACTTTAGATGTAGAGCTAGATCATGACTCACTTCCTTGTACATTTTGTCAAAAGCTATTGAGTTTCTCTTGTAAATCATAGATACATATAGACTGAGTAGTCTTTGTAAAGTTGTACTTTGAACTTTTATTTTTTAATAATACAGGTTGAGGATCCTCAAAATCCTCCACCCTTATGGGTGTTTCATCAAAAAAAAAAAAGTGATTTTAGGTAAAAGTTTTATTGGCCTAGGCTATATTTTTATTTTTTTTTCTCTATAGATGAAAACACAAAAAATCGAAGCATTCTCCTAGATTTTTTTCTAGTTTATATTGAAAATTAAAGCTAATTGCACAAACATTTAGTATTGAGTTAATTACAGATGATTTTTGTGATAAGCAAGGGAAACATTCTAAATTCTAATATATTAGGATTGTAATTACGTATTTAAGGATGCTAAATGATTATTATTGACATTGTATTTGATACATTATATATAAAGAAGAGTTAATTGCAAAATATACCCTCGAGGTTTGACCTAATTACGAAAAAAATCCAACTAATTTCTAAATTAAAAAATTACCCCTAAGGGTTTATTTTGTCTAGCAGTTACCCCTTTCATAAACAAAAAATAATTTAAAAATCCTACCTCATGCTTATAAAATATAACAGTGTATCCCTAATTTTAACAATGAATCAAATCTCAAGAGTACTTTTTATAATTTTGAAAAGTTTGCTATTTTTTATAAGGGATAAAAACATTGAACCCCCCAAACTATTCGAAATTTTACACTTAACCATACGAACTTTAAATCATTACACTTAACCCTCCCAACTATGCGAAATTTTACACTTTACCTTAAATTACAGATTTACCCCTAGTTTCATGAAAGTTGGTTTACAGTTTACCCTCTAAACTTCAAAGTTATTGCATTTTACCACCTATGCGATAAATTTTATTGTATTGTCTACATTTACTCCCCAAGGTCTTGCGATCCTCAAAAATGGTATCAAAGTCAGATTTATTAAGAACTTTTAGTTATATTTATGTAATTAATAATTGGTGAGGAGAATTTTTCCGAGAATATGGATCTGGACAATATCCAAGATGTTTACCATACAGGGCATATCGTCAAATTGTGATGATGTATGCACAAGAACACTAGGACAAGATATCATATTGGAACAACCAATATGTTGAAAATGAACGTGCAGGAGCCGACAGGGGAAACCAACCAAAGTGGTACGAAAAATGACGGACGATGAAAAGCTCATTGCTATCATCAAAGGAAAATCCACCCTAAATGAAAAGGATGGATATGGAAAAAATAAATCTTAAGGATCTACATGACCTGACAGAATCCTTCGTCGGATTAGGTATTGTAGATTTAAAGATGAACGCAGGAGATGGATCAGCTTTGGTTACCTATGACCCACAAGGTAGTCCAATTCCACCACCGCCACCAGTAAATCCCAAAGTCACAGATACTGCGGGTTCAAATCATGGAATCCGGACGAAAGAATGCATCACGTTGGAGATTTCACCACAGGAAGTGAACCACTTTCAGGAACAGGAGCTCGACCACCTCTTATAGGAACTCGACTACCTTCTAGAAGGCCAAATATTTATCAGACGTCGTATGGAAGATCGTATCTCGATCCGATACATCCATATGGATTGATCGTATCTCGATCCGGAAGTTCTGTACCGTGGCGCATGTTGGCGTTAGACTAACCAGATCTGTCAAGCATGCTCCGGATAGAAAGAACCCAAGTTTGGGAGAGGATTCTGACCTAAACCCGACCGACAAGACCACATAGCTGGAAAAGACAAGGGCCTAGCTCACAAGACGCGTTATCCTCGGGGACCACGCAAACCAAATTTTTAAAAGATTCCCCGACAACCATCACATGGGCTGAGTCACGCGGAAAGAAAAGAAAGACAGCTGGCGAGGCAATAATTCAGGAGTATGACGTAAGTAGCGACGTCTTACATATCAACAAGATTTGAAGTCCGCCTTTGAAGTCCGGACTTAACTCTATAAATAGCAGGCGTTGAAGGAAGCTGAGGACATCGAACATTTTCCTTAGTTTTCTTATAATAAATTCTGAGTAAAAATTTGTATGTTATATGTATTTACGAGTGCAAACCTCATCTATGAAAGGCTAAACAAGTATTCTCCTCCCAAAAGGAGATTACTAATGTAATAAATATTTCTATAAGTTCTTAATAAAAAGGAGGTTTTCTGCTTCAACATGTGTTCATAATGTTCTATTAATTTATCCCGTTTAAATATTACTTTATACGCCTGTAGTAGGAAACGAACCAAGGCTGTGCTGAACAGTTGCTGAAGGAGTTGGATAACTTGAAGATCATCTTCCCCGAGGGTTGAAGTTGAACAGTGAGGAGCTGTTTGTCAAAAGATCTGGGGGCGATAATTTTCCGACTGGTGGTGTTGTGAACCATCTCACCCGGTGCGTTGTTTCGGTCAAAGAATGTATGAATTTTAAGGGATTTATTAATTTTACGGAAGCATGTTGGGCATGATATGGTCGTAATGGACTATGTTCATTTTCAGTCTATAGATCTAATTTGTATACGGATTTATACTTGAAATGAGAATTTTGATTGAAGTATGTCCTCTTGAGTTTATAGGCTGGAAACCTGACATGATCCATTTAAAACCTCTGACTAGAGACTGGATCTAAGTAGGTGTAACAATGCCACGAACAAAACATGGGACAGAAAAAATAAGGGTTTTCATTTCTCGAAAAATCCAAAAAACAAATTGTTTATGGAGTAAAACTTTTATGTTTATTGATTAATGCAATAAATCTATTATTATGTAGTATTTTGCTACAAATTGGAGTTTAAAGGGATAATTATAACTATTGTTTTAAAAAAAAAGGATAAAACCTAGGGGCAAAATTGTCCATATAGGGTGAAGTGTAATGATTTTGATAGTTTAGGGGGCAAAGTATCACGAATTAAAGTTTGGAGGGTAAAGTGTAAAAATCAGTAAAGTTTCGATGGGTAAGTGTATTTGTCTCTTTTTATAATTAGGTCAAACCTCAAAGGTACTTTTTGTGACTATCCCTATAAAAAATTGATCTTTTAGATGTTGCCCCCCCAACCCGAGTTCTGGTTCTGCCACCGTGTGTTAGAATAATTAAATATTAAATGATTCACCTCTCTCTAATGGCTTCAACTTTTAGATGAGGTGGTCATTCAGTAGTTTTATTCGGTCAATATATTATCGGGACCCTTAATTGTTTGTTAGTATTATAAATATAGACTTATCAAAGGATCAACATCCATAAGAGGAGTATCCCCTCTCTTCTTAAAACATCCCATTTTTCTTTTTCCTCTTTCAAAATAATAAATAAATGGGTAAGTCTCCCGTGGTCAATCCACTCATTGACCCGTACAATCACTAACACCACAACAATAACATCCATTGGCCGCTGCTAATACTTCTTAGGAGGGCTACTAATATTTTTCGGTAGACCTACTAACACTTTTCTGGAAAAATAAATATTAAAATATCTTTAATTGAGACCTAATACTTTTCGCTAAGATTATTAATACATTTTAGGGGAATGCTAATACTTTTGCGGGAAACAATCAATACTTTTCATGACAATTACTTTTCAGGGGATTACCATTACTTTTTAAGTGATTGTTAATACTTTTCATGTGAAAAACTATAACTTTTGAGGGTTGCCTAGTAGTATGTCATTGTCTAATACTTTTCAAGAGGACATTTAATACATTTTAGTGGATTACTATTGCTTTTGAGGGAAAAAATCAATATTTTTCATGAGGGCTATTAAAAATTATTGTTCAAGAGGATTACTAATACTTTTCAGATATACTACTAATATTTTTCAGGTGTACTACTAATACTTTTCAGGGAAAAACTAACACTTTTAAGTATTAACAACCCCTAATATTACAAAAATACCACCGGTCCAGAAATCCTATGACACCGCCCCAGAATATTACAAAAATACCACTGGTGCATGAAATTACAATAAAATCTAGGTCGGGTTGAATCCATCTAACGCAAAAGATTCGTTAGACTATCTAACCGAAGTTTTTGTCTAAATAAATAACATCCATAGGAGGAGTTGGCCAAATTAATGTCAGAAGTTAACTGCATACATGAAGTTGACAGTTTAAGACGTGGACATTAGAAGTGTCTATTTGGGTTGAGTCTGGGTTTAACCGCCTGTATCAGAATCTTGAACCCGGACCCAACCTATTTATTTAACAGGTAACCCAGACCCAACCTATTTAACCCGTTTAATAAATTTTTTTATGTACATTTAATAGTTTCAACTGAATACATTTAATTTTTTTAAAATCAACCACAATGACATACTATTCAATCAATAAAACATCCCAACTCACAACAAATAAAAAGAAATAATATAATTGCATGAATAACATAACATACTAATCATATTTTGAGGACAACATACAGAAAACATGAAAACAATAACAACATAAATAATTAAGGAGGTTTTAGCATTTAAATTTAAAGACATGAAAACAATAACAACATAAACAATAACAACATACAAGTTTGGACCCGATTGAAACAACGCATCCCCACCCGCAAACCCCAACTCTCACACACCCCTCAAAAACGCTAAGCAAACCCCACCTTAAACTCTCTGCCTGAACCCTCTACCAAAAAAACCAAAGATTTCGGTATTTTTGATGTCCCTTGTAAATTTGTTATATCGGTGGAGACTGCCTCGCAGTAGTCCCGTCGGGAACCATGAGTTGCTTAAGTTGAAACTGTTGGGGGCTTGGGAACCAACCGACAGTTAATACGCTAAAACATCATATTACAAAACAAGATCCCAAGTTGGTTTTTCTTATGGAAACCAAGTTACTTAAAACGGAATTAGTGGATATAGGCGACAAATTAGGATTTGATGGATGGGTTGCGGTCGATTGTGATATGGAACATGGTGGTAGATGGGGTGGATTATGTAAATTCTGGGTAGCTGGGTATGAGTTTGATGTGTTGTCGGTTTCATTACACCACATCGATGGCGTGGTATCTGATGGAATGACGGCCTGGAGATTTACAGGGTTATATGGTTGGCCAGAAGAATAGAAATTCAGAACATGGAATCTCCTAAAAGAATTGGCACCTCAATCACCCCTCCCGTGGTTATATGCCAGTGACTTTAACAAGATTCTATTTAATTTTGAGAAAATTGGAGGACGAGTCCGAGACGAGAGTAAAATTCAGAGCTTTCATTCAGCTATCCAAGAGGCTCAATTAGGAGATTTAGTCTATGTTGGATTCTCGTTCACATGGACCAATGGCAAATTGGGGGAGGAAAACATTCAAGAGCACCTGGATCGTTGTCTAGCTAATTCGGATTGGATTTCTCTATACCCGGGGTGTGAAGTCCAACATTTGCCTCGAAGTGCATCAGACCATTGCCCTATTTTTATCAGATGGCCGAAAACAAGGGCGGGGACAGGTGCAAAGAGACGCAATCGACGTAGGGTGTTCCGGTTCAAATCTATGTGGTTGACGGATGAAACATGCAAGAAAGTAGTTCAAGATCCATGGAATATTGAAACAGGAGTGCATGAGGCCCAATCCCTAAAAATGGAGATACAATAGTGTGGTGCTAGTTTGAAAATTCGGGAAAAAGATCATTTTGGCAACATTGAAAGCCAAATTCAGATGTGTGAAAAATAGCTCCAAAAACCGTGCACAACAACTCCCTCTCCTGCTATGATTCAGGCTCATAGAAATCTGGAATCACGGCTTCAAGATCTTCAACTCAAACAAGAAAAAATGTGGCACCAACACCCAAGGGCGAACTGGATTAAAGATGGGGATAAAAATACTAGTTTTTTCCATAAGACCGCGAGCGGGAGGAAAAATAGAAATACAATCGACCAGATAAAGAACATGAATGAGGGTTGGGTGGACGATCCCGGGGAAATTGCTAATGAATTTGAGAAATACTTTAAGGACCTTTTCAAAGCCGAATCTAATATGGATATGGATCAAGCACTCGATGCCATGGACCCAAAAGCAACAGACGAGATGAATGAATTATTAACACGACCTTTTGACACCGAGGAGGTGGTGGCGGCTCTGTCTCAGATGCACCCAAAAAAATCTCCGGGACCAGACGGTATGCCTGCTCTCTTCTATCAAAAACTCTGGACTATTGTCAAATCTGATGTTCTTAAATTTGTACTTAAAGTTCTTAACGATGGGGTTAGCCCGGTGTCTTTTAATGATACTTTCATTGTGCTTATTCCAAAGAAAAAGAGATCGGAGAAAGTTACTGATTTTAGGCCTATTAGCCTTTGTAACTTAATTTTTAAAATTATTACGAACACAATTTCTAATCGGCTTAAGCTAGTTCTTCCTCATCTCATTTTCCACACACAATCAGCTTTTGTTCCAGGGAGACTAATCACGGATAATGCTCTGCTCGCGTTTGAGATTTTCATTCAAATGAAAAATAACAGGCCAAAAAACGAGGGTCCTTTGCTTTGAAGTTAGATATATCCAAGGCCTATGATCGAGTTGAATGGTCCTTCTTACGGAGGGTCATGACTCGGATTGGTATCTATCCTTCTTTCATTTCTCTTATTATGAATTGTGTAACCTCGATTTCTTTCTTGATATTGCTTAATGGTTCACCAGGTACATCATTTGAGCCGACTAGGGGACTTAGACAAGGGGATCCCTTATCCCCTTATATGTTCCTGTTTTGTGCTGAAGCGTTCTCCTCTCTCATAAGGAAAGCTGAAACGGCGGGTAATTTACATGGGGTTCGGGTAAGCATGAATGGTCCAGAGATATCGTATTTATTCTTTGCAGATGACAGTATTATCTTTGGGCGGGCTAATGATAGGGAGATTGCGCATATGAGCGAGCGTCGGGGCAAAGAATTAGCAAGGAGAAGTTGGAAATATCTTTTAATTCGGGTACCCCTGGCGATTGGTCTGTGGATTTGGCAAACTTGTTAGGCATTTCGATGGTGAGAAAAAAGAAATATTCAACCTTATTTTGGACATAATATGAAAGAAATTGAAGAATTGGAAAAGTCGATCTCTATCCGCGGCCGGAAAATGGTACTTATTAAAGCGGTCGCTCATGCGATTCCCTCGTATTTGATGAGTGTTTTCTCTTTTCCGTCTGGTGTGTGTAACCAGATAAACTCCATAGTGAGTAATTTTTGGTGGGGGCAGAAGCACGAGGAACGAAGAATCCATTGGAGATCATGGAGCAAATTATGTCGTTCGAAAGAAGATAGAGGGTTAGGATTATGGGATATTAAATGTTTTAATGAAGCGATGCTCGCAAAGCAAAGTTGGAGACTTGTTCAGAACGAGAGCTCTCTTCTATCCAAAGTCCTCAAAGCCAAATACTATCCCCGAAGTTCTTTTCATGATGCTACAATAGGCTATAGTCCATCTTTCACTTGGAGAAGCATTGTAGACGGACGGAAAATACTTCAACGAGGTATGCAGTGGTGAGTTGGGGATGGGATTAATATTAAAGTGTGGACGGATGCAAGGGTGATGGATAATCCAGGTTTTTAAACTGAGCTCGGAAATTAAGGACTCGTCAATTGATCTCCGAGTCAGTGAGCTTATCTGTCAAGAGGAGTTTGAGTGGAAAGAGGACATGATATAGGGAATTTTTAACGAAACCAATGCAAAAGCCATAATCTCAATTCCTCTTCGTGCTAACCCACATCCGTATCGCCTAGTCTAGCACTTTACGAAGGACGACAAGTACACGGTGAAATATGGTTATAAGATAGCAAAATTGGCCGATGAATGCCACAATGAATCTCTCTCATCTTCAGGAGCCTTAAATTGTGCATGCCATTGGATATGGAGGCTTGATATTCCTCCAAAAATTCAATTGTTTATTTGGAAATGTTTTCATGGGATTTTACCGACCAGGGAAGCACTTAGGAGAAAGGGAATGGACATACCTACCTGCTGCGTTCCATGTGGGGAGCGAGCAGAAACATTGGAGCATGTGTTTCGAAATTGTCCATGGGCTACCTTTTTTTGGGTTGTTTCTCCTTTAAGAATCAGAATCGAACAGGACATGCAATCATGGAATTTAGTGGATTGGATGATGTATATGGTGGAACATGGGGAACAAGTGGGCCATGAAATGTTTGATATACTTTTATGGACTATGTGGGAAGCTAGAAACAAACTCATTTTCAGCAACATTGATATGGAACACATACGATGCTATACACTGGTTGTTTCACGTCTAGCAGGCAGAGGATAAATGGTCAAGCTCCTGAGCAATTATGGAAGGAGCAATGGATGCCACCAGATGGGGATTACTTGAAAATTAATTCGGACGCCTCCATTATAGATGAACACGGGATGGGAATAGGCGCAATTATTTGAAATAACAGGGAGAGGCCGTAAACTCAGTAATGTGTTGTTTCAAATCGGCTAACTCGGTGGAGGTTGCAGAAGCATTGGCATGTCGAGAGGGATTAAGGCTGGCAAAAGAGATGGGGCTCCAACGTCTATACGTCGAGACGGATAACACCCTTTTCTACAGGTTAAAGAACCGTACGGAGGATCTTTCTTACTTCGGCACCATTCTTGATGATATTTTCGAACTTTTGAATTGTTTTAATAGTGTGATTCCTAGTTTTGTTAGACGGTCGGGTAATTCTATTGTCCACTTGTTAGCCCGTTATGCTTTTAATTTGCGTTGTAATGCACTAGTGGTGGGCAGTGTTCCCGACCATATGGCGGACATGGTTTTGTCGGAGATGATCTCCTAATGATAATGCCGTTTTCTTCCTAAAAAAACATTTATTTACTTAGTATTTTTTTATATTCACAAACGGGTTAGACGGGTTAAATGATTCATAGCAGGTTGACCCAAACCCGACCTATTTAATTGGCAGGTTATTCGAGTTCGACCCGATTTTGACCCGGACCCATGAAGCATGGACCCATACCCATTAATTTTGTGTTAAGTTCGTATCAAGTTTGCGTATCAGGTCTAAAATTGACACTTCTAGTGGATATAAACTATCAATCCAATTAAAGTAGCGATGGAGTACTAAGAGTATTCCCAAGAAACTCTTTAAATTTAAAGAGTATCTCTTGTAGAATAAAGAGTATCTTTAATTTTAAAGAGTGGTGTTTTTTATATTTTTCAACACCCTCTTTGTATTTGGCTCTTTATTTCCTCTTTTCTCAATATTATTATTAAACATGGGATATTTGAAGTAAATTTAACATATTTCAAAGTTGGTGTTGTTTTTAGAAACTACCATTCAAAAAGGTTATTCAAATGACAAGTAACCTAATGCAATTAGTTATTGAGAGTTGATTTGGCTCTCCAAATTTAGAGAGGGAAAACTCATTCTCTAAATTAAAAAGTTAAAACAAAGAATTTGTTGGAGATGATTTTTGATTGACTCTTCAAAATAAGAGGTAGTCTTACATGAGAACATGATCGTACAAAATACAAATAAGATGAGTATGTTTTATAGATTTGGGTTTGGATTGAGATTTTAATTACAAATAGGATCCGTCTCATAAATTATATCAATGAGACCGTCTCATACAAGTATTTGCCTAAAAATAAAGAGTATTTCCCAATTAGAGAGTTTATTAGAGATGTTCTAATACCGCATCAATGAATATTTATTTAGTCAAATACAGGCTTGATACGTGAATTTATATTTATATTATATAATTGATAAAAATTATATAGATAGTGATCAATCAAAAGGCATTAAGGTATGATCAATCACATCTATAGTTTGATTGTTTGAATTCGATCAAAATTCAATTAAAATTGAAAAAAGGCAGCCGTACGGAATTTTGGAATTGTCACAACACAATTTTATACCCATTTTTAATGAAAATATATTTTTAGTCCTGTAATTTGGACTAATTTTGATATTTTTGGTTTTACAAAAACTAATGTTAGACCGTCTGACGGGTCAAATCCGTCAGACGGATCTAAACTCAAGTTCAATTATAACCCACATGCCATCCCCATGTATGCATGGTGGGCCTATCTCCTGTAAACTTACTCCTCGCCCTTCAAATAAGGTGCAGCGGCCCATCTCCTGTATGTTTGGTGCTTTCTATAAGCAGGCATGGGACTTGGGGTGGGCCCACCCTATATCCAACACAATTTTCTCTCTTTGTTGAGATTTTTTAAAAAAAGATAGTGTTGGTATTTAGGCCACTTTCAATGGTTTTTATGCGTATGTTTTACTCATTTTCGTGGGTGGTTTTGGATACTTAATTATTTTGGTTGCCACTTATGATCTAGTTAAAATAATTTAGTTTATGTCTGTCTCATTGCAATTTTAAATATATTAAGGCCCATTGAATAGTATTACTAGTTCCTCATACAAAATTTTATCATTCCACTGAAAACAAAATTGCAGTTCCCCATAAAAGTATTAGTAATTCCCCATATATATATTATCAGCCCCACTGAAAAGTATTCACAGATCCAATGAAAAATATATAGCAGTTTTCCCAATAAATATTAGCGATTCATTTAAAAATGTAAGTCTACTTGATAAGTATTAGTAGTTCCATATAAAAGTATTACACTCAATGAAAAGTATTAGTAGTCCCACTGTAAAGTATTAGTTGTCCCTCCGAAAAGTATTAGTACGCAATTGACTTAATAGTATTAGTTTTTGTAATATTGGGCATATAGTATAACGACAGCACTTAAAAGTATTAAGTTTTCATCTGAGAAGTATTAATAGTCCATCGAAAAAGTATTAGTATGTAGTTCACTTGAAAATATTTATTAGTCCCTCTAAAAAGTATTAGTTTTTCCGTCAAAAGTATTAGCGATCTGTGAAATATATTAGTAATTCTCCTGAAAAATACTAGTTTTTCCCGAAAGTTTTTTAGAAATTCCTCATAAAGTATTAGGTTTCAATAAAAAGTATTAGTAGTCCTAGTGAAAGGTATTAATGTTTCCATAAAAAAATATTATTAATTATTATTTTCTTAATCTTTCTTAATCACAGTACATGAGCACCACAACCTCCACATAAACCGCCACATCATCACATTCGAGAATCTGAACGAGTGGGTCCCACTTCGCCGGAGTTTCTCCGCAAAGAATTGGCTTCTCGCGGCCAACACCATCTAGTGCACGTCCATCGACACCCAGCACGATGCCTTTTCCCCCTTCCCCGCCTTCGCCCTCGCTGCCACCATCAGCCTGACATCACCCATCCCCATTGGTTACTAATCTGAAATGGGGCTTGAGATGTAACAAATGTAAACCCTTTCATGGAGTTTCTTGTGGGCTTCGGAAGTAGGTCTGGGATCGCGGGCCTGCTCGACTGACATCATCTCGAAGAGGATTGGGCTCTGATTCGGGCTGGTTTGGGCCCAGAAGCTGGGAGAGAAGAGAGAGATTTGGGGCGAGAGAGAGAGAGAGACAAAGGGGTCAAAAATGAAGTCTTGCTTGATTGTAGCGAAGACCAATTATTGCTGTTGATTTCAGAGGCTGGGCTGGTTGTTGTCAGAGGCCATTGAATTGGAAATGAAAGCAAATAATCTGAGGGGGCAATGGAGAAGATGACCAGTGTGCTACAAATTGAAGATTTGATTTGAGGGCTAGGGCAGAGAATGTGAAAAATCACGTGGGTTAGATCGGGTCAACTGTTGGGTCAGA
The DNA here is from genome assembly GCA_016081115.2 of Rehmannia glutinosa. Taxonomy (NCBI): domain Eukaryota; kingdom Viridiplantae; phylum Streptophyta; class Magnoliopsida; order Lamiales; family Orobanchaceae; genus Rehmannia; species Rehmannia glutinosa. The sequence continues at coordinate 141,079,042 of CM071926.1, forward strand.
TTTGGGTTAGTTGTTGGAGCTCCGTCTAATGAACTAGATCCGTTAGACCGTCTAACAGAAGACCTACTCTTCTGGTTTTCGGTTCTAGTCTAACTGGAACCCTTTTTTTTATAATATTTTATTTTTTTTCTAAAAATTAATTTATCAATTTTAGTTAAAAAAAGGACTTGGACTTGGATGTTGCTTTTTTGAGCAGATCACCAAAGTCAACTGAGTTGACCAAAATTCTCTTCCCATGAGGGAAGTCTTCGAGCTTGTTCTCTTCCCGAGGGGGAAATCTTCTCGTCTTCTGCTCTTGAAACTGCTAACTCCTTTGATTAGGAAATTGCCTGCACACACGCGCAGTGTTAGAGGGCTCCGGGGGTTGTCTCGAGGAGACTCCGCCGATGCTTAAGTCAACACGGTGAACGAGAGAAAAATTAAGACAATAAACGAATACTGAATACGTAGGAGAATTAATTATGAGTTAATTACTTAAAGTTAATCAGAGGGACCTTTTTATACCTGGGACATGGGCCCCATGGGCCGTGTAGGAGAATTTGGACTATGGTCCAGTCCATGTAGGAGAAAACAACCGCTTGGGCTAAACTCAGACTCCTTTGAGCCAGTTTAATTATCAAAGCCCATTGGACAATTAATATTAAATAAACAAAATATAAAATAATATATTTAATTAAATTATAAAATACTATTTTTGTCCCCAACATAAGCCCCCCAGCTTCGGTGCTGCAGAGGGATGAAGCAGTGAGATAACAAATCTGATGTAGAAAATATCAGGCTTGGCTTGCTTGCGCTTAGGGATGCCAATGTGGTGAGTCTTGGACGAGTTTGGCCAAACCCAAGACCCGCCCCGCCAGGGAAAAAGTAAACCAAGGCTCCGCCTCGCTAGGGAAAAAGTAAACCAAGGCCCCGTCCCGCCCCACTTCCAAACCCGCCCTGCCTCGCCTGCCACCTCAAAAATGTTTATCATCTCAACTTCAGCCAGCTTGTTTATCTCCAATAGGCCCTTTTGCTTACCCTCTCAATTTCATATCTTGGGTTAATTAAAGGAAGAAGAAGCAAGAAATGCATTTCGTAAACAAAAAGTTCATGGGAGTGAAATCATCACAAGCTGCTGCATCGAAATGGGTATAGAAGATATATTTCCAAAAGACAAATTTGAAGCTGCCCCAAGAACATCTTATTTCACACATAGATATGATTTAGAGGGAATAGTCTATATCTGATTTCAAAATATCTCACATAATCACATGTATCTAATCTTCTAATTACTAAATCGGTGTATTAATATAAATATAATGGGGCGGGTTCGAAGTGGGTCCACCGAGACCTATTACCCGTCTCGGACCCAAACGGGTCCAATAAATAAATATCAGGGACCCACCCCGAGACCCATTTAACTGAGTCCAAACCTACCCCGGCGGTGCGGGTTTAATACAAAATTGGGTTTAAATCCACCCCATTGCCATCCCTACTTGCGCCTCTTGTCTTGCCTTAGGAGGGTGTTTGACTGCTTTTGTATGAGGACGCTTGAGAGGAGAGCTTTTGACCATGTCTTCCAGAAGTAAATCTTCTTTCCTCCCTCTCAGCTTTGAAATTTTTTGATTTAAAAAAGACTTAGTAAATTTCGTATAAGTGATAGGTGAGATGAGACTTGAGGTGAGACTTGAGATGAGACTTGAGTTGAAAGTTGATGGAGAGGTGGAGTGCATCACCGCGGAGAGAGAGTTGAGTATCATTGAGGGCGTTCTAGGGTGTCTCCCAGGGGAGGAGAAGGGCGCCCTTCTCGGCGGAGGAGGGCATTCCCTCGGGGGCCATCCCGATCCCCCCGGTCAATTTTTCTTTTCATTTCTGTATGTCTTCCCCCGGGTTCTCGTATGTTTCGAGCCATGTACCGCATTCTGGTGCTTCTTCCATTCCACTTGGAGGCGATGGTGTTACCGGGAGATTTGTTTCTGGTTCAGTTATTCCATGTCCACGCTTCTCCACAAAGTTTGACATCCCATCCCTTGCTCCAAACTTGTATTTCAATGGTGATGAAGAGGTAGATTTAGAGCTGGATTCAGGCTCAAGTGATGATTCTTCTAAGGCGGAGTCTGAAAGTATAGTCCTAAAAAGGTCTACGCCACCAAGTACCAGCATAGGCCACCTCCCGGGAGTCAAGTAGTTGTCACGTGAGAGTTAAATAGTCGAGTGACTTCCACTTGTCTTTGTAAGCTACACGAGTGGATTGAACTCATCCGACTTTTTTGATACTAGCCCCAGGTTCGAGCAACATGCTCACTCATCCACTCGAGGGCTTCTTCACAACATATTTTGTAGCTTCTCAGCTGGCTTCACACTTCTTCCCCAGGAGAGTGAGAGGCGCCTTCCCCCGTAGGAGAGTGATAGATGCCCTAGCTCACGCTCAGGTGATCATATTGATGTTGCTCCGGCTCTTTGTCCTTCTATAGGCCCTTCGAGAGGGAAGAGGCCGAGGATGGAGCCTAGTGTTGCTGCTTCTGAGTATGTTAGTCTTTGAGCTATCTTCTCCGATGAAGTGAACTGTTGCAAAGCGATCCAGTCGCATTGGGACTACACTGATTCTGGCCTTGGCTACGACCATACCCGAAGAGCTATATCGTCTGATGACCAGTCCCGCCTCGGGTCTTTGTCCTTCAAGGACATTTAGACTCACCTTAGCGGGGACCTTGCTTGGGTAAGCTTCCATAGTCTCTTTGCACTTCCATTCTTCATACTTTGTATCTTTACTTGGCTAAGACTTGTACAAATCACGTTGTAGGCTCTCTGAACCTTGCTGCGGCTTTGACCTGTCGAGGAGAGGTGACCATGGAGGATAACAACCAACTTCGGGATAAGGTGAAGAGTTTGACAAATGATGCAGTGCAACATGGTGGCAAGATTTTTGAGTTGTCGAAGGAACTTAAGTGGGCGAAGTCCCAACTTGACCATGAGTCGAAGATGTGTGAGGTTTTTCTTGGTACTTCAGCTGGCACCAATAGGGTAGATCAGGAGAGGTCCCGCTTGATTGAGGCTTACAGAGTTTCTTCGGAGTAGCGCACCGAGTTGTTGTAAGAGTCGCTAGTCTACTTTAATAGAGCCATTCACTAATCACTATTGCATAAACGTCTACAGTGGAGTGGGAAGGCCTCCAACAAGTTGATCGACCTCCTGGACTGCGGCGAGGAGGAGGGAGAGATTGAGGCTTTGGCGGATCTTCCTACCGACGCTAGAGGCGATGGAGCTGAGCCTGCGGAGACTGTTGATGCTGCCAGAGATGACGCGCCTCCTCCTTGATCAGTGATAGTTTTTTCTTCGTGCCAATCTGTTTAGGGCTTGCTTTGTGCTCCCTGATAATTCTTCTATGCACTTGGATATTTTCCCCTTCCCCTTTACCTTGAGATGTTTGATATTGCCCCACTGAGCTGGATGCTTTCCCCGTTTACCTTCATGTCTATTAGCTTCCCATCGTCATGTTTTACTTGTGATATTTGTGTATAACCTCTTGCGGGAGATTCGACTTTGCACTACATTTTACAATCACGGGGCGCCCTTCCAGGACTCGGTGGAGGGCGTCCCTTTGGGGTTCCCAGGGCGCCCTTCCGGAATTCGGAGGAGGGCGCCCACCTTGGTGTTTCCCCAAGTCATCGCTCCTTGTAGTGATGATTTCTTTCTGTAGGAGACTTGTTCATTTTCCACGTTGAGGTGGATCTTCCTTTCAGAAGGAAGTCTTGATTATTTCGGAATAGCCGAGAGTACTTGTGTTTGAGGTTAACGTGCGCCATCCCATGAGACCTTGAGGGCCATTCTGGAGCCCAATGGGTGCCCTTTCAGAACATGCAGAGGGTGCCTTTCTGGAGCTTGGAAGGGGCTTCATTCTGAAACTCTTCTCTGGCCTCGCTTTTGATATCTTCCCTAGGTGTTGGAGATTTTCTTTCTTGTTTTGATGGGGAGTAATATTTTGAGAGTGTCCTTCCAGAGCCCAGAGTAGGCGCCCTCTCGGAGTTTACAGAGCGCCTTTCCTAAGCTTGGAAGGGATCCCTCCTGGAGCTTCCACCACATTTGTTTCTTTATGCTTCCGATCTTCTCCACATGTGTTAGCAATTTTTACCTTTTTTTCTTGCACATTTTCATCATGGAGAAGATTCCACCAAGACTCTTGTGAGAAGGCCCCTATTGCGGAGTCTTAGCCGGTTGGAAAAGAATTTTTACTATAACCTCCTTGTGAGGAGGCCCCTCCCATCCGGGGTTTTAGCTGGGAGGGGTCATCCCACATGGGGTCTTAGCCGGACGAGGCCATCCCATCCGGGGTCTTATCCAAAGGAGGTAAGTTACTAGGACCTCTTATGAGGAGGCCCCTCCCATCTGGGGTCTTGGCCAGAAGGAGGTCTTAGCCAAGTGAGTCCATCCCCTTCGGGGTCTTAGTCGGAAGAGGTAAGTTACTAGGACCTATTATGAGGAGGCCCCTCCCATCCGGGGTCTTAGCCAGAATGGGTTATTTATGAGAACCCCGTGAGGAGGACCCTCTGATCCAGTGTTGTAGCCGAAAAGATGGGGTTTGTTGAGGAGAGCGTCTAACTGGTCATCGACCCTAGCCATATGTGGCCATTAATTGCGCATTGGCCATGTGTGACCCATGCCTGGATTCACAACATCAAAGTAGAAAACATGAAATCACTTTTTTTCATTATAATGAAAATCTTTATGCCTCGTGGGCAGAAACATAACCGAAATGTAAACAATGTTTTAACGCCTCTTGGGCAAAAATGAACTAAAAATAACAAAAAATACTAAAAATCCCCAGGAGTCTAAGGAGAGCTGTTGTTCATGGCTGAGAGGGACTTTCATCACTCGGTCTTGGTAGTTTGCTCATCTTCAAGGTGGCCACGTAGCACTCTTGAGCCGTCTTGATGTCTCCGACAGTCTCTCATACTCCCGATTCTATAAGGAACTTCAACTTCAGGTGAATTATATATGGGATAGCCGAAAAGTGATTCAAGCTTGGCCTTCCCAAAATCAAGTTATACGAAGATGGATGTTAGGAATTCTATTGTTTAGATTTTGATGAATGCCATGTAAAACTTAGAATAGAAAGTTGGCTCCCCAATTCTTGCTTTGAAATGTATTGTAACAATTAGAGTGGCCAAAGGCCGAGTTAAGTCGCCTACGCTCCAACTTGCAAGAAGACAATCAAGGCTTGAAGGAAAACTCTCTGTGAGACACTGAGTACAACAAAGAAGAGCAGACAGAACTCGATGAAGAAGCGGTGAGATGCGGTGAGTGGAACATCAGTCAAGTCAACTCAAGAGAAGCAAGTCTCAGTCAAGTCAAGTGACAAGAGTCATCCAATGATTGGAAGTGACTCTAAGTCACCTCGGGGAAAGCGAGGAAATGCGGTCAAGTCGAGATAATCAAAAAGAACCGTTGTACGTAAATCAAGAGATTTACTTAAACAAGTAATATCTCCATACTACCTTTCTTGGAGTGCTCAGTCCCGAAGCGTGCAAAAGAAATGAACCAATGGGAAGCACTACACCGTGTCGATTCGAAAAGGTGATAAAACATTTCATACGAGGAAATGGCAATTCCAAGAATCGCATACCAACGATCGCAAAGTGATTTTCAAAAATGAGCCTATCTCTTCAACGGGCAAATTTTTGAAAGTTCACTATAAAAGGCCGAGGAGTTTGTTTGAGAAAAGGATGAATGACACACGTGAGATATACAAGCTTATCAAAATCTGAAACATTCTCAATCCTCAAGCCTACATCTCAAGTACATCAATCCAACACTTACCTCGTGAAGGAAAGAGAACTTCAATCGAGTTGAAGAGGAAAAATCGAAAACAAGGGGTCTACATTCCAAGTAGGATTGTAGAAAGGTTCAAGGCTGAACCAAGTCTTAAGCGTTTGGAGGGCTTCGTGATCAAATCCAAAGTGCTTGAGCAAGTGAGCTGTAGTAGCAAGCGCAAGTGCCTGTGAAGAAGAAGCCGAGTCGCACGAGAAGCCACGGTGAGTGATCAAGGCGTCTGCATCGAGTCCCAAAGGATCAAGTCGGCCGTTGTGATCAAGACTTGTATCCGGACTTTACCACTTTGTAAACCGATCATTACTTAGTGGATTCCTCCAGGAGTTGGAGAAGAGAGAGTAGAAGAATTACCCCATCTTGAACCTCTATAAAAACTTTCTTGTGTCATTTACTTTACAAAACATTTAAATATCTCGCACTTTTAATTGCTTATATCTCACGATAAATTTGCTATCCATTTAATAATTGATAAGTACTAAATCAAGTCAGAAAAACTTGCTTAATCAAAACTTAAGGGTGTTAAGTCTTCCATGAAAACAAAACCACGGTGAGTCAAATTATAGCCAACGGTGAGTTACTCTATTAATGACTCAGAAGTCTTTGAGAGATTAACTCTACCGAGTGACTAATTCGATTGTCCATCAAGGATCTGGTGTGTAGAACTCAGAGATTTAAAAGGCCTAAATCGAAAATTTGGTAAGGTTTATTCAACCCCCTTCTAAACCTTACACTTACACCCCCTGGGACCTACAATGGAGCATCTACGATGAGGAAGCAGACCATCTTCGTTACCTGGTGAGGGGCGTCCATGCCCAGAGTGAGTGGCAAGTTGATTTCGCTCTAGGACTTGATCACCTCTCCCATGAAGCCAATCAACAGTGCCGACACTGGAACAACTTGCACCTGGTTGGATCTCATCTTGTCGAATGCTTCCGGGACGTGCCGACCAGAACCCTTTTGACCATGAAGTTGGCCAACATAACTGATATGACGATGGCGTCAGGATGAACTTGGGTCTTTGGGATGTAATCTTGAATGCTGAAGGTGATTGACATGCCCTTGGCTTGAGCTGCTCCACGAATCTTTTCTTGGGCGGGTTCTCCTCGGGGCGTCCTATTATATCTTTGCTACATTCTCGGAGAGCGCTCTGGGTGTCCTTTGCCTCTGAACCTCCAGAGATCACATTGATGACTCCGGCAACGTGATCATCGTGCCTCTCTTCCCTATGGCGATCTAAGCGACACTAGTCTTGTGGAGATTCTTCTTCTTATGACCTAGGATCACGAGGAAACTTTCTCTGATCTACATAGTCTTTGAGATGGATTTTCTCGGTGAGTCTCTCTATCTCCTTCTTCAAAACAAAACAGTCTTCGATAGTGTGCCCCCGATCTATGTGATATCTGCAGTATAAATTGGAACACGCTTGTGAAGGGTTGTTCCTCAGTGGCTATTGAGGATCAATGACCCCTTCTTCTGTGCGGCTATTAGCACCTCCGCTATTAGAGAGTTGAGAGATGTATAACTTGGTCCATTATCCTTTCTCAAGCCTTTCCACGCTTGACTCTTCTCTTCTTCCTAGAATTTGCGCTTGATGTTGGGCTCAAGCTTGGTAGGCTCCTTGACACGAATGTGTTTCTCTTCTCAGCTCAGCAGCTCATCCATGTTGGATGGAGGCTTCCCAGCAAGAGACTCTTTCAGATGCCCCTGGCGTAGATTCTGCTGCAGTATCCCGGCCAAGGTCACATGTTATACGTTGGGCACTTTGTTGATTGCCTCCACGAACCGCTTCATGAACTCACGTAGTGTCTCTCCTTCCTTTTGCTTCACCTAAATGAGGTGAGTGATAGTCTTGAGACACTTTATGTTGATGGAAAACTGCTGCATGAACACCTTCGTGAGCTTGTCCATCCCGGAGATCGACTTCACCGGGAGCTGATTGAACCATGTCAGCGCCCGCTTAGTCAGAGTAGTGCGAAATACCTTGCAATAAGAGGCATCTGCCATGTCGTAGAGATCCGTCTTGGCATAGAATTTGTCCAAGTGTTCCTACAAGTCTCTAGTGCCATCATACTCCGGGGTTGGAGGTCTTGATTTCTGATGGCAATAGTTCAAATAAGATCATTGGAGCCAAGGGGCTCCTCTTTATCAACGTTGTAGCCCGCGAGTTGGCTAGGCTTGACTACACATCTTGAGATTCTTCAACTAGTGGCGGCTTTTCATGATTCTGATTCTCGTCGTGACCTTCTTCTATGTCCTCCTGATCATCCCGAGAAGGGTCTTCAGCTGCAGGTGGAGCCCGCGGTAGCCTTCCTATAGCATCTATTGCGGCTTGATGTCTTAAAGCGTTTGGGCGCTTCATCCAGGAGAGCCTGGAGGGCTTCTCGGGACAAACGAATTTCTTCAATAGGCGGAGCCCCCTAGGAGGAGGAGGAGGCGACACTAATCTAGGAGGAGGAGGGTTGGCTCCCGGTATTCCAGGCGGTTGCTCTTCTTGCTGATCTCCGGCGCCTCGGCCTACAATTTAGGATCCACCTTCACGTGCTTATGATCGAGTATGCATCCTTATGTACTTTGGCTCTTCCCACAGATGGCGCCAAAATGATGATGTTTTTTCAAGCAGATCACCCAAGTCAACTAAGTTGACCAAAATTCTTATCCCGAGAGGGAAGCCTTCGCGCTTGTTCTCTTCCCAAGGGGGAAGTCTTCTCGTCTTTTGCATCTAGAACTGCTAACTTCTTTGATTAAGAACCTACACATACGCGCAAACATTAGAGGGCCCAGATGGTTGCCTAGGGAGGCCCCTCCAATGCTCAAGTCAGCATGGTGAACGAGAGAGAAATTAAGACAATAAACGAATACTGAATGCGTAGGAGAAGTAATCAAGAGTTAATTAATTACAATTAATCGGAGGGATCTTTTTATACCTAGGACATGGGCCCCGTGGGCCGTATAGGTAAATTTGGCCTATGGGCCAGTCCACGTAGGAGAAAACGACTGCTTGGGCCAAACCCGGACTCCTTTGGGCCGGTTTAATTATCAAGAGCCCATTGGACAATTAATATTAATTTAAAAAATATAAAATGAATTATATTTAATTAAATTATGGAATACCATTTTTGTCCCCAACAGACTTAATATTCATTATAAAAATTAATATTAATAATAATATTAAGCTCTCTACATATCCATTTAGGGTATTGAGGAATTAAAGTCCATGCAGCTGGTTTACAATATTTGGTTTAAGAGATATCACATGCGATTGTGAATATAAAACAACATTATAAATATTTTACGTTTTTATAGAATATTTTTACCTAAAAAAATAAAAATCCCTGGTTTTAACCTTTGTAAGGTGATTTTAAATGTTGGTTCCGCGGTTTTTGACATCGAGGAATCGCGTAATCGAAACCAGCCCACACGGTTCTGGTTCCGGTTCTAGTTCTAATTTTGGATCTGGGTTCGATCAATGTAGTTCTGATTTCGGTTTAAAACCAGGTTCTGGTTCCATTGGTCACTCCTATATTTGGTCTTCTAAGTAGTCACCTTTAAATTTTAGTCCAATATATTTTGAAAATAAGGACGTGTAGTCCTATTTTAATCGAAATTGAGTAATTTCATCAGAAATTGCTAACTCTGACCTGTCAGGTGCAAACATGTCAAAAAACTTGGGGTTTTGGTGATTTGGCGTAAAATTTACCACCTATATGTTAAAACCCCCAAATTCTATTAGTTAATTTTTAGTAATTTTACATGTCAATTTTTACGTCAAATCACCAAAATCCCTAAATTTTCTAGGCACATTATGATAGAGATAATATATAAATATCTATTACGATTAGATTTAATAGGTTATGTTATATATTATCTTTAAAGACTTTTCAATAGTTAGGAACTTTTATTATAGCAGGAGTTTAATTGTAAAAATACTTGCTTTGTTATTTTTTAAAGGTGATCTTATGTGAGACGGTCTCATAAACTTAAATTTATGAATTTTTTTTCCTCTTAACAACGAGAATCACTAGAAAAACCTCCTCTTGAGGGGGTTGTGAAACAACCAAGTCAGTTTGAATTTGGAATCCTACAGTTATAAATAAATATATGGAGTTCAGGCGAAAATAATACTTTTTGAATTGGAATTGATTTATTTTATTAAATTAAATTTGTAAACTTATATATTTGATTTGATCGTTCAATAAGATAATTAATTTCAAAGATTTTTTAAAGGAAAATATTCATTTTGCTTGACCAGTTCGATCTTATAATTTTTTAGTATATCAATCTTGCTTGACCCAAAAAAGTAAAATTAATCCAACTCAAACTCATCTTACGACTCTTCAAATAATAAATTATCCACGAAATCCTTTTGATAATGGTCAAAATCCGGCTAACACACAGACAATGAGAAATTTCTTATATATGGCCCCCAGCCCCCACCCCAACCCCCTCCATGTATAAATACTCAACTCTATCTTCAAATAATAATCACAAATTTAAAGTTGCTACAAAATGAGACACCTTAATGTTGTTTCGGCTTTAATAGTAACTCTTCTTTTATGTGTTCAACTAGGCAGAGGTGGCAGATTGTTGCATGATCAAGGGCAAACCTGGAAAGAAAAAGAAAGCTTTCTCATTATTAATTCACTTCAAAGAGGACCTGTGCCCCCCTCTGGGGCATCAGGCTGCACCTACATCCCCGGAGGAGGCGGCCCCCACTGTCCTCCGATCAATGAAATGCACTTTGCTGGTGGTGGTGCACCGCCTCATGGTGGTGGCTCCGCCGCATATCCGCATGAAAAGGTTTCATAAGGGGTGGCTACTAGATTGACATGATTCGTGACAGTGGAGATATTAAGCTGCTCAATGATTTTCCTTGGACAGTTGAAGGTCATGGGACAAAAACTTGTGCCTGATTTTTACATTTTTTAATTTTATTTTGGAATTTTTTTAACTCGCTTGTATCACATGAGTTTATATCTTTATTCTAAATTCTAATTATATATGTATAGTTTGAACATATATAAGGCCTGGCAGCAAATTGTACCTTCCAGGATTTAGTATATATTTAATTTGTAGTGAGATACAATTTGAATCGTGTATTGGTATGAAATATTTCAGGTGATTATGAGTATATATATAAATATTTTAATTGTTTACACACAAAAACTCCCGTCAGACCGTCTAACGGGTCTGACATGTTAGACGGATCTGACCCGCGGATCCGGTGGCATTTCCGTAATATTAGCACTGGTGTTGTAGTAGTTTTCAGGGAGCACCAGTATTAGCAGTCTTTCTGAAATGTATTAGTCGTCCTTCTAAAAAGTATTGACAGTTCTTCTGAAATGTATTAGTAGTTTCCTGAAAAGTTTTTTAGTATTTCTCCTAAATATACTATCGAAATGTATTAGCAATCCCTCAAAAAAATATTAGTAGTTCCTCGAAAAAGTATCAGTAGTTCCTTGAAATAAATTAAATTTTTCTCCCGAAATGTATTAGTAGTCTTTCTAAAAAGTATTAGTCGTCCTTGTAAAAAGTATATATTAGCAGTTCTTCTGAAATGTATTAATAGTTCCCCTGAATATAATTAAATTTTTCTCCCGAAATGTATTAACAATCCTTCTGAAAAATATTAGTCGTCCTTCTAATAAGTATTAACAGTTCTTCTGAAATGTATTATTAGTTTCCTGAAGAGTTTTTTTGTATTTCTCCTAAATATACTCCCGAAATATATTAGCAATCCCTCAAAAAAGTATTAGTAGTTCCTCGAAAAAGTATTAGTAGTTCCTCGAAATAAATTAAATTTTTCTCTCGAAATGTATTAGTAGTACTTCTGAAATGTATTAGTCGTCATTCTAAAAAGTATTAGCAGTTTTTCTGAAATGTATTAATAGTTCCCCTGAATATAATTAAATTTTTCTCCTGAAATGTATTAACAATCCTTCTGAAAAGTATTAGTCGTCCTTCTAAAATGTATTAGCAGTTCTTCTGAAATGTATTAGTAGTTCCCTGAAGAGTTTTAGTATTTCCCATGAATATACTCCTAAAATGTATTAGTTGTCAATCGGAAAAGTATTAGTAGTTTCTCGAAAAAGTATTAGTAATTTCTTAAATAGTATTTTAGTAGTGCTCCTGCAACGTATTAGTTTTTCTTATAAAATAATTAGTATTTCTCTATAAAAGTATTAGTTGATATTAGGACTTGTATCATTTAATACAATATTCATTCTTCATACATATGACATTTATGAATTGTATATGTAGGTTCCAGTAATTAAAATGACCAAAGAAACACAAAAGGATTGAATCTCTCTACTCCTCTCTTCCATTATAAATGACAATATTCATATTCTTCCTTCAAAGCAATTCTCAATCTGTAAATCCGTTCAAAAACTTGACTTAATGGAAGCATTGATTTCATATATAAATGAGCTTCAGAAAGAAATTATGCTCAATTCAAAATACCACTGGGTTTCTCAATATCAACCAAACCTATATCTATTTTTTTTGTTTAAAAATAATTGAGCATGAATCATAAAAACTAAAGAAATACATCATTCAAGCATAAATGAATAGTAAATACATGCGGAAAGATTAGAGCTTTCACGCCATGAAAGCGACGGCGACGAAACCAGCGGCAGCTGCTGCAAACCCTAGTCTATTTAAAACGGCGCCGTTTCACGAGGGCTATGGAGCGAGCTCGACGGCAGGCGAACAAGGCGGAGCGACGAAGGAGATGGAGTGGCGGCTGATGGAGGTGGAGGTGGAGGCGGTGGCGGGTGAACGGCAGCGGGAGACGGAGATGAAGCCGGTGGAGTCGTCTTTGTTAGAGAGACTCGGTGATTTAGCAATGACGAGAGACGGCGACTGTGCGGTGGAGGGAGAATGAGCTGCCGTGAAACCCAAGACACACGTCGCCATAACGAGCAATAGAAGCACACAATGGACTTTATTGTGTGGTTTTCCTGTTAGCAGAGAAATAACAGTCTTCAACCTTTTTCTTTTTTTTTTTTCGCGGATCCGGGTTAGACATGCGATATTGGTAGGATATTTAGACCGTCTAACGGATCTAGATCCGTTAGACGATCTAACAGGAGACTAGCTCTTGTTTATATACTCATGTATCAGTGTTTGTAAATCTATATTGTACTCTAATTTGTTTTAGTATCAGTTTCAGTTCGAAGAGTTCAATCTTTATTTGTTCACAAGTATATGGCAAAATTGTTTTTTTAGTCCTCTAAGTGGCGCCATTCGGAGATTTAGTCCTTTTTTTCTCGATATTGAGTTTAGTCCTTTAAATGGACAAAAATTCAGATTTTTAGTCTTGTTACCTGCTATAACAGGTAAATGTTACCTGCTAGTGGATTTCTTTAATTCAAACTTTAAATAAATTTTAAAAAATAATAGAATATTATCCATGCTAAAAAAAATGAGTTTTAATTTTATACTTTTAATTTTTATTTGAATTGTGAATTTCATATTTTAGAAATAAAAAAATCTATTTCCTACAAATATTTTACTAACACATTTTTTTACTAAAACTATTTCAAAAAAAATATTTATTTGTATTTTCTTTTTTGGTTTAAGTTACTTATTGATTTTAAAAATAATAAAAAATAAAAATTCACATATAGTTATTGGAAATATATTCAATTCAACTATAAATAAAATAAAATAATTTATAATATTGAATAATTTCATAATTTATAAATATAGAAACTATTTTTAAAAATAAGAAAAATACTATTAAAATATTTTATATTTTTAGCTAAAAGTACACTTAAATTATAAATATACAAATACTAATAAATTATCCATCTTTTCAAAGAGAATAAATGGTTATTCAAACTTTAAAATATTAAAATAATATTATTTCAATTTCAATTTATTTATATTTTTATTTTATTGTTAATCAAACATTATATATATATATATGCATATACATTAATATACACATGTTACATACATATGCATAACATACATATATATACAGTATACTTGAAAAGAATTATTAGTACTTGGTAATTATAATAACTAATTATTATTACTTGGTAATTATTAGTACTAATAATACATAATATTTGATTAAAAATAAAAGAAAAATATTAATAAATAGAAATTGAAATAATATTTATTTTAATATTTTAAAGTTTGAATAACCATTTATACTTTTGGAGAAAATGTATAATTTGTTAATATTTATATATTTGTAATTTAGGTATACTTTTACTTAGAAATATAAAATATTTTAATAGTACTTTTCTTCTTTTTAAAATAATTTCTATATTTATAAAATATGAAATTATTAATATTGTAAACTATTTTTATTTTATTTATAGTTTTAGTAAAAGATTTTTTTAGTAAAATATTGAGGAAATAAACTTTTTTAATTCTAAATATTAAATTGACAATTTAAATAAAATATTTAAAAGTATAAAATTAAAACTCGTTTTTTATCATGAATAATATTCTATTTTTTTAAAATTTATTTAAAGTTTGAATTAAAGATAATCCACTAGTAGATAACATTTACCTGTTATAGCAGGTAACAGGACTAAAAGTCCGAATTTTGTTCATTTAAAGGACTAAACTCAAAGTCGAGAAAAAAAAGGACTAAATCTCTGAGTGGCTCCATTTAGAGGACTAAAAAAATAATTTTGCCCAAGTATATAATTCAGCAAAAGGAATAGGCTAAGAATTAATATATATGAAATATAGACATATAAAATTTCTTCATATGTTAATTAATTTCAAGAAAATGTAAAATTCATCCAACTAATATTTATTACAACCCAAAACTTGATAAGAACTAACAAAACTCCGGCCACCTTCATATGCTGGTGTAGAATTTTATCTTTATGGATATGAAAATAAAATTAATAATATAAGGTTGTTAATTTTTCTAATAAATAAAAAAGGTATGAGAGAATGCGTTGAATTAATGCTTGATTTGCATTGGCTAAAGGCCAAATGAGCAAGAATGTGGACATTGTCCAAATAAGACGAACTTATTTAACAAATTAAATTGGAACTCATGACAATATTAATTCTTGTGAAAAATTATTAATTTTAGGTCAACTAAATATAATACATGTATTTAAGCCCCTAATTTCGGACAAGAAAACTCTTAAATGAATTTGGCAATGCCGTTCGATTTATATATTCAACTTTGATTTGCAAAGTTTGGCCAATTTCAATGCAAAATGAGTTGTCATGCAATATGTGGTTATAGTTTATCTTTTATTAGCTGAATTACGTATAAAAGTTGGTAATGTTGGGAACTTGGAAGCAAGAAGGAAACTGCAGTCAACTCTTATCATGTTATAAAAAAAGTTACATCTTAATTTAGGCAATCACAGAATTGTTAATTGTTTAATGCTAAGTGCCATATTTGTCACAAAATTAAATAATTATAAACTTTTAATTTGTACAAATATTTTTAAAAACTTCACTTACACTACTAGGAAATTTTTTTAACGACAAATATGTAGGTAAGTATAAGATAACCATAAATTATATATAGGTAAAATATGTAGTTAAATATTTACCTACAGAAGCTAAAACTTTGGTAAATACGTACAATATTTTTGTCGTTAATTAAAAATTATTGGTGATCTGCCGGTATATAAATTTGGGGAAAATCAATATTTTTTATTATATAAGTATAATTATTTTGTAGGTATAACTGCAAAATTTAGTGGCGAAGTCATTTTTGTTGATAAATTATGTTAGTAAACTAAAATTTTCTTGTAGTGTTAGTTCACATTCATCATTGGAAAATATTGTAACTTCTTTATTAGAAAAACAATATTTTCTACGTGCGATGAATATATGGTTAATATATATGTTTAAGATCAATAAGACTTGATCACCAAGTGAAAAAAGTTTAGGCCTTCAACTGGAAGAAAAATAAAAAGGGAAATAAGTTGAGGTGTTAAAAGTTGAATATATAGATGCTTAATTAACTGATTAATTACAGGAGTGTTAGTTTCTTTCTATGCTTTAATTGAGTTTCTTATGTTGATAAAATGTTTTTATATTACATGATTACATTGTAATTAAATGATATTATTCTAACACAACCATTTTCATGAAAATGTACCGTGCTTATTTTTAACTAGTAAAATTGAAATTCAAAACTTTACACGTATTGTGCTTATGTTTGGCCAGGTTTTTGTCTAGTTTAATACTGAGACCCAAGTAGTTGACTAGCTAGCTAGTTAACGATTATAAATTCTGAAATTTATAATTAATCGATCTTTACTTGCTGATAATTCTAACTGGTTTTTTTATTACTCATATAGTAACGTATGTAACAGATTCGTTGAATAACTAAACCTTATTTTCCTGACAATAGATCGATTGAGGACAAAGATATAGTTGCAGCAAAAGAAATTTAATCTAGAATATCTTAAACTTATACAGATTTAAAATATTTTTTTTAAACATAGACAAAATTGAATTATAAAATCAGAAAATCACAATAAGACATGAGACAAAATACATACAACTAAAATTGGTCTCCTATCTATCAATCGCAATGTAAGTACTTACTTTTAATTAAAGCAAATATCCGGTTGTGCATGGGACTTAAAGATTATCGAAACCGAACCGATATCCGGACCGAAAGATCTTCGAACCGAAAATATCCGTTGACTTTTTGACTTTCCCCGAACCGTACCGTACCAAAAATATTTATGGTACGGTTCTGGAGATTTTTCAAATACCCGTACCGAGAACCGTACCGAACCACTCCGAACTGAGGACCCGAAGCTAGAACTGATTTTAAAGATTTTATATAAATACATATACATTATTTTTATGTTGTTTTTATTTTGATATTGAATTAACTACAAACTATTTGGAAAAAAAATCATATTATATATATAAATACATATACATTGTTTTTATTTTGATATTGAATTAACTATAAACTACAAACGATAAAAAAATCATATTTTAATTTTTTACCACATCACATAAATTATAAAATATAATTTTATTGATTATGTTAAGTTGTTAAGTATGAGACATTGAGATTATAAATTTATACAAGTTTTTGTTTCATTTAATTATAAAAACTATTAGTTAATTATATATGTTATATGTCAATAGAAGGACAATTGCCCCAATTAATATACTATTATTGTATTATAGAGTTTATTAAGTTTAGAATTTTAGATTGTGTTACCTATTATATTTTAGTTTTTATTTTGAGACTACGCTAAAAAGATACTAGAACTCTAGAAGTATATCAGCTTGGTGATTTTTATATTGATTTTCTTTTTTCTTTTTTCTCCAAACTTGTATGCTTTATTTTTGGCTAATCTCCGAATCTCGTTCGAACCGAACCGCACCGTCCCGTTCCATTAGAACCGAGATCTCCGAACCGTCCCGAATTTTGATGACGGTTCGACGGAGATTTTTTCTATGGTTCGGTTCCGGAGATTTATTTTGAGAATCTCCGATTTGGGACGGTCTTGGAGATTTCCAAATCTCCGAACCGTCTCGTACCGTGCACACCCCTAAAAGCAAAGAGAATAGAAAACCATAAAAAGAACACACAGTCATGAAACAGACTTCAAAATTGACTAGAATGCTTCAAACGCGGCCCATCGTGACTTGCAATTACTTCGCATTGAATGTATGTCAACAAATGCGAAATATATATCTTTCCATAATGATGATAACAATTCGTTGCATTTTTCAAAACTCCTTGCTAATTGGCGTGGAAAATCATATATAATATAATATAGACATATATTTTGACTTAAAACAAAACGTTGGTAAATCGTTTTTCTTGTCAATCAAGAAAGAGATTCGATTACAGTTAGACTTCGAATAATTTTAAACAGAGCCCACCACAAATAGTTACCTATAACCAGTCTCAAAATCCACTTATGCACGACAACGTTTTGAAATTAAGGGGGAATCATTCATGTGTGCTTCTATGGATGTTGATGAATCAGCCACTTATCAAGAGGCTGTTACTTTCCTAATGCTAAAGAGTGGATAATTGCGATGGAGGAAGAGATGAGCTCGATGGTAAGAACCAAGTTTGGAGCTAGTTGATCTTCCACCTGGACGCAAGACCATTGGGAATAAATGGGTTCTTAAGATCATGGCGCAAGGCAAATGAGTCGATCGACTTATATAAAGCTCGTCATGCGGCGAAGGTGTATACTCAAAGAGAGGTTGTAGACTACGACGAGACATTCTCCCCGGTGGTGAGGTTTGCCTCATCGCCTCATTTTGGATATTATATTGTCGCCTACCATGATCTGGAATTATTTCAGATGGATGTGAAGACAACATTTCTCAATGGAGAACTGGATGAAGAGATCTTTATGGATCAACCTAAAGGGATTCAACAGAAAGGACAAGAGCACAAAGTATGCCGCTTAAAGCGTTCTATTTATGGATGAAACAATCATCCGCATAGGTGTATCTGTAAGTCCAAGGGATGATAATGTAAAGTCTAGAAGGGGGGTTGAATAGACCTTACCAATTTTTCGATTTTAGTCCTTTTAAAGTCAGAGTTTAGTCACAAGTCAGTTGGGTCCTTGGTGGAGGTACAGTTTAGTTTACATTCATAGCAAAGTTAGTCCACTCAATGCACTGATCGAGTGTTGATAAGATAACCTCGATTGATTGATTAACTCTTTGGAAATTGAGAGACTTGGTTTACAACGGAAGACTTTCACCCTTTGATTAAAATACGTTTTTCAATACTTGTTTTAAGTTTAGTTATTATCAGTTGACTTAGGTGAATATAACAAACAAGAATATATATATATATATATATATATGCAAGAAATAAAATCTTTGAATGTAAATGACACAAAACAATTTTTATAGTGGTTCGAAGATGGGGTAATTCATCTAATCACTCTTCTCCAACTCTTGGAGGAATGCACTAATGTAACGGTGACTTTGTTACAAAATGGTGACAATCCAATCTAGGTCTTGGTTACACAGTTGGCTTTACTTCTGGGACTCAGCTTCTTCACAAGACAGTGTCATGCTACTTCAAATCCTTCAGACTCTTGGATTTGTTCACATAGCCATCCAACAAGTCCAAAGCTTTCTGGTTCGAACTGGAACCTCGCTACACCTCCTTCAACCTTGGATGTGTAGACCTCTTATCTTTAAACAAGTTTTCCTCTTTAACATTTTGTAGTCGTCTTTCCTTCATTGAGTGTATTGGATTGATTTTCTTCGAGTTTTAGGCTTGAGGATAGTATTGAATGCTTGAGAGATTTTTGCTCTTGCTTTTCAAGTTATTGTATGTTGCTTTGCTTGCATTCATAACCTTCTTTCAGAGAATTCCTCAGCCTTTTATAGTGTTTGTTTGAAAACTATATCCGTTGAAGAGATAGAAGTATTTTTTAAACTACACTTTGAGGTCGTTGGCTTATCTTGTCTTGCAGCTTTGATGTAGACTGATCCTTGAATTTAATGCTCTGCAATATTTTCTTAAACTTTGCAGGTTTTCAGGGATATCCTATCGGGTCCTTGCCTTTTGAACTCTTTCAACAAAACAACTTTAAGGATGGCAATCTGACACATACCTACTTTCAACAAACATTTAACTTTGCTTTGACAACGGATCTCTTCAGCTTTCTTGGATTATTTTTGATGCATAACCCCTTTGTCATCAACTCCACTTATCCTGGGGAGTGACTCGGTTGTCGATCCCCATTGACCGAGATAACTTTTATGTCACTTGACTGAGACTTGTCTTCACTTCACTCAGATGCAATACAATTGATTCTTCATCTTGGTCTCTAGTCGACTCCTACATTCTTCAACTTGGCTGCTTCCACTCAGCTTATAGAACCTTATCTATTACAAGTTGATTTGCAGTAGAATTGGGGTGCCAACTTACTAATCTAAGTTTTACATGGTATCATCAAAATCTATTACATAAATTTTCCCAACAATTTTCCCCATTTTAATGATGCCAAAACTTAAATAAAAACAACAAAGTAAATAGTGCATAACAAAGAATGATTGTTTGAATATATCATTCTATTGAACATATCATTCTTGCACTTTACTATGTGTTACAGAGTACAATGAGAAATAAACAAAGTACTTATAAGTTTTCCATGTATTTACAATGAAGTAAAAATACAAAATGAAGGTGTCTGCAACAGTCTTCATTGCATCTCGCTACTTATTTCTTCTATCTCCATCTTCTTCCCTTCTTCTATCTTCTTCGGGTCTTCTCCTCTTCACGTAAGATCTCTTCGAAGCTTCATCTTTTCTCTTTCTCTCTTCCCATTCTTGCACACGAAGAGAGCTTCATCTTTCCTCTTTCTATCTTCCCATTCTTGCACTTGCCTTAGACTTTCTAATTCCCGGGCGCTTGGTCGCTTCAAAGATTCTTCCGGCAACTTCTTCATTTTCCAATTTCTTAAGTATAGCCTGGTAAAGAACATCTTTCTTCTCGAGGATTAATATATTGAAGATTTCTTCTTGGTGGAGTGCCTCTACCTCTTCCACCACTTCTACATCTTCCTCTGCCAGTCGCCGCTCCTCCCCTGGGAGTGTACTGTAGGGCTGAGCTCTTGAAGCTTGCTGATTGCTTTCTTGAGTCTGCTGCTTCTCAGCTATTTAACAAATTTCCTACCCCTTTTCCCAGTTCCAATCCCATGCCTACTTGAGAGCCATTCCCTTGAAAAATCCTTATGATTTGAGTGTTTGGAATTCCTCTAGCGATCTTAGCTCAGATCCTGCATTGGGAGCTGGTTTTTGGGGGAGCTTCATAGCTGGAGAGTCATGAAGTAATCTTGCTGAGGTACCTTGATATTTGGAATGAGATCTTCAATGCGTCCATCGCTTTATCCTTTATCAACCGTAATTTAGCTTCATTTGTTTCTCTGGTCTTCCTGAAAGCTAAGTCAGCTTTTTCTTCAGCTGACAAGCCCTGCGGCAGCTGGGATAGGAGAGAGCTGGTTGATGAGCCAAGTTAGGGTTTTTCAAGTACGATCTTCAGAGGGGCTTTCTTAAGGGATCATTACCCCTTAATTCCACTGTCTTTCCCCTTTCTATCTTCCCTCTTTTTGGCATCATCACCAATGAGAGAGGTCTGAGGAGTTTTGGACAGAATTAGATCTAGTTTTTTATGCATTAATGAGTGAGCTTCTTTATGTTCCGAATGAAGAGTCTTCATTTCTGCGTTTATTATCATCATCTCCGAACGCAGAGTGCTTTCAGTCTTTAGAAGGTCTTGCTTATGTTGAGCCTTCAGCAACTCCATGTCTGTTTTGTGCATCTGGTCAATTATGAACATATGATCCCACTGTCTCTGCTGAGATTTTGCATTGTCAGCACTCCAAATCACCAGTTTGGCGAATAAGGATTTGAAGTAGCTGACTTGTTCTCTTCTCAATGCCTTCATCTGTGTTGTTCATTCCCGAATCCTTAAAACTGATCCTCAAATGTCTCCAGAGATCATGGCATCGTGATTTTCTAACAGTTGGTTGAATGCAACAAAACCTCTTTCCATGTTTTCTATTTTCGAACAGATAACCTTGAAGACTTTTCGCAAGTCTGCTACCTCAGGTGACTGCTCTTCTGGCCATACTGCATCAAAGTCAAACCCAAATGACACAACTCGTAAGTCATCTGGAGCCTCAAATTCTTCAGGATGGATGTCAATGGTGTACTTGTCTTCAGCAAATTCAGTCTCTACGGGTACCTCTGCCACAAATGGAAAATAGTCCGAGAAAAGATCATCTACAACGATAGGAACTTCTCCCACTCCTCCTTCAGGAGCCTTTCCTTTGTTCTTAAGACTTGTTTCAGCTTTATGTGCCTCAGTTGTGTCAGCAACATCATCGGCAGTCGCAGTTGCGTTATCCTGCGGAGCTGACTGATCCTCAACTGTCTCAACTGTCTCAACAGTTTCATAGGTCTAAGTTGGTACTTATTTTTTAGTTTTCGTGGGCAGCTACCTCAGCAGCATCATGGGTTGGTGATAGCACCATTGGGGGTGGGCCATCAACCAATACAAATTTTGATAAGGCGGCTTCCTCGTGTGCCTTCTTCATTTCAGCTGCCATTTCCTGAATTTATGGGTCCTTTACTGGTGTTTCCTTAGGTGCGGACTCAGTTTCATCATACGTGTCAAGAAATTCCATTGACACATTTTCTTTAGAGTCGTGAAGCGTACCGATTTCTTCTCTTTCAGGAGACTCTGAAGAAGGAACTGGCATCTTCCCTATTTTAGCAGCAATATTACCTAAGGAAGTCTCAACCTCCTTTAGGCCTTCAACACCCTGAACAACAGTCTCAACCATTATAGGGCCTTCTACAAGCCCTTTTACAGACTCAGCTGTATTAGGGTCTTGGACATTCCCCTTCTGCAGACTTAGCTGCATTGGGGTCTTAGACTGTGGCATCCTTTGAGGTCTCAACCTCTTGGATTACATTTTCAGGACAGCAGATTTCAAATGCCATGGTCTTCTGTGTTTGATACATGTTTTTATCTAAATTTTGATGATTTTATTTTATCACCAAAACAATGTTTTTAAAGGTTGTCCAAATACTCCTAAATGATTTAAAATGGTTTTAACATTTTCCGGAGTATTTCCTCAAGTTTATTTTTGATAATAATGGACAACACTTTTAATGATTTTATGTCAATGGGTTTTACTCCTAAACAAGATTTCTAAATGTTGTCTAAATACTCCCGATTGGTTTAAAATGTTTTTACAAAATTTTCGGAGTATTTCTTGAGTTTTATTTTCGACAAAAATTGGACAACATTTCGTCTGTCTCGTGGTCGACCGTGCATCCCCCATAGGGCAACCCGTGCACTGAAAATGATTTTTAAACAGAAAATGAGACGGAAGTAAAATCGGCAGTCGGCCAAGTCGCCTTCAAAGGCGTCGGTCCCGGTCGACCCGGTCACCAGGGGTCGACCACTACATGTTTCGTTTTGAAAGTAGAACATTTCTTCTTCAATTTTTCATTAAGGTGGACGGTTGAGACAGGGTCGACCGGCCGTTGGTTTGCCTATGTCGACCGGTCGCGCCTGTTGTAATTTCCAAAGTGTTCTTCAAATTCTCTTATTTTACGTCGCCCGTGCATTGACAAAGAAAAATATGACCGTTTTGACGAGACACATTTCCTTAAATTATGGGATTGATTTCTAACATCTATATTCTTGATTTTAATTGTATTTTTCTGTCAGATTTTCAATCCCCAAGAGGAGCCTATGCTTGATCAATCATCTCCTATAAATAGAGGAAGTTTTGGAGCAACCAATACAACAATTGAGATACAATACAACAAGATACACTTCAAGCAAATACTTGGTCTTTCATTGCTATTATTCTTGTTGTAAATTTGCCTAGCTTATTACTTTCACATCCTTGAGGTCTAGGCTATTCTTGATTACACTTGCACTCTATTGTATTATTAATTATTGAGTTGTAATCTTGAATTTGGGTAATCATTCAACACAAGATATCCTTGTGAGTGTTCTTGTGGTAATAACACACTTGGATGATCTAGGTGATAGGTGCAAGAAGATTGTGGTGATCTTCTTATTGAGGTGTTGAAGAATTTGGTATTCTTCAAGGTTGAAGATTGTGGTAATCTTCACAAGGTGCCGTTGAAGATTGTGGTAATCTTCAAGAAGAGATTGTGATAATCTCAAAGGTGGTGTTGTAGAAGAGTGTGGTGCTCTTCAAAGTGTTGTAAGTAGAATTTGTATTAATTTTGGTAATTAATAAAATTCTTTTTCTTTTTGAAATCCATCCTGGATATACTGGGGTGGTAGAGGATTAGGCCCTAGGTGGGTTGAACCTCTTTAAATCGACGTGTGTTGTTTACATTCTGCACCTTTATTATTGTGTTTGAGCATTCGGTTGTAAAAAGAGGGCTAAATCGAAAAGATGGAGATAATCTATTCACCCCCCTCTAGATTATCGCAGTCGCTTGGACTTACAAGTGGTATCAGAGCCAAACTCTTTGGCAAGCTCGTTTCACATCGCGAGTGAAGAGAAACGATCGTCGGCTACGAACGAAGCTCATCTATCCGGCACCTCCACCACCAAGCCACCACTATTTGATTCCAAAAATTTTAATTTTTGGAAAGAAAGAATGGAATGCTATCTACAAGGTTGCAGGTTCGACATTTGGAACACCGTCATTAATGGAGAATCCATTCCGATGAAAGATACACCACACACCTCAAAAGGCTTCAAAAAGCTCAATGATGAAGAGAAGAAAATCATCTCCTTAAACGGTAAAGCTCTCAATATTTTGTATTGTTCATTTACTAATTTAGAATATGAACATATTTTAGGAATAAAGTCGGCACATAAAGTATGGCAAAAATTAGAAGCCATCTATGGAGTATTTTCAAATGAAAGGAGTCAAACAAAAGCATCTACTTCTCAAGGTCATACAAGCTCAAATCTAAGGAACAAGCCTTCTACAACTTCCAACTATGAATAAGTTGAATATTGTTTTATGGGCATCGAAGAAGAAAACGAGCTATGTCTTAAACCCTCTACTTCTTATGACATTGTTATTCAAAATGATTATAGTGATTTGCAAAATGATTATGATGAACTTCAAAATGAATTCCAAAGCTTACTTGTTAAATACAAAAATTTGAAAAAGGAATTCATTGTTTTAAAGAATGATAAGGATAGTTTATTTACTTCCTATGAATCACTATCATGTGCTCACACCACCACTCTTGACAAGGTTAGAAACCTTGAGAAAGAAAATAGTACTCTTGTTGAGGATATAAATTGCTTAAAAAAAGTTTTATGTAAATCCAACTTGAGTGCCGATAGAATGACCAATATTGTTGATTGTTGTGATAATTCGAAACTAGAACTTGATCATAAGCCTAAGAGTGTTAATCACATGAAAAAGAATAAAGTCTCTAAGCACGTTGGTCATTATGCTCCTACAATTATTACATGCTTTTATTGCGGTAAAAAGGGTCATACGGTAAATACTTGTCGGGCTAGAAATAGCTCTAATTATTGTTGGAGACCTAAAAGTCTCAAGACTAATCCTAAAGGACCCAAACACATAAGGGTACCACAAAATAATGTGTTATTAGGTATCCGGCGAAATAATGATCGAAGAAAATTCATACCGCCAAGAAGACATCAAATGACCGTTTCATTTGATCAAAGAAGGAGAAACTATTCACAACAAAGCCAATTTTCAAGAAAATGATATAATCAAAAATGGGAAGAACACAATCCTTGGAAATGGCAAAGACATCATCAACAAGATGATTTTCAAAGAAGAAGAGACTCTCAACAAAGGGAAAGCAACAAACTTTGGAAATGGAGTAATCAAAGAAGTCATCATCAACAAAGTGACTTCTCAAAGGGAAGATATCATCAACAATGGGAACGACACAACCCATGGAAATGGCGTAATTGGTAAACCGTATCTTCCCATTTATATATGCATTTTATTCTATGCATGTTTTTAATTGTGTCTTAATTGCAAAATGAGTCATCAAGTATTTATTTTTAATTTAGGTCTTTTATATATTTGTGAGTTTCAATATTTTTAAAAGAAGACCTTGCATGATTTTCTAAAACTCTTGTGCATTTAATTAGACTTATGTGGCTTATTATCTCTTATGAAATCTTATAGCATAAGCTCTTTTTGATATCTCCTATTACTTGCCTACACTTGTATTTTTTGTGCAAACTTTGTCTAAGAATTGTGTAGGATATGTATCTCATATTCATTGACCATTTCGTCATCAAGTTTCTTAAACTATCGAGAAATTCTACCGGTCGAAATCCCATCTCCAAGCGTAGAAGGGGCGGAGAGGGTTCTTCGAGAAATCGGCAAGAGGAAGCCGAACAAAGGGATATTCGAGCCGCTCAAAGAAACGTGGCTCAAGAAGGTGATGATGTTCAAAATCCCATTCTCTCTCGGGCCCAAATTACCGAGCTCCGCGGAACAATTTCGCTCCAAAATTGCCGTTGGGCGAAAGGGTGAAAATTACAAGTTGATAAGGACTTGTTGATGATCATGGTATTGGTGGAGTATTTGATGGTAAAAATACTCTAATTTAGCATATTGTTTGAAAATTGGTATGAAGTACTTGATTGTAAAAGTGCTTCTTTTAATGCTTTGATAATTATGCTTAGTTGGATATGTTGGGACTTTTGATATATCATACATATATTGTTTAAGGCATGACTTGTATTATTTGATGAATGCTCTAATTTTTGGCATTTGTAATGCCTTGATCCTTCTTAAGCTTATATTATCTCAATTGGGTTGAACCCTTGAGAATCTACTTTGTTGAGCCTCTTATTTGATGAACAAATGTTGCATATGTTGCATATGATCTTATTGAGCTTTGGAATGAGGTTGATTGATGATGTTATGAAAATTTTTGGCTTGAAACTTTTACAAGGACTATATACAACCTCTTTTATTTTTCACGCACACAAGGTGTTCGATGAAATGTCGCAATGAAACTTTCAACTTCTACATGATTCTCTTGCTTCAAAATGTCTTAAAATCTTTTTGAAATCATGTTTTTAGCTTACTAATGAGCTTATGGATCTCTTATGTTACAATTCTCCCATTTTCCTTGGACTTTAAGTATAAATTGCTCGATGGTTGATAAACCGTCTCGATTCAAGACTTTGATATATTTGTATGATGTTTTTATCATTCTAACATTCTTTTTGATGATTCCAAAGGGGAGAAACAGGATATTGACTCATTAGCTCAAAGAAGCTAATAAAAGCTTGTCATAAAAGCTATAAGCTATGGCTCATAAAAGCCATAAGTTGTGATTCTTTTTAGTCCAATTGTTGCTTGATGGACTTATATAATTGTTTAATGATGTTTTTCAGACAGGGGAGCTTATAAGCTCTTGAACAAATTGTAAAAGCTAAAGCTTTTAGCTTTTGGAAAATTGCTTTTACATTATTCTTGATATGCTTGTTGATAGGGGGAGCTTGTGCTTATTATTGAAAATATTTACTCCCTACTTGGTTGCTTTAATATTTTTGGAAATTTTGGTTGCTTCCAAACGGTCAAATGTTTTTACCAGAAAATCATTTCTAAAATTGCTCTCTTAGTTTGTGTAAAAATTGTTTTGGTTTGTAATCATCAAAAGGGGGAGATTGTTTGATACATGTTTTTATCTAAATTTTGATGATTTTATTTTATCACCAAAACAATGTTTTTAAAGGTTGTCCTAAATGTAGCGCCTTTTCTAGCTTACTTGAATTTTAATACGGAAAATAAGAAATAAAGAGAATTCCTTAAAAATATCTAAATTATGAAATAGTAAAACTTTTACTTGTTCGAATCTTTGCAAATGAATAAATACTAATAATTACTAATCCAAAACATTTGCACACCGAAAACACAATGATATTCCACGTTTAATGAACTAAAAAGTCAAACTTTAAAAATATAAAAGACTTTCACTGACATGGGTTCCCCGAGTCATTGCGCCCATTTCCATTCGTTTGACCGAAGGCCCATTTCCATTCGTTTTGCCCGAAGGCCCGTTTCCTTGAACATTAACATTACATGGTCGGAACGCCGGTCCCCCGCGCCCATTTCCCACTCACTCCAGCATCATAGAACAATGTGCACCCATTTATTTTTGAAAAACATTATTAATGTATACCTTAAAACTTGATTTTACTTAATCTTGGGATGCTCGTGAACATGATGCATGAACCTAAGTGATGCAACTTCAATTGAATACGAACATAAACTTAAAGGGCATAAACCTAATAATTAAATCACATTAATTGGCAAGCTTATTAAAAGTAAACAATGACATAAAAATGTAAACGATGATAAACATACATTCAGATACTCAACATTGATTGGGAATAATCTTACATCTAGCTAGTTAGGGAAAAACCTACGTTCAACTAGTTAAGGGAAAGCCATACATTCAATTAGTCGAGGGCTTTAAAACCCTATATTCAATTATATACGGAAAAACTCTATATTCAATTGGTTAAGGGAAAACCCTACATTCAATTGGTTAGGGAAAAACCCTACATTCAACTAGTTAGGGAAAACCCTATATTCAATTAGTCAAGGGAAACCTCTACATTCAATTAGTCAAGGAAAACCCTATATTCAATTAGCTAAGGAAAACCCTACATTAGTTAGAAAAACTATGTATCCAATTAGTTAGGAAAAAGTACATTTAGTTAATTAGGGATAACTCTATGTTCAACTAATCATTGAAAATCCTACATTCAATTAATCGGGGATAAACCCTATGCTCAACTAATCAGGAAACCTTACGTTCAATTAATTAGTGAACTCTAGAGTCTAGATTCGAATATACTTAGGAAAGAGTCACACGTTCACTTAGTTAGGGGAACACCCTATATTCATTTAGTTAGCAAAAACCTTACATTCAATTAGTTAAGGATAAACTCTATGTTTAACTAATTAGGGAAAAACCATACATTCATTTATTTAAGATAATCAAATTAGGGGACAACTCAATATCTAATTAGTCAGTTTAATACTAATTAATGCTATAGCGAAGTTAAGGAAAAGAAAACAGTAATAACAAGTTCTGAAACTTGGAAAAATATATTATAATATTTCGTAAAACAAAGATCAAAGGAAATTAACTTGAGCTTTTAATTTGTTCCAAAACATATGTTAAATGAACTAGAAATTTCATTCCCTCAAAAAAAAAAAAAAAAAAAAGAAAAACTAGAAATTTCATTAATTCAACCGACTTGATTGACGTCAGACTCCATTTTAAACCAAGAACAATTGGTTAAGGGAAATTGTCAATAAACATGAATTGGAAGAATAAAATAAGAATAGGGCGAGTGTGCTGCTCGGCGTACGTGAGGATGATGATTACACACATTTACAAAAGCTCTAAATTATAACGCAGATTCATGCGCGGATATAAATATATCCCTTCATATACGTATGGATTTACAGAAATCAGTTCTTGTTATTTACAATGAAAATCCAATAAGTTATAGAGATTTCACAAAACTTTCTAATCCATCAACTCACGATATATAATCGAATCTGAATAGTGACAAATTAATGCAAACTATACAAAATCACAACTAAAGCAACAACCCTTTCAGTTATACATCCAATTTAGATTATTCAAAAATTAATTCTATATGAGACTATGGAGATTACTTGCCTGTTCAACTTAGGGGTAGAAAAATCATTTTCGGGCTTCTTTCAAATCAATCACGTTGGGAAGTCACTTCTCTTTTTTCTCTGGCCGATTTGCTTTCCCTACTTAACGTGTCTAGCTTTGGTTTCTCAAAGCGTGATTTTACGTTTCTTATATCCGTATTTTAACCTACTCCTAATTGGGCTAGGTTTAGCATGTATGGGCTTAAAAATTACCTTATTAACAATGTGGGCCTGATTTAAAGCTCTAAACTAATTAAAAATCCCATTATTCATTATAAGGCCCAAATTAAATAATAAACCCTTCCAATTAAAAAGGCTCTTTTATTATCCATAATTTAATAAATTAACTATCTCGTAAAATTATTAATAAATTTCTAATTCTCCATTATTATTCCATGAAATAAATAAATAACATGATTAATAAAATTCCTATTAAGGCATAAAAATTCGGGTCGTTACATTCTCCCCACCTTTAAAAAAGTTTCGTCCTCGAAACTTGTTAAATATAAAATACGAATATACCAAGACGTGAAAACAAGTCTCAATTCATTTTTTTTAAGACATAGTAATAGCGATCACATATATACATTCATTTGAGCAACAAATCATTTCATGAAAATAAAGACAAGAGTAATTAATGACATACCAAACAATAATCAGTAAAAACACAAGCAAATATTTCGTATAGTCCAACATATATTCATAATGACAGTACACATAAAAACTTACCGATTAGCGGAGGGAGATGCTCGAAGCGCGACTCAAAACCCATGAGTAGTTGACTTTAAACTTTCGTAAATTAAATCGTTTTAAAGTCTACAGAACCGATTTGAAAACCCTGGGCTCTGATACCACTAAATGTAGCGCCCTTTCTAGCATACTTGAATTTTAATGCGGAAAATAAGAAATAAAGAGAATTCCTTAAAAATATCTAAATTATGAAATAGTAAAACTTTTACTTCGTTCGAATCTTTGCAGCGGAATAAATACTAATAATTACTAATCCAAAACATTTGCACTGAAAACACAATGATATTCCACGTTTAATGAACTAAAAAGTCAAACTTTAAAAATATAAAAGACTTTCATTGACATGGGTTCCCCGAGTCATTGCGCCCATTTCCATTCGTTTTGCTTGAAGGCCCGTTTCTTTGAACATTAACATTACATGGTCGGAACGCCGGTCCCCCGCGCCCATTTCCCACTCACTCCAGCATCATAGAACAATGTGCACCCATTTATTTTTGAAAAACATTATTAATGTAAACCTTAAAACTTGACTTTACTTAATCTTGGGATGCTCGTGAAATGCTATGAACATACGTTAACATGATGCATGAACCTAAGTGATGCAACTTCAATTGAATACGAACATAAACTTAAAGGGCATAAACCTAATAATTAAATCACATTAATTGGCAAGCTTATTAAAAGTAAACAATGACATAAAAATGTAAACGATGATAAACATACATTCAGATACTCAACATTGATTGGGAATAATCTTACATCTAGCTAGTTAGGGAAAAACCCTACGTTCAACTAGTTAAGGGAAAGCCATACATTCAATTAGTCAAGGGAAAACCCTATATTCAATTATATACGGAAAAACTCTATATTCAATTGGTTAAGGGAAAACCCTACATTCAATTGGTTAGGGAAAAACCCTACATTCAACTAGTTAGGGGAAAACCCTATATTCAATTAGTCAAGGGAAACCTCTACATTCAATTAGTCAAGGGAAAACCCTATATTCAATTAGCTAAGGAAAACCCTACATTAGTTAGAAAAACTATGTATCCAATTAGTTAGGAAAAAGTACATTTAGTTAATTAGGGATAACTCTATGTTCAACTAATCATTGAAAATCCTACATTCAATTAATCAGGGATAAACCCTATGCTCAACTAATCAGGGAAACCTTACGTTCAATTAATTAGTGAACTCTAGAGTCTAGATTCGAATATACTTAGGAAAGAGTCACACGTTCACTTAGTTAGGGGAACACCCTATATTCATTTAGTTAGCAAAAACCTTACATTCAATTAGTTAAGGATAAACTCTATGTTTAACTAATTAGGGAAAAACCATACATTCATTTATTTAAGATAATCAAATTAGGGGACAACTCAATATCTAATTAGTCAGTTTAATACTAATTAATGCTATAGCGAAGTTAAGGAAAAGAAAACAGTAATAACAAGTTCTGAAACTTGGAAAAATATATTATAATATTTCGTAAAACAAAGATCAAAGGAAATTAACTTGAGCTTTTAATTTGTTCCAAAACATATGTTAAATGAACTAGAAATTTCATTCCCTCAAAAAAAAAAAAAAAAAAACTAGAAATTTCATTAATTCAACCGACTTGATTGACGTCAGACTCCATTTTAAACCAAGAACAATTGGTTAAGGGAAAATGTCAATAAACATGAATTGGAAGAATAAAATAAGAATAGGGCGTGTGTGCTGCTCGGCGTACGTGAGGATGATGATTACACACATTTACAAAAGCTCTAAATTATAACGCAGATTCATGCGCGGATATAAATATATCCCTTCATATACGTATGGATTTACAGAAATCAGTTCTTGTTATTTACAATGAAAATCCAATAAGTTATAGAGATTTCACAAAACTTTCTAATCCATCAACTCACGATATATAATCGAATCTGAATAGTGACAAGTTAATGCAAACTATACAAAATCACAACTAAAGCAACAACCCATTCAGTTATACATCCAATTTAGATTATTCAAAAATTAATTCTATATGAGACTATGGAGATTATCTGTTCAACTTAGGGGTAGAAAAATCATTTTCGGGCCTCTTTCAAATCAATCACGTTGGGAAGTCACCTCTCTTTTTTCTCTGGCCGATTTCTGTTCTCCCTAGTTAACATGTCTGCTGGTTTCTCAAAACTGTGATTTTACGTGTCTTATATCTGTATTTTAACCTACTCCTAATTGGGCTTGATTTAGCATGTATGGGCTTAAAAATTACCTTATTAACAATGTGGGCCTGATTTAAAGCTCTAAACTAATTAAAAGTCCCATTATTCATTATAAGGCCCAAATTAAATAATAAACCCTTCCAATTAAAAAGGCTCTTTTATTATCCATAATTTAATAAATTAACTATCTCGTAAAATTATTAATAAATTTCTAATTCTCCATTATTATTCCATAAAATAAATAAATAACATGATTAATAAAATTCCTATTAAGGCATAAAAATTCGGGTCGTTACACAAATACTCTATGATTTAAAATGGTTTTAATATTTTCCGGAGTATTTCCTCAAGTTTATTTTTGATAATAATGGATAACACTTTTAATGATTTTATGTCAATGGGTTTTTACTCCTAAACAATATTTCTAAATGTTGTCTAAATACTCCCGATTGGTTTAAAATGTTTTTACAAAATTTTTGGAGTATTTCTTGAGTTTTATTTTCGACAAAAATTGGACAACATTTCTGTCTCGTGGTCGACCGGTCGCCCCCTAGGGCAACCCGTACTGAAAATGATTTTTAAAAGCAGTGAAAAATGAGACGGAAGTAAAATCGGCAGGACATCGGCCGCTCAAGGCCGCGCGTCGGCCGGGCTGGTCGCCTGCATGGGTCCTGGGTACTGCATGTTTCGTTTTGAAAGCGTAACATTTCTTCTTCGATTTTTCATTAAGGTGGACCGGTTGAGACAGGGGTTGACCGGTCGAAGCCTATGTCGGCCGGTCGCCTGTTGTAATTTCCAAAGTGTTCTTCAAATTCTCTTATTTTCGTGCGACCCGGTTGTCTGCATTGATTGACAAAAAAATATGACCGTTTTGATGAGACACATTTCCTTAAATTGTGGGATTGATTTCTAACAACTATATTCTTGATTTTAATTGTATTTTTTCAGTAGATTTTCAATCCCCAAGAGGAGCCTATGCTTGATCAATCATCTCCTATAAATAGAGGAAGTTTTGGAGCAACCAATACAACAATTGAGATACAACACAACAAGATACACTTCAAGCAAATACTTGGTCTTTCATTGTTATTATTCTTGTTGTAAATTTGCCTAGCTTATTACTTTCACATCCTTGAGGTCTAGGCTATTCTTGATTACACTTGCACTCTATTGTATTATCAATTATCGAGTTGTAATCTTGAATTTGGGTAATCATTCAACACAAGATATCCTTGTGAGTGTTCTTGTGGTAAGAACACACTTGGATGATCTAGGTGATAGGTGCAAGAAGATTGTGGTGATCTTCTTATTGAGGTGTTGAAGAATTTGGTATTCTTCAAGGTTGAAGATTGTGGTAATCTTCACAAGGTGCCGTTGAAGATTGTGGTAATCTTCAAGAAGAGATTGTGATAATCTCAAAGGTGGTGTTGTAGAAGAGTATGATGCTCTTCAAAGTGTTGTAAGTTGAATTTGTATTAATTTTGGTAATTAATAAAATTCTTTTTCTTTTTGAAATCCATCCCGGATATACTGGGGTGGTAGAGGATTAGGCCCTAGGTGGGTTGAACCTCTTTAAATCGACGTGTGTTGTTTACATTCCGCACCTTTATTATTGTGTTTGAGCATTCGGTTGTAAAAAGAGGGCTAAATCGAAAAGATGGAGATAATCTATTCACCCCCCTCTAGATTATCGTAGCCGCTTGGACTTACATTCTGTCTATCATTTGCCTCAGCTGCAGCAGCAGCGCCCTCGGCCTGTAGTGTAGTTGGAATTTCAGCTGAGACCGTCTTAACCATATGAGCCTCGTCCATCCCACTCTGTTGTACTTTTTTAGTCTCCCCATCACCTCCTAACTTCAATTTTTTATTTCTCCCACAACCTCCTCCAACCCAGCTGTGGTGTGTGTAGTTTCTCCATCAGCTGGTACACCAGTTGATTCACGATCAGTGGGGTTACTGGACATGAGAGACTCGACTATTGTTCCCTTGAGTGATTAGTCGATGGGTCAGTTGTCTTGTTCACTTGGTTGTATACCATTGATTTGAGCTTCATAGACTTGAGTTTTGTGTTGTTTTTGAATATTTTGAGTCATTTTTGTTATATCGCATAGGTTAAGCATTAATTTCCATTGTTTCGAGTCATTTTAGTGGCCAATACATGTTGAGAGCCAATCATAATGAGTTTATAGTCATATTAATGAATTGTGTATCAAAAGAAGTATGAACGATCAAACAACGAGAGACTGATTTGAAGAAATGCCCAAACACGTATGAAATTTCCATCACTAGCAGGGTTCCATATTTTGGTCATAACTCTCTCTACAAAATTGATATTGAGTTGATTGAAGTGGCTATGAAAAGCTAAGAGATAGGGTTACAACGTTCATGAAGGGCGCAAAAGCAAATTCGGACATTTTCTTTGGAATGCAAAAGATAAAGATGTAGATGGAGCGGGCGATTTTTCTTGGGGCGCTGTAGTGCCCGGGCAGAATTTTTGCGTATCAAGGTGTTGGGCGCTGCAGCGCCCCTGGACAGAGTTTCCTATGTTTTTCCACCTTTTTCTTGAACTTGTGTGGAGCTATAAATAGGGACATTGGGGCGTGAATTTAGGGATCTTGGACCCTTTGGAAGCCTACATTTCAGCTACAAGACAAGGAAGAAGGCTTGGAATATCTTGGGAAAGGCTTGGAGAAGAAGATTTAAGGCCTCTATCATCTAGAAATAGAGAAGATCCCTCAACTATTGTTCTTATTTTGTTGCTTTCATCATATCTTGTAAGATGTATTGTTGTATTCCTATGGATTAATTTTCTTCAATCATGAGCTAAACTCCATAATTCTAGAGGGATGATGTAATTTATGTTTGAATTTATGTTTTGATATTGTGGTTTGTCAATCAAGATTTCTCAATTTATTTGTGCTATTTGGATCTATTGCGTCTAAATTACTTGATCAATAATTTAGATTGTTTGGAGTATTTGATTTGACACTTGAGAAAGGTAATTGAATACATGACCTTGAAATAGCATAACCAAGGATTTCATAGAATTGAGAGATTTGTGAATCCTTTGAAGTCATTTATTAAGATTCATAGTTTTTATTGAGATTCATAGTTTTTATTGAGATTTCAATTGGTGATTTTATAGAGATATTGATTTCCCAATTGTGATCTAAAATCATTGGGCACTCGAGAGAGGAAATGATTATTGTAGAAATATTGACTTATAAATTGGTAATTGATGATTGATAAACCATATTGATAACATAAGGGATAACTAGATTCATCACACCTCTAGAATTCATTTGATCATTTGGATAATCTCATTTTTATTTTCGTATTGTTTCCTAAATTACTCTTGTTATTCTAGTTTAATCAACTCCATCAACTACTGAATTTCTAAATAAAGTTGCACTATTACATTATAATACTTAACACTAATTCAATAATTATTCCATGTGGATACGAAAACCGTACTTTCACTATATTAAAACTTGACATCGTAGACTTGCAGTTAGAAAAATCTCTAACAAGTTTTTGGCGCCGTTGCCGGAGAATAATTCATCTTACTTGTGCTAATATTATTACTTAGTAGTTTTACTTTAATTTAGATTGGTTCTTGTTACAGCAAGGTTATTGCCATTTTTGTGTTTTCTTGTTGATGCAAAGAAATAAAAGTGCTAATTTAATCTTATTTGATCCAGAAATTGAAAGAACAGTTTGAAAGATTAGAGCCGCACGAAGAATCGAATTCACAAATTGGCAGGAAATGGTGAAGATGAAGACCACATACCTATTATTGCACCTCCAAAAAGGGCCATTCGGGATTATTTTCGACCAACCACGAATCAAAATTATTCGGGCATTGTTCGCCAATCTATCAATGCGAATAATTTTGAATTGAAACCGGCCCTGATAAACATGGTGCAACAAAACTAGTTTGGGAGAAGTGTCGTAGATGACCCGAATGCTCATTTGGCTATATTTCTTGAGATATGCGACACTATCAAAGTGAATGGGGTTTCCAATGAAGCTATTCAGTTGAGGTTATTTCCGTTTTCACTTCGTGATAAAGCTAGACAATGGCTTCAAACTTTCCCACCCGGAAGTATCACTAGTTGGGATGATCTCACTGAAAAATTTATGCCAAAATTCTTTCCACCTAGCAAGACACTTCAACTGAAGAGTGAGATTACTCAATTTCAACAGATTGACTTTAAACCACTCTATGAAGTTCGGGAGCGATTCAAGGAATTATTAAGGAGGTATCCACAACACGGGTACGCAGATTGGCAGAAAGTTCAATATTTTTATAATGGTATGAATGGTCATTCAAGAACTATTATAGATGCTGCAGCAGGAGGTACATTGATGGCTAAAACTCCAAGTGAAGCCATGCTTTTGCTAGAAGAAATGGCTGCCAATAGTTATCAATGGCCTTCCGAGAGATCCATACCAAGGAAAGTTGCCGGTGTTCTTGAACTTGATAATATATCCGCTTTGGCCTCTCAAATTTCCGCCTTGTCAAAGCAACTTGATGCCCTCAATACTGGTGCAAAACAACAAACAGAGGCTGTCATGGAAATAAGTCAAGAGATGATGAATCCCGACATGGAGCAAATCAATTATGTGAACAATCGGGGTTTCAACAATAGAGGAAATCAGTTACCAACACATTATCATCTGGGACTTCGCAATCATGAAAATTTCTCATATAGCAATACGAGAAATATGTTGCAACCACCTCCGGGATTTCAAACTCAGGCAAGTACGAGTACACAGGTGGGAGAAAACAAGTCGTCCTTGGAAGAATTACTTGGCACATTTATTGTAGAAACCCGAGCCTGGATGAACAAGAGTGATGCTAACATGGACAAGTTTGGCCCGAGAGTTACCACAATAGAAGGTCACATCAACTCCTTGGGGACACAAATAGGTCAGTTAGCGACAACAGTGAATTCGTTGCAACAGAGAGGGAAATTTACGAGTGATACAGAGGTTAATCCGAGGGAGCATTGCAATGCAATTTATGTGAGAACGGAGGCAAAAATTTAGATTGCACCCGAACAATCGCCCAGTTATGCGAAAGGAGTGGAATCCAAGGAAATGAAGTTTGAGGAGTTTAAGACTGTTTACCTGACAGAGGAAAGTAGTGCAATAGTGTAGAGAAAACTACCTCAGAAAATGAAGGATCCAGGGAGTTTTAATATTCCATGTACTATTGGAGGAGTTTTCTTTGAAAAGCCACTTTGTGATCTTGGTTCCAGTGTAAATATTATCTCTATTTCTGAAGTTACAAGGCTTGGGCTTGGGGAGGTGAAACCTTCTAATATCACATTGCAATTTACTGATCGATCCATCACATATCCTTGGGGAATTATGGAAGACATGCTAGTAAAAGTTGATAAATTTGTTTTCCCCATGGATTTTGTGGTGTTAGACGTGAATGAGGACCAGAATATACCTATAAGTTTTGGCCGGCCATTTCTAGCTACGTCAAGAACATCGATTGACGTAGAAATAGGGGAGTTGACTCTACGGGTGAATAAGGAAGAAGTCGTGTTCACCATTCTTCCAACTAAGAGACTTAAATTTGAATCAAATGATGATTATCAGATGGATGGGCATAGGGCTGAAGATATTGGTGGTTGGGAAGTATCTAAGGGAAACGTAGATAATATTCCAAGTGGAGATCCAACTTGAGGACAAATCTGACAAAGTCTGGCTGAAGACTGTAAACTTAGCTCTTCTTGGGAGCAACCCAAGTGATTTTTCTTGTGTTTTTCCAGTTGCTTATTTTGTTTCTTTTTTCATTTTATTCTATTTTATTTTATATGATTTTTAATTGCAAAAACAAATGGCGCTACATTTTCCACTTTGGTGCATTGTATACGTACTTTAATTTTCGAGTTCTCACCCATAACCGAATTTCATGGCTCCACGAGTTTTGTTTTCTTGTCTACCTTGCAAGGTTACAAAGATGCAAAACCAAAAATGGATCGGGCCGAGGTGAAGGGGATGAACAAGACCACACCTCGGAGGCATGCAACACCCACGAGTTTGTGCGCTAGGATGCATAGTGAGCTTATACGGAGTACCTCATGCACGTATTGGTACCACATAACTTTGATAAGGAGCTTTTACTCCTTGAATACCAGGAAAGTCCTTTTCCCACCTCTCCATTAGGGACAATATTGTTGGGATTTGGTCCAGCATCCTGTCTGCAATGGGCTTTAAAAGAGGCACGAGGCGCGGCCCGCGATTCGAACTCGTGAGCTCGCTGGATTGCATAGTTAAAAGGATAGCTTAAAGGATATGATTTGGACTACCTATACCAACAGATGCATCTTCTTTTCTGGTGCCCATTACATAGAAACTCTGATGTTAAGCGTGCTTGGCCTGGAGTAGACATGGGATGGGTGACCCCGGGAAGTTTTCCGGTGGTGCGCGCGTGAGTGAGGACAAAGCGCGCTAGAAAAGACTCATGTTGGTTTGTGGGGACAGTAGTCAATTCGAGTAGCGCTAGAGGTCCAACAAATATCGTTTTAAGTTTGGGGGTGTAGTCTGTTTTTATTCATCGAGTTGAGTCTTGAATAAAAAAAATTGAGTTTTCATTTGTAAAACTGCGAAACTGCATGACTAAGCTAATTTGTTGAATATGAGTTGAACGGTCAAGAGAGCATGTGTTTGAACTGTAATCTATTCTTCTTTCCATTAATTCCATCTTTGTGCTTAACTCCGTTGATTTATTTGAGGATGATTTATGTAGTTGAGTATTTCTTATACGATCCCACTGGATTCTAGAACTTGTTTGATCACTAGTCGAGGCGAAATCTTAGGTGAAGTAACAATAAGGAAATGATTTAGGCCATATTTTAGCAAACTAGAGCAAAAAATGTCTACCTTTTTATTATATAATTTCACTTGTGTCCCCTTTGAGCCTGTTAAACCTGTTCTTTGGCAACCAATCTTTTACCTTGAGCCTACAAGTGAAAATCTTAATTACCCATCACTCGTACACACAAAGTATAAAAGAATATTGAAGGTTGAGGAGGGTATGATAAGTAGGGTATATGTTATTTGCATGGAGTTGCCCAAAAACAAAATATGAAATCCCATGTGTTAAAATATGCAAAAGAATAAGTTTGGGGGTTTCGGAAAAAAAATAATAATAAAATCGAGGCTCATAAAGGGAGAACAATCGAAAATTTAACAAAAGTGAATGTAGTTATTTTGTTTGGCTATTGGTGATTTGAAGTGATAATGGTGTGTTTGGGTGAGTTGAGCCACTTAATCCTATATTTTCCTACCTTACCCTAAGCCCACATTACAAGCTTTGAAAGTCCTATTGATCCTAGTGTTACATTAGCCTACATTAGTGGAGATTAGTGTGAATGACAAGCTTATGGAGTCCTGTAAACATTTCATCTTGATATTTAAAAAGTGGATCATTTTAACAACTATTGATTGCATGAATCTATTTGAATAATGTAAACGGAGTTGGCATAAACATTCCACACTTTTGATCACAATGTTAAAACGCATGCTTGATTGTTAATGAAACGAGTATTGATACGGAATAAGCTTAATTGTGAAGTTTTGTAGTTATTATGTTCGAATAAGTTATCTATATTTTTGTGTCTTGTATATTTCGTATTCTTCAAGAGTTTGTAATTGCATGAGTACAAGCAATATTCTAAGTTTGAGGGTATTTGTTCACTTGGTTTTATACCATTGATTTGAGCTCCCTAGAGTGAGTTTTGTGTTGTTTTTGAGTATTTTGAGTCATTTTTGTGATATCGCATAGGTTAGGCATTAATTTCCATTGTTTCGAGTCATTTGAGTGGCCAATACATGTTGAGAGCCAATTATATTGAGTTTATAGACATATTAATGAATCGTGTATCAAAAGAAGTATTAACAATCAAACAACGAGAGACTAATTTGAAAAAATGCCCAAATGCGTATGAAATTTCCATCACTGGCAGTATTTCGTATTTTGGCCATAACTCTCTCTACAAAATTGATTCAAGTGGCTATGGAAAGCTATGAGATAGGGCTATAACTTGGATGAAGGGTGCAAAAGAAAATTCGGACATTTGTTGGGGGCGCTGAAGCGCCTGGTACACAGATGGCAGCGGGCGATTTTCTTGGAGCGCCCGGGCGGAATTTTTGCGTATCAAGGAGCTGGGCGCTGCAGCGCCCCTGGACGGAGTTTCCTATTGACAAGCTCAGTCCCTCTATCCGACCTTATCTTTTATCTAATTGATTTTCCACCTCTGATTTGTATAATCGAAACATGCTAAAGGCGTCGTCTTTATTTCTAAGCATATATACCCTATTATATCTAGAATAGTCATCTATAAAAGTCACATAATAGTTTTTATCACCTCGAGTCATGGTTTGTTTTAAGTCTCCTAAGTCAGTAGGAATTAAACTAAGCAATTCAGATTCTTGTTGTACCGAAAAACTAACTTTCTTGGTCAATTTAGCTACACAACATATTTCGAACAAAAGAGTGGCTTTAGCCACATAGGAGACAACTGAGTGGCCATAGCCACCCTATGCTATATAGGTAGGCTGTAAAATATAAACATCTGAAAATAAGGAGTAGGATATTTTACTCAAGTTAAAATTAAGGTAGAAAATAAAGATTTTCAGGTAAGGTTTTTAAATCAGTAAAATGAAAAATATTTTTAGGTTGCAAAACTAAGTCGAGCCATAACTTTATCACCCGCGCAGGGGGTAAATCAACGAATTTACACTTGAAACTGAAAATTTGGCTCAGCTCTTTATGTGCGCGAGCCCACGTTATTTACTTACCCCTTTTTTATAAGCCTACTTAAGCCTTCCTATTAATAAAGTAAACAAAACTTTATTGTCCTTACTATGTGGGATATGAAAGTTATTATGAAACACTCGAACTCATATTATAGAACAAAACTTATGTCAGCCATAGGAGGAGCTAGTGGTGCATGGATAGAGCCACCACTGGCAAAGTGTTTCTTTCAGCGTGCAAGTACCGCTGCCATGGGGATGTACGTGCATAGAGAAGCCCTAGACGGTGGCACTGGACCTCGTGGAAGTGATTCGAGTAATAGATCATATTTTCTTGTAAGCCATTGATCCATACTTAAAGGTCTTATTGCATTACTTCCATTTGAGATATCGATATGAAAATTATGTTAAAAAAATTGTAAACCTAAACGATACTGTGTTTCGAGGGAACTTTGATGGGTGCATGATTTTTTATGTGGAAATGGGTCAAAGTGGCCCCTTCCATAATGAAAAATAAAAACTAGCCATCTTTTGAAAACACATGTTTTTAGTCATTTTCGGCAGCCATTTCTTTCAATGAAATCTCAAAAAAATGTAAACATTTTATCTCTAGCTCATCCTTTATTTATTTCAGTATCGTAGTTAGTTTGGGTTGGGTATATACTAGATTTGAAAACCATAAACTTGAAAAACCAGATCGAAATCAGCTCGAAAACCAGTTTGTTCTATGTAACTCGACATATAACTCGATGTCGAGTCACATTAACTCGACATCGAGTTACATGTGACTCAATATCGACTTATATGTCCTTCTCAAGTTACAAGTAACTCAATGTCGAGTCACATAACAAGCCCTTTTGTAGGTCCCAAGGGGTGTAAGTGTAAGGTTTAGAAGGGGGGGTTGAATAAACCTTACCAAATTTTCGATTTAGTCCTTTTAAATCTACAGAGTTGATTCTACACCGTGTGTGTCCGATGGACAATCGAATTAGTCACTCAAGAGAGTTAATCTCTCAATGCACTCACCGAGTCATTGATGGAGTAACTCATTTGTTGGCTATAATTTAACTCAACTGTGGTTTTATTTTCAGCGGAAGACTTAACACCCTTAAGTTTGATTAAGCAAGATTTTAGAGCTTGATTTAGTACTTATAAGTTATCAAATGGATAGCAAATTTATAAACAGATATAAGCGAGTTAAAAGTGCAGAATTTAAGTCTTTGAAATGTAAATTACAAAAGTGAAGTTTTTATAGAGGTTCAAGATGGGGTAATTCTTCTACTCCTCTCTTCTCCAACTCCCGGAGGAATCCACTAAGTAATGATCGTTTACAAAGTGGTAACAGTCGGATACAAGTCTTGATCACAACGGTGACTTGATCCTTGGGACTCGATGAGACGCCTTGATCACTCGGTGGCTTCTCGACGACTGCTTCTTCACAGGCAGTGCCTTGTTACTACGACCACTTGCTCAAGCTCTTTGGATTTGATCACGAAGCCCTCCAAAAGCTTAAGACTTGGTTCAGCCTTGAACCTTTCTACAATCCTTCCGGAATGTAGACCCCTTGTTTCGATATTTTCCTCTTCAACCGATTGAGTTCTCTTTCCTTCACGGTGAGTGTTGGATTGATGTACTTAGTAATGTAGGCTTGAGGATTGAGAATGTTTGATTTTTCTAATATGCTTGTTTATCTCACATGTGTGTCATTCATCTTCTCAAATAAACTCCTCAGCCTTTTATTGTGAACTTTCAAAAATTTGCCCGTTGAAGAGATAGGCTTATTTTTGAAAGTCACTTTGCGTTGGCTTGCGAGTTCTTGGAATTGCCATTTCATCGTATGAATTGTTCTTTCACCTTTTCGTAGTTCGACACGGTGTGGTGCTTCCATTGGTTCATTCCTTTTGCACGCTTCCGGGTGAGCACTCCGAGAAAGGTGGTATGGAGATATTACTTGTTTAAGTAAATCTCTTGATTTCTGTATAACGGTTCTTTTACAATTATCTCGACTTGACTGCATTTCCTTGCTTTCCCAGGTGACTTAGAGTCGCCTTCCAATCATTGTATGACTCTTTCCGTCACTTCAACTTGAGACTTGACTTTTCTTGAGTTGACCGATGCTCCACTCACCGCATCTCACCGCTTCTCCGAGAGAGTTCCTGTCTACTCTTCTTTGCCATACTCACTGTCTCAGCGGAATCTTCCTTCAGGTCTTGATTTGTCTTTTGCATGTTAGGGCGTAGGCCGACTTAACTCGGCTTGGCCACTCTATTTATTACAATGCATCTTAAAACAAGAATTGGGGTGCCAACTTTCTATTCTAAGTTTTACATGGCATTCATCAAAATCTTAACAATAAAATTCCTAACAATTTCCCCCCTTTTGATGATGCCAAAACTTAAACCATTCAAAAATGCAAATAGCAAAGATACATACAGATAGTGTATTGACATAGAATGTATGCGAGAATAGATCTCGTTTATTGATCATATCATTCTGTTCTTTTACACAAATTACAAGTAGTATCGAGCACATATTTGTCTACACCGAAAAATAAAGAATTTATAGCTTTATTACGGAAGACTTACATTGTATGTATTTACATGATAAAATACACGAAGGTTGGACAAAGAACACTTCATCTCCTTCATTGCTCTCCTTCTTTCATCTTGAAAGATCTTCTTCTCTTCTTCTCTTTTTCTCGTCGTCACCGCCTTCTTTTTCTTCTCATATGCTTTCTGGCAGCCTTCATCTCTTCTTATTCTTTCCTGTCTCTCCTCCCATAGCCGAGTTTGTCTCTTTTTTCTTCTAGTCTTTTTGCATACTCGGCGTTAGTTTTAGCCACTTTCAAATTTGCCACTTGGTCAAGCCCTTTACCCAAGAGATCCCTCTTTTCTTTCCTCGGATCTACGATTCAATATTCTTGGGCGGAGGCCCAGGTCCAAGCTTCTTCCTCCACTATCGCTTCTTCCTCTACCCCGGGCGATCATCTTCAGACGGGGTCTTCTTTTTCGGTGAGTGACACGGAGTGACAGAGCGATCGGTTGTCTGTTTGCCGTCGCCTTCTTCACATAACATGAGACCCTTTTCCCAAGACAGTCCCAAGCTTGAGCCATAGACATATTTGCAAAGTATCCCCGATTCGAGCATTTTAAATTCATCGACCGATCGTGGCTCTGTCCCGACATCCGAGATGGCATAAGTGTCTCTGTCTCACTGGAATGCCTCCATGTTCTTTCAAGATGTTCATCACCCTGGCATCCATTCTTCCTTCCACTTCCTTCATCCCCTCGCT
Organism: Rehmannia glutinosa; assembly: GCA_016081115.2. Taxonomy (NCBI): domain Eukaryota; kingdom Viridiplantae; phylum Streptophyta; class Magnoliopsida; order Lamiales; family Orobanchaceae; genus Rehmannia; species Rehmannia glutinosa. The sequence goes on from CM071926.1 coordinate 141,123,046, forward strand.
TCAATTGTTTTTCTCTTTTCGACCATAGATACAAAGCAGAGTGTTGGAGTGGCGAGTCGGGGAGTTTGCTGGCGATAATGTCACCGTGATGTAACCTTGTTGGGGGTTTGTGCAATCATCAATGTCACATCTGTTGATCCTTCCCCCTCAACAAGCTTTCCTTTCTTTGCTTTCAAGACTTCCTGGTGATTTTCCTTCTCACCGCTCCTTTCTTCTCCGTCCGGATGTTAGCGCTTTGAGGTATTCCTCTTCCCCTTTTTGGCATCATCAAAGGATAGAGGAACCCCAGGGGAACATCTTGGCAAGCATGAAGTCGAAGTCTTCGATGGTTGAGTTCGCTTCAAGTCTGCTGCGTTGTATGCAAGACGGAATTCAGATCGAGTAGCGTTGGATTCTCACTTTGAAATTAGCTTCATCTCACCATGAGAAGGCTGAATTTTCTTATCATGTGTTCTTCCAAACGTGAGATCATTTGTATTTTGCTCACGCAGCTGACTTGATCTCGCAGCGTGTGAGCTTCATGCATATGCTCAATGTGTTCTCTCACTTCGTTTTTGCATCAAAGCATTTTCTCTCCACACCAGACTTGTTGAACAATGTTCAAGTATCTCACTGTTCCACACGCATTGTTTCTTTCTTTGTTGCCACCATTCCTTATCCGAAACTGTTATGCCTCTTAAATCACGTTGTAGTGGTGGCATCTCGTTGTCGGTCGCATGTCCAAAGAGGCTGATGCCTCTCCATCCGTTCAACCTCAACAAATAGTGCCTTGAACACTTCTCGAACTTCAATTTGATTCTTCATTGCGGTGATGGCCATGCATCATCAAAATCATAATCACCGAACAATGGTGTCTCGATGGAAGAACAGGAAGTTTGGTTTGTGATAGCGTGCTTGTTCGCTTTTTCGACTCTTCATGGAGTTCTGGTATCTCTAGTGAAAAAGGGAAAGATTCTACAAAAGATTCATCACCGCCAACCAGGATCTGTTCGATGATGAGCGGTGCGCGTGAAGTTCTTTTGGGAATCGATCCCTGCTGCGGCTTGAGGAGCTTGTGCATGGTCTCTTGTTTCGGGTTCTCAGGTTGTTGTGAAGTATACCCGCTTGCCGAGCCTCAATTGCCTTAACAGCCTTCGTTGGTCTCACTGATTTTTCAATTTCAGATGGATCGGTCCTCGGCCTTATCGAAGCGTCATCGGACGATGATGAGATTTCCATTGGTGGCTCATCATCAAAATTAAAGGTTTGACGAGTAGTCTTGGGATCGAACTTGCTCGTGCTTGGAACATCCGTGAAGTCTTTTGGATTTGTCATGGGGATGACTCGAAACTTCTTCTTCGCCTTCCGATCCTAGAAAAGTGACATCGGGGTTGTCCGGGAATCATGAAGTGCGCGATCTACTTCTCGGATGGGTCGATGATAGCGGGAGGATGTTCTCTACCGGCTTTTCTTTACCCCAGGAAGTCTCAACCTCCCGTGGCCTTCATTACCTCCAGCGAGCTCTCTGGCTGCGAGGCTCGTCCACCCTTTCGATGTCGGTCACTGCCTTAGGGTCTTCTACAGGTGGCATCCATTGGAGTCTCAACCCCATGGATTGCACTTTCATCGACTGCAGTGTTAACTCCCGGCTTTCCTTCATGTGCCTCGACCATCGCGGCAAGCATCGTCATTAGCCTTCGGAGCGGTTGGCACCTCGGTGAGAGACATCTCAATCTGCCTCGAGCTTCGTTGATGGCAACTTGTTGTTCTTCTTGTGATTGTAATTTCTCTTCTTCGCCTCCTTGATTCGTTGTGGAGTCATCTGTGCAGATCCTCCGACCTTGCCGCAGGTGTAGGGAGTTCCCCCCCGGTGCACGCACCGAGTGACTTGAATGGGGTCACTCCTCCAAACTCCCTTTACTGTTTCGATTGATTGTTCACCGTTGGGGCAGGTGGTAGCACACCTTCAATAGGGACTGGGGTCCCACTATCGATTTTTCATCGCCATTTCGTTATTGCCTTCTTCTCGATTGAGTCAGGGAAGTGGTAGCGGCAAGAATAACAGCTGCTATTTGCCGAACCACTCCCATTGGATCTATTTCATTTGTGTTCGGAGGACTCTCCTGGTCCCTCCATTAGTCTTTGCTCGTGAAGGATTCTTGATTCGTGCAATGCTTGCCGTAACCATTTGCAACTCTTACTCGCAGCGGCATTCTCCGATTCTCCATTCGTCGCCATCGGAGAAGACATCAAGAAGAGGATGTGTGTGTTACGTAGTGCGGGAGATAGGCGGATGTCTTGCCTTCTCACGTGCTTGCTTCTTGACTTGCTTTTTTTCTCTCTCCTTGTCCTTGTAGATCTACGGGATGTACATGCGATTGTCTTCATCCGTCAGCTGGAGCACGATAGTTAATCCAAGAAATTTAGCGATTCCTCTTCTTCTATGAACTCGAGCCGTTGGAGGCTGTTTCCTTGACTTACTCAACTTCCATTTCCTCCACTCACGCGGACGATTTTGGATGTCCGGGTAAGGTGGAGATAGGATCATTACATCACTATCCGCTCTGGCGGAGTTCTTCTTGTGCTTTGTGTGTCTTGGGTTGCCTCTGCTGATCGCCTTCAAATGAGACTTTGGTCATTTCATCAATTACATCCGGAGATTCTACTTCTCCAGTAGATCTCCGATATCTGCTCTAGTTGAGTGGTGACTCATTTGGTTTTTCCGGCTCGGAGTGCTTGATAATTCGTCTTCGTCTCTGGTTTGTACCAGGGAATTTACAGTTGACGTTGTCTTCTCGAGTCTTGTGTGGGGTAAGTCTTTGGTGTTTGTTTCGAGGAGCTGAGTCGTCTTGGCATCGATTCTCCTCCTCTTGACGATCGGAGAAGGTATTTGTGAGTCCTTTCGCCATTGCGCAGGGCAGGGGGAGACATTTCTTTGGGCGGGTGACTCTGCTGCGGGCGGGAGCATGTTTGTTTTCTTTCACGCAGGGCATGATCTTCTTACTTGTTCTGCGGGCGTTTTCTTTCTTCTTGGGCTGGAGAGGAAAGCAGTTTGTATCTTCGGTCGGTGATTCCCCTCACGTGTCGGCTCCTTTCACCTCCAATAGCCGGCCAATCACTAGGCCATATCCTAGGATCCTCCAAATGAGCCATCTTCTTTGAAGGACTTGTTTCCCCCGTTGGCGTCTGCAGTCAGAGATAAACAAATTGATTTATCTTCTTTTCTTCGATGATTGCGGCCATTACAATCGGCTTTGCCTTTGTGATTGGTCAAAGTGCCAAATTTGATGTCGATACATTTGGCAACTATGTCCAACAACTTGTGATAATCCTCCTTGGCCATCTCTTGTTCTTTGTGTATATTATTTTATCGGCAAAGTCGGACTTGGCTATTTCTTTCCATCGCCCAAGTTTACATCGGCTTCTTTAATCTCGGATGCTCCTTCGCCTGGTGGTAGTGAGCAATATTGACCAAATCCTTGGCGAGAGATAGTCGATTGCTTTAAAGTGAGCAGGATGACTTGATTCCTTCATCGTGAATCTCGGCATTCATGTAGAATTGTGCGACCTCCTTCACATAGGTCATCGGATATTCTAACGTTAGAAACGGTTTTAGCCGGGGCGTTTCCAACTTCTCGGCGATTTTCTTCACTAGGGTGTCATCGGACCTGCTTCACCATTAAATTCGAAATCCACCGTCGAACCGGTGTGGATTTGCTTTCCTAACTTGGTAAAGTCATAAGTTGGTGCCATTTCTCAGGATTATATCAAGGAAAAACTCGAGAAATTGATTTGAAGGTTGATAGGGTTTCAAGAGAGTATTTTGCCTTTGCTTTTGAGAGAAAGAGATGAACAGTTTTAGAAGTGTGAGAGAGAAACGGGCGAAAATGGTTTAAATATGGTTTATGAAAGGACATGCGGGTGGTTTTGAAATGTGGTCGAAATCAACGGCTTGGATTTCGCACGCCTATTGAGCATTTCATGTCTCGTATTTAATGCGGCAAAGCATTTATATCCAATCATAGGCTTGGTGTGCGGCTTTATGTCTGTACACATCATCATTATCTTTGACGTAATCCTTAAAACATTCCCGCTTAGTCAAAACAGTTGCGTTTTTGTCACTTTGCTCATAAGTTATTCAAACTTATCCTTTAGCCGATTTAACTCTACTTCTCGTAGTTCTCTTAGTGACTCGGCTATCGGTGACTCGATTAGTCAGTTGTCTTTTCCGTCTGACTAATTTCTTGGTGATTTTTTTTTTACTCTTTTTCACCCCTTTTCATTCCATTTCTCTTCTTTGATTTTATCAGTGTCATTTTCACTCAATTAGTGCCCAACTCATGCTTGAGTTCTTCAAATCTTGACTCACATAATGGTTTTGTGAAGATGTCGGCTAGTTGTTTATCGTTGAGATATATTCGCCAAGATGTCCTTCTTTTCAACATGGTCTCTTATGAAGTGATATCGACATCAATATGTTTTGTTCTTGAGTGCAACACAGGATTTTGAGTGATTGCAATTGCACTTGTGTTATCACACATGATTGGAATTTCTTTTTCTTCAACTTCATAGTCTCTCATTTCTTTGTCTCATCCATAGGACTTGGGCACAACAGTGTTTGCCGCAAACTATGTATTCTCGCCTCATTTGTAGAGGTGGCTATTGAGTTTGCTTCTTGCTAAACCAGGAAATTAGTCTGTTTCCTAGCATTTGACATGTGCAGAAGTGCTCTTCCTGTCCACTGCATCCAAAGATAGTCGAGAATCGAATAGCCAATTAGCTTGAATCCACCTTCCTTTGGATACCATAGGCCTACTTCTTGGCTTCCTTTCAAGTATCTCAATATTCTCTTCTTTGTCATGTGGCTCTCTTTTGGAGCAGATTGAAATCTTGCACATACACCTACAGCAAAGGTGATGTCGGCCCGCTCTTATTTGTGAGATAGAGCAATGATCCAATAAGTGCTCGTATCTTGTTTGATCTGAGGCTTGCCATCGCATCCATGTCCATTTTGGTGATGTGTTCATTGGTATTTTTGAAGACTTCTCCTCCATACCAAACTTCTTCATTAAATCTCTCGGTGTATTTTGTTTGACTTATGAAGGTTCCATCCTTTGTTTGTTTTGAAGTCAAGGAAGAATGTCGGCTCTCCCATCATGCTCATTTCAAATTTACTTTGCATGAGGTTTGAAAATTTTTCACACATGACTCTTTGTTAGTGGATCCAAAAATGATGTCATCCACATATATTTGAACAAGCAAGTATACTCTTCTTGTCTTGAATTACGAAAAGTGTTCTATCTACTTTTCCTTTTGTGAATCCATTTTCGGTTAGGAATTGTGTGAGGGTATCATACCATGCTCTCGGGTGCCTGTTTCAATCCATACAGGGCTTTCTTGAGTTTGTATACCTTGCCTCCAAGAGTCTTACTCGCTCAAATCCTGGAGGTTGTTCAACATACACTTCTTCTTCCAATAAACCGTTTAGGAATGCACTTTTTACATCCATCGATATACAATGAAATTCTTGAGTGCATAGGCAAGAAACATCCTTATAGCTTCCAATCTTGCTACATGGGCAAATGTTTCATCAAAATCTATCCCTTCTTCTTGGCAATATCCTTTGGCTACTAGTCTTGCTTTGTTTCTTACCACAGAACCTTCCTCGTTCATCTTATTTCTGAATACCCATTTGGTTCCAATAACATTTTGATGTATGGGTCTTTGCACTAATTCCCATACTTTATTTCTCTCAAACTGATTCAGCTCTTCTTGCATAGCTTGAATCCAATGTGTGTCGTTCAATGCTTGTGACACATCTTTGGGCTCTGTTTGCGAGATGAAGCATGTGAACATTGCTTCTTGTTGAGTTCTGGATCTTGTCTTGACACCTTCTCTTATATCTCCAATGACAAGTTCTGGTGGATGGTCTCTCAGCCATCTTACATCAGGTTGGAGTAAGTTATTTGGATTGATCGACTTGCGGTTTTGTGTTCTTTGTGGTCGCTCTCTCGTAATCACTTTGCAAATTTTCATTTGTTTTTGAGATTGACTATCTCATCTTCTTACGAATTGATAATTCCCGGCTTCAAGCATAGGGACTCTTACGTATGGTTGGATGATTGACTTATCGGTGACTCTTCAATGTCTTCTCCATTTACATTTGGCTCATCGAATACTACATGAATGGATTCCTCGTAACCATAGTTCTTTTGTTGATTATCTCGTAAGCTTTGCTTTGTTTGAGTATCTAAGAAGATACCCTCATCGACTTTAGCATCAAAAGCCTTTAGGTTGTCTTTGCCATTGTTGTGGATGAAGCATTTACATCCAAATATTCGAAATATGCAACACTTGGTTTTCTTCGATCCGGATCTCATAGGGAGTCTTTAAATTTTGTCTGTTTATCATACATCTCTGTTTTGGGTGTAGCAATTTGTGTTGATTGCTTGCCCAAAATCTTTTTGGTAACCCGTCACTAACATGGTCCTCTTTTCTTCTTTGAGGTTCTATTTCTTCTTTCGCAACTCCGTTCTCTTTGTGGGGTCCTGGCTGGCGATAGTTCATGACCAATATTCTCAATACAAGATCTTGAGTTATTATTCCATTGACAAACTCGGTTCCTCTATCGATCTTATTTTGATAATGGTTTGACTCTTCTCATTTTGAATCATTTTCATCAATTTTGTGGTAGTTTTTGTAGAGTTTTTTTCTTCTTACACATGAATATTGTCCATGTATATCTTGAGTAGTCATCTACTACCACCAAGGTGTATTTCTTTCCACTTATCTTTGGCGAGGTTACATGGGCCAAATAGATCCATATGAAGCGGATCTGATATTCTTGTTGAGGATGGGCATGTCTTTTCTTTGAATGACGGCTTGATTTGTTTTCCTTCCGACATGCATCACATATACTCTCCTTCAGATAATCGAGTGCGAAGTCCTTCTACAAGATGACTTCTCGCCGAACTTGTTAATCGTTTTGAAATTCGGGTGACTCGGCTTTTTGTGCCACACCAACTTGATTCATTTGTGCTTTCTTTGCTAGTAGACAAGTCTTTGGGTGTTGCGGTTGACCAATCCACTACATACATATTTTTCTGTCTACATCCTTGGCATATACCCATGTTGAATCCAACATTGTAGCCCTTCTCTCGAGTCGATCGATACTCGATAAGTTGAAGTTGAGTCCTTCAACATATGCAACATCGTGATTTCTAATTCATTCCTCTTGATGGATCCAATGCCTCTTATTTCACCAGGAGCTTCATTTCCTCCAAATATGACTTTTGCTCCTTTGACTTCCTTGAATTTTGACAGATGATTTCTCTTATTTCTGTCATATGTCCGGGCGACCACTATCCATGTACCAGGTTCCTTGGCACTCATTTGTTCCTTGAACTGCAATCAAAGGAAATTAAGTTTTGGTACCCATACTTGTCTGGGTCTGAGGGGTTAAATTGTAAGATGATTCAACCAACCTATAGCCAAATGATTTGACTCTAAGGGGTTGCCATCTATCGGTGCCATAATCATAATTAATCCTGGCAAATTGCTTGGGGATTCTAGGTTTATCTTTGTCTCTTTTTGTGTATGCTGCATATGTGTTTTAGCAATTGCCTTCCTTGGGTAATTGTGGTGTTTTTGAGTGTAGTGCCTAGGTGCATATGTGTCTTTGATGAAAGCTTTTATACTTTTGGAATTGCCTTTCTTGAGTTCTAGGCCTTTGCCATTTGGGCTTATGTTCCATAAGTCCGTGGCGATAGTTTACATTATTCCAATCACTTGGCTTGGATATTTTCTACCATTCCCATCATATGTATTTCTTTTATGGGTTTTTTCGGGATTTTTGGTAGCTCGCTTCTTCTTTCTGAGTATTTTCTGTTTGGAATTTCTTTGAGGACTCGGTGAATCTCTTCTCGTTGTCCTTTCAAGACACTCAAGGGTTTTTTTCCTTTTCCTTTGTAACCAAGGCCGGTTTGCTTAGTATTGTGCTTTGGAGTGAATGTGTGTGCAACATTTAGAGTTTTGGATTTTTCGGACTCTTCATGACTTGAAGATCCTTTTTCCAAAATTACTCTTGAGGTTTGACATGGCACGAGAGGAATTAAATCCTAAGCTTTGTCTTGTCTCCACATTCTCTTTGACTCATAATAAGATCATCCAATGATTTAGATGCCTTAGTGAATGAGGCAATAACATTCTTGAGGTCATTCTCCCTCTTTTCTATAAAGCAATTTCTGCTACTAATTTAGCATTTTCAAACTTTAAACTTTCATTTTCAATGACTATTTGACTTAGAGTACTCGGCTCCTTAGTCACTTTGAGTTTTGACTTTTGAGTAGGTTTGTTTTCCTCATTCAATAGTGTGTGTGAGGATTTAATGTGTTCAAAATCTTTCATCATTTTGCCTAATGAATCATAAAGATCGAGTAGGTGATGAAGTGTGTGTGTCTGATCACTATCACTAGTGTCGAGTTTGTTGAGTTAGATTGTACCTCATCTTCTTGATCTTGTTCTTTGGCCATCAAGCGGATCGGGGCTTCTTCTTGAGTCACTTGAGTAGTCACTTCACTTTGCTCTCTCAATCATTTGTCTCTCTTGACTTTGCATTTTTGATCTCTGCATCATCATTGCCTTTTTCCTTTTCTTGTCTTTTTCTCAAGACCTTCCTTTCTTCTTCATTCCTGTATTTGTTGACTACAAGATATGGACAATCAATGGCATAGTGACCTGGTTGTCTACGAGTTCAAAATAGATATTCAACCTTTTGATCGGCTCTTTCCATTCTTGGATTGTCGGCCCTTTGATACTCAACTTTTTGATGATCTGTTCTCTTGGTTGGCCTATCTTCCCTTGATTTGGAGGGAGGAGTGTCTTCTTCGGAAGATTCACCCTTTCCTCTTTTGTAGTTCTTATTGAAGAACTTGTTGAACCTCTTGACCATCGGGCTATTTTTTCGGGTCAATGACTTCTTTGACTTCAACTCTCTTCCCATCTTTAACAATTAGAGCAATTTGTTTTGGGTACATTTGTCTCTTCCTGGTCTTTTCTTCTCGGCTCAAACTCGTAGGCTTTGAGGTCCGAGAATAGTTTATGGTTGGATGTCTTTGATAGGTCCATGGAATGTCTCGGTGCCATGACCTTCATTTCCCATTCATTTTGGAAGACTTTTTAGGATCTTCATACACATTTCTTCTGTGTATATTCCTTTCCAAGTGTAGACATTGACTCATTTGTGATTTACGTAAACCGAGCATCCAGTTGATCCAGGTTTTCTCCCGAGATCATTTTGAAGTTCTCAAATTTTTGTACAGCCCTTCGATAATTTGTTTTCTTTGATTTGCTCGAGCCTTCACAAATCAATGTCAACTTGTCCTGATTTCTTTAGCCGTTTTGCATGATTTGACTTTATTGAACATGGCTTTGTCAAGGTTTTGTAAAGGATGTCATTGGCTACATTGTCCAGGTTGTATCTTTTTTGTCATCATTCGTCCACTCGAGTTCTTGGTTTTTCAACCATGATCGTGCAGGGAGCAAACATCTTCTTCTCCTTCAACAGCAACTCTTCGTGCAATTTGTGTTCACCTTTAATATTTGCAGAGGCCCATCTTCTATCACTATCCACATCTCATCATGTATGATAGATGAGCACGCATCGAATTTTCCAATCATCAAATTCTTCAATAGTGAACATAGGGATGCGTGTCAAATTTGCTTCCATGATAATAACTTTTAATGATAAAAAGAGTTTTGAAAATTTAAGTACTAAAGCAGACTTTGAAAAGTTTGGAGATCTAATTCAAGAACGGTGCGGAGGGTTCAATGAACCAACCGCTTTGATACCACTTGTAGGTCCCAAGGGGTGTAAGTGTAAGGTTTAGAAGGGGTTGAATAAACCTTACCAAATTTTCGATTTAGTCCTTTTAAATCTACTGAGTTGATTCTACAGTTGTGTCCGATGGGATGATCGAATTAGTCACTCAAGTAGAGTTAATCTCTCAACATCAAATTCGAGTGAAATTTGTTGATGGAGTAACTTTCAATGGTTGGCTATAATTTAACTCAATTGTGGTTTTATTTTCAGCGGAAGACTTAACACCCTTAAGTTTGATTAAGCAAGATTTTAGAGCTTGATTTAGTACTTATAAGTTATCAAATGGATAGCAAATTTATCGGCCAGATATAAGCGATTAAAAGTGCGAGGAATTTAAGTCTTTGAAATGTAAATGACACGATGAAGTTTTTATAGAGGTTCGAAGATGGGGTAATTCTTCTACTCCTCTCTTCTCCAACTCCTGGAGGAATCCACTAAGTAATGATCAGTTTACAAAGTGGTAGCAGTCCAGATACAAGTCTTGATCACAATGACCTTGTTACTATAGCTCACTTGCTCAAGCTCTTTGGATTTGATCACGAAGCCCTCCAAAAGCTTAAGACTTGGTTGACCTTGAACCTTTCTACAATCTTTTCCGGAATGTAGACCCCTTGTTTTCGATATTTTCCTCTTCAAGCGATTGGAGTTCTCTTTCCTTCACGGGTGAGTGTTGGATTGATGTACTTCGTAATGTAGGCTTGAGGATTGAGAATGTTTTGATTTTTCTAATATGCTTGTTTATCTCACATGTGTGTCATTCATCTTCTCAAATAAACTCCTCGGCCTTTTATAGTGAACTTTCAAAAATTTGCCCGTTGAAGAGAGATAGCTTATTTTTGAAAGTCACTTTGCGTCGTTGGCTTCAGTTCTTGGAATTGCCATTTCCTCGTATGAATTGTTCTTTCACCTTTTCGAGTTCGACACGGTGTGGTGCTTCCCATTGGTTCATTCCTTTTGCACAGGGGACCGAGCACTCGAGAAAGGTGGTATGGAGATATTACTTGTTTAAGTAAATCTCTTGATTTGCGTGCAACGGTTCTTTTCTGATTATCTCGACTTGATTGCATTTCCTTGCTTTCCCCAGGTGACTTAGAGTCGACTTCCAATCATTGGATGACTCTTCTGTCACTTCAACTTGAGACTTGGCTTTTCTTGAGTTGACTTGACTGATGCTCCACTCAGTTGCATCTCATTTGCTTCTCCGATAGAGTTCTGTCTACTCTTCTTTGCCATACTCAGTTTGTCTCGCGGCGAGTCTTCCTTCAGTCTTCGTTGTCTTCTTGCATGTTGGGGCGTAGGTGACTTAACTCACTTGGCCACTCTATTTATTACAATGCATCTTAAAACAAGAATTGGGGTGCCAACTTTCTATTCTAAGTTTTACATGGCATTCATCAAAATCTTAACAATAAAATTCCTAACACCTTTTTTATTTCTTTTTGTCAGATAAATGTTTTTATCAAGATTTTGATGATTTTGTTTAAATGAGTTTTTATACCAAAACAATATTTATAAATGTTGTCCAAATACTCCTAAATGATTTAAAATGTTTTTACCAATTTTTGGAGTATTTCTTAGAGTTTATTATTCGATATAAATTGGACAACACTTTTGATGATTTTGTATTAATTGGTTTTGTCACCAAAATAATATTTTTAAAGGTTGTCCAAATACTCCCAATTGATTTAAAATGTTTTTACTAATTTTTTGGAGTATTTTTTGAAGTTTATTTTTTGACAAAAATCGGACAACATTTCAAGTTGGAGGTCGACCGGTCGAGTAAAAGGTCGACCGATACCTGAAGAAAGAAAAACTTGAAACAGAACGTACTGGAGTTGAAAATGAGAGGGGAGGGGTCCGGCGGGTCGGTCGACGGCCGCACCCCCCGACCGGTCGCACCCCTTCTCGAGCGGTACCTAGATCGCACTAATTCTGTCTAACGTTCAAAATTTTCTACAGGGTGACCGGTCGCCCTGTGTATTGATTTGAGAGCAAATTTCTACCGTTGGAATCCTTATCAGCAAGATTTGCTTTTGATTTTTGTACAATATTTCTACATCTTGTGATCCTCTTTTTGTAGACAAAAGTGAAGAAGGAGGAGCCTATGTCTATGAAGACTCTCCTATAAATAGAGGATGATTTGAAAACACAATACACAACACATACAAGCAAACACACAACAAGAAATCTGCGAATTGGTAAGAACACACTTGGGTGATCTTAAGTGTTGAAGAGTGTGGTACTCTTCATAGGTGTTGAAGGAAGATTGTGGTAATCTCCTTGAAGGTGTTGTAAGAAGATTGTGGTAATCTTCAAAGGTGGTGTTGTAACAATTGTGGTAATCGTTAATAAAATATTTTTTTCTTTGAAATCCACTTCGGATATACCGGGTGGTAGAGCACGTAGTCCCTAGGTGGGGTGAAGCTCTATAAATCATCAAGTGTTGTTTAATTCCCGCATTTACATTCTTGTCATTTACTTGTTCATTCGAAAAAGAGGGCAATTTGTGAAAAATCGGCATAATCTATTCACTCCCCCTCTAGATTATCGTAGCCACTTGGACTAACAAGTGGTATTAGAGCCAAAATCTTTGTCTAGCTTGTTCCGAGTAAAGAGGAGATCCATGGCTACGAATGAAGCTTATCTCACCACCGGTGCCTCCACCAACAAGCCACCACTATTCGATGCCAACAACTACGCATTTTGGAAAGACCGTATGGAGTGCTTTCTACAAGGGTGCGGATTTGATATTTGGAATATGGTCATTGAAGGAGTTGATCAATCAACCAAGAAATTGGAGGATGGCACCTCGGCTCCCAAACTATTCAAGGAGTTCGATGAAAATGACAAGAAGGCTTTTCTCTAAACGGTAAGGCCTTAAATTTTTACATTGCTCCTTACCGCCACCGAAAGTATAATCGTATAAGAGGCATAAGGTCGGCACATGAAGTTTGAGAAAAATTAGAAACCATCTATGAGGGCACAAAGAAAGTGAAGCAAGCAAAAAAAACAATGCTTGTGAAAAGACTTTGAAAATTTCAATATGCATGATGGTGAAAGCATATCAAAAATGGTGGAATGGCTTGACAACATTGTCAATCCTCTTGTGGCTCTTGGAAAGGTCATCTCCGAAGAAGACAAGGTGACCAAGATTTTGAACGCTCTTCCCGGCTCATGGTCCGAAAAGGCTATCATGGAAACACAAAATCTCGAGACATTCAAATTCGATGAGCTCATCGGGAACCTCCTCATCTACGAAGTCTATCTCAAGGAGAGGAAAAATTCCAAACCATCCATCAATCAATCGGGTATGCAAAATTTTCCTAAAGGTCTTGCATCTTCTTCTAATAATGCATATTATGATATTGATGAGGATGATGAGGAAACGGCCGCACTTGTTCGTAAATTTGCAAAATTTGTGAATAAAAATAAGACGAGAAAACCGAGAGATAACTCATGTTTTAAATGTGGAAAATCCAGGCACTTCATAGCTGATTGCCCAAAACTCGTGGAGGAGGAATGAAAGAAGAAGAAGCCTTTTCCCAAAAAAAAGGCTCTAAATGCGGAAGTAAAAACTTGGGATGGGCTACTTGAAACAACCGACGAAGAAGGAGAATCGAACATGGTCTTATGGCCATAGGATGGCATTTAAAACAACGAGGTCATAGGGGCTATAACAACTATGGAGGATTCAAAATGGCTCGTGGACGGATGTTCATGCCATATGACCGGAAAGAGAGAACTTTTTACCAACATCAAGCTCCAAGAAGTGGGTATGGTCATGTTCGTCAATGGCAAAGGAAGAATTCTTGGAAATGGAGAAATTGGTAACTCTTCTTTCTCTCTTAGTAATGTTCTTTTAGTAGAAGGGCTTAAGTTTAATTTGATAAGTGTTAGCCAACTTTGTGATTCAAATAATAATGTTGTTTTTAATAAAGAAAAATGCCTTATTTCCAAAAATGATAAAATTATTTGTGAAGCAATTAGAAAAGGCAATCTTTACAAATTTGTACAAGTGATTTGGTTAGTCAAAATGTTTCTTGTCTTGTCGCCAATAATGATTTAACTAGTTTATGGCATAGTCGACTTGGACATATTGGATATAAAAATTTGCAAACTATTTACAAAAACCAACATGTAAAAGGACTACCCAAATTGCATTTTGAAAATCTTGGCTTATGTAACACTTGTCAAAAGAACAATTTAGTTAAGAGTAGTTTTAAGCCCAAAAATGAAATTTCCACAACCAAGCCTATACAACTTCTTTATTTAGATTTGTATGGGGATATTGGTACGGCAAGTCTAAGTGGAAAACATTACACTTTTCTTATAGTTGATGATTTTTCTAGATATACTTGGGCTCTATGTCTTACAAACAAAAGCGATGCCGTTAATGAGTTTGTTAAGTTATGTAGACTTATTGAGAATGAAAAGGAAGATACTATTAAGTCTATTCGAAGTGATAGAGGTGGAGAATTTGATGGAGAATTTAGAGTCTTTTGTGATATCGAGGGATATAGTCACAATATTTCGGCTCCAAGGACACCTCAACAAAATGGAGTAGCCGAAAGGAAGAATCGGACACTTCAATAAATGAGTCGGTCCATGCTCAATGAATTTTCACTTCCAAAATATTTTTGGGCCAAAGCCGTAAGTACTGTTTGCTATGTCATTAATCGAGTTTATATTCGTCCTAAAATAAAACTCCATATGAGCTTTGGAAATGAAGAACTCCAAATATTAGTTATTTCAAAATATTTGGATGTAAGTGTTTTATTTTGAAAACTAAGGATCAATTGGACAAACTTGATCCTTAGGCCGATGAAGGAATATTTATGGGGTATTCAACTAAGAGCATGTTAGTCCAAGTGGCTACGATAATCTAGAGGGGGGTGAATAGATTATGCCGATTTTTTGCAAATTGCCCTCTTTTTCGAATGAACACGTAAATGACAAGAATGTAAATGCGGAAATTAAACAACACTCGATGATTTATAGTAGTTCAACCCACCTAGGTCCTAATCTACTACCACCCCGGTATATCCGAAGTGGATTTCAAAAAGAAATTTTTTTTTTATTAATTACCACAATTAATACAACACCACATTTGAAGATTACCACAATCTTCTTACAACACCTTCAAGGAGATTACCACAATCTTCCTTCAACGTCTATGAAGAGTACCACACTCTTCAACACCTAAGATCACCCAAGTGTGTTCTTACCACAAGAACACTAACAAGGATATCTTATTTTGGATGATAGAAAAATTCAAGATTACAGCTCAATAAATGAAGTATACAAACTTTGAGTGCAAGTATAATCAAGAACAAAAAGCCTAGACCTCAAGATTGTGGAAGTGCAAGAACTTAGGCTATTACAACAAGAATGTAAAAATGAAAGCTTTGAGAATTTTGCAGATTTCTTGTTGTATTGTGTGCTTGTGTGTTGTATCTTGTTTCTTCAAATCATCCTCTATTTATAGGAGAGTCTTCAAGATTGGATCTTCAACATAGGCTCCTTCATCTTCACTTTTGTCTACATAAAGAGGATCACAAGATGTAGAAATATTGTACAAAAATCAAAAGCAAATCTTGCTGATAAGAATTTCAAACGGCACAATTTTGCTGTCACAAAATTAGATAGGGCGATCGGTTGCCCTGTATAAGATTTCGAACATTTGAAAGAAATTAGTGCGATCCAGGACAGGTTGCAGGGGGGTTCGACCGGTCAAGGGGGGTGCGACCGGTCGGAGGGGGGTCCAACCGGTCGGCCCTTCCCTTGACCGGTCGCCCTCCCTCATTTTTCAAGTTCAGTACGTTTTGTTTCGTGTTTTCATCTCTTCAGGTACCGGTCGACCGTTTGCTCGACCGGCCGACATCAAAATTGAAATATTGTCCGATTTTTGTCAAAAATAAACTTCAAGAAATACTCCAAAAAATTAGTAAAAACATTTTAAATCAAATGGGAGTATTTGGATAACTTTTATAAACATTGTTTTGATGAAAAAAACAATTAACACAAAATCATTAAAAGTGTTTGTCCAATTTTTATCGAATAATAAATCTAAGAAATACTCCAAAAATTGGTAAAAACATTTTAAATCATTTAGGAGTATTTGGACAACATTTATAATCATTGTTTTGGTATAAAAACTCATTTAAACAAAATCATCAAAATCTTGATAAAAAAACATTTATCTAACAAACTCCTCATTTTTGATGATTACAAACCAAAACAATTTTAGGAAGTCGATTTTAAAACAAAACATATTTTCCGGTCTAAAACATTTATCCATTACAAGCAAGATTTACCAAAAGTAAAACACACAAGGATAGGAGCAAATATTTTTCAAAACATTTTTGCACAAGCTCCCCTGTCAATATGCAAATCAAGAACAAGTATAAAAACAACCAACTAGAAGCTAAAAGCTTAGCTTGTACAAAACAAGCTTGAATTATTTGAGCATAGAAGCTCCCCCTGTCACAAAACATCAATAGTCAAGCATAAAAGTCCACAATACATCAAATAGACTAAGTAATATTCACAGCTTTTGGCTTTTGAGAGCCTTAGCTTATAGCTTTTTTTGCGAGCTTGTTTTCGCTTCTTTGAGCATATGAGCATATTTCTTGTTTATCCCCCTTTGGAATCATCAAAAAGAGTGTTATCACGATAAAAACATCATACAATTATATCAAAGTGCGCAATTTTAACGATTTATCGAGCGTTTTGAAAATTAAAGCTTAAATTCCAAATAAAAAGAGAAACATTGATCATTTGATTTAGTCCTTTTTAAACTTGAGTTGATACTACACAATTTGTGTCCTTGGTGGATAGCCAATTTAGTTAATCGAGAGTTAGTCACTCAATGATTCGATCGAGTTGTTGATAGAATAACTCATTTTGTTAAGACCCAATTAGCTCAACTATGGTTTCTTTTATTGGAAGACTTAACACCCTTAATTATGGTTAAGCGAGAGATTTAAAGCTTGATTTAGTACTTAGAAATTATCAAGTGGATAGCAAATTTATCAAACAAAGTTAAGCAAATAAGATGCAGGAATTTAAAGTGTTGAAATGTAAATGACACGATAAGTTTTTATAGAGGTTCGAAGATGGGGTAATTCTTCTACTCCTCTCTTCTCCAACTCTGGAGGAATCCACTAGGTATTGATCGTATACAAAGTGGTAGCATCCGGATACAAGTCTTGATCACACGGTGACTTGATCCTTTGGGACTCGATCCGAGACGCTTGATCACTCGGTGGCTTCTCGACGACTCGGCTTCTTCTTCAGGCGTTTGCCTTGCTACTACAGCCCACTTGCTCAAGCTCTTTGGATTTGATCACGAAGCCCTCCAAAAGCTCAAGACTTGGTTCGACCTTGAACCTTCCTACAATCCTTCGTGGAATGTAGACCCCTTTTCTTCTAAAGTTTCCTCTTCAACTGATTGAAGCTATCTTTCCTTCACAGGTGAGTGTTGGATTGATTTTCTTCGTAATGTAGGCTTGAGGATTGAGCGTTTAATAACTTGAGAATATTTCAGGTTACAAAATATTTCTTTCTTGCTTGTATTCAATTCTCAGATGGTCAAGGTAACCTTCGTAACTTTTTCTCAGAGTTATTCCTCAGCCTTTTATAGTGATCTTTCAAAAATCGCAGTTGAAGAGATAGGCTTTTTTTGAAAGTCACTTGTGGTCGTTGGCTTGTCTTGTTGCGATCCTTGGAATTGCCACTTCCTCGTATGAATTGTTCTTGACTTTTGAGCAATCGACACGGTGTAGTGATTCCCATTGGTTTATTTCCTTGCACGCTTATGTGGTCGAGCACTTCGAGAAAGGTAGCATGGAGATATTACTTGTTTAAGTAATTCTCTTGATTTCGTGCAACGGATCTCTTTCGATTATCTCGACTTGACCGCATTTCCTTGCTTTCCCAGGTGACTTAGAGTCATCTTTCAATCATTAAATGACTCTTCATCACTTCAACAAGAGACTTATTTGTCTTGAGTTGACTTGATCGATGCTTTACTCACCTGCATCTCACTTGCATCTTGATCGAGTTCCGTCTTCTCTTCTTTTGCCAAACTCAAATTGTCTCGCATGAATGTGAGTCTTCCTACTAGTCTCGATTTGTCTTCTTGTATGTTTGGGTATAGCCGACTTAAATCACTTGATTAGCCCTATTTATTACAATGCGATTTACAACAAAAATGGGGTGCTAACTTCCTATTCTAAGTTTTTCATGGCATTCATCAAAATCTAAACAATAAATTTCCCAACAATTTCCCCCTTTTTGATGATGCCAAAACTTAAAACATTCAAAATGTAAATAGCAAAGATACATAGAATGTATGCGTAGAATCAATCCTTTTATTGATCATAACATTCTTGTTCTTTTACACAATTGTTTACAAGGCGTATCAGAGCAAACATTTGTCTACACAAAAAAATAGAGAATTTACAGCTTTATTGCAGAAGACTTACATAGTATGTATTTACATAGTAAAATACATGAAGGGGTGGACAACAACACTTCATCTCCTTCACGCCTCCTCTTCTTTCATCTTCTTGATTCTGTCATCTTCGGTCTTCTTCTCTTTTTCTCATCTTCACCTTTCTTTCTTCTTTCTTTTTTTCATAAGCCTTAGGGCGACTTCATCTCTTCTTAATCTCTTGTCTTTCCTCCTATAGCTGAGTTTGTCTCTTATTTTCTTCTTCTATTCTTTTCGCATACTCAACATTGCTTTTAGCCACTTGCAGATTGGCTACTTGGTCAAGACCAGCCCAAAGAGATCCCTCCTTTCTTGCCTGGATCTATGTACTCAATGTTTTTGGGCAGAGGCCCAGTCTCGAAACCTCTTCCTCCACCATCGCTTCTTCCTCTTCCTCTGGGCGTGTATTGTCTGGGGTCTTCTTCTTTCCGGTGAGTGACCGGCGGAGTGACCCGGCAGAGTGATCGCCGTGTCTCTTTTCTGTCGCGCCTTCTTCACATAACGTGAGACCCTTTTCCCAAGATAAGTCCAGGCTTGAGCCATAGACATGTTTTGCGAAGTATCCTTCGGATGCGGCGTTTTAAATTCATCAATCGATCTTGGCTCGGCCCCGACATACGAGATGGCATAAGTGTCTCTCATCTCTTTGGAATGCCTCCATGTTGTTTCAAGATATTCATAACTCGGGCATCCATTCTTCCTTCCACTTCCTCCATCCCCTCGCTTCAATTGTCTTTCTCTTTTCAAACCATAGATATAGCAGAGTGTTGGAGTGGCGAGTCACTGGGAATTTCTTTGCGATAATATCACCGTGACAAGACCTTGTTGGGGGGTTTGTGCAATCATTAAGGTCACATCTCTCGATTCTTCCCCCTCATCGACTTTCCTTTCTTTTTCCTTGTAACTTCCTCAGTTTGTCTTTCCCTTCATTCTTCCTCCTCCTTTTCACCGACGAGGATCTCTTTAGCGCTTTAAGGTATTCCTCTTCCCCCTTTTTGGCATCATCAAAGGAGAGAGGAACCCCTGAAACATATCTTGGCAAGCGGGAAGTTGAGCCTGGCGATAGCCGAGTTCGCCTCGAGTCTGCTGCGGAGTATGCGGCACGAAATTCGGAGCGAGTAGCGTTGGACTCTCTTGAAATTAGCTTCATCTCGGCCATGAGAAGGCTGAATTTTCTATCCATGTTTTCTTCCATACGCTGGAGATCACTCTTAGTTTGCTCACGCAGCTTGAGCTTTATCTCGGTGAGTGTGAGCTTCATGCATGTGCTCAATGTGTTCTCTCAATTTCGTTTTTGCATAAGCATTCTCGGCTCTCCGGACCGGCAGACTTGTTGAACAATGTTCAAATATCTAGCTTGTTCCACACGCATTGTTTCTTTCTTTATTTGCCACCATTCCCCGATTCTCGATTTGTTATGCCTCTCAAGTCGTGATGAAGGTTGGCATCTCTGTTATCGATCTCATGTCCATAGAGGCTGGTGCCTCTCCATCCATTCAATTTGCAAATAATGCTTTGAACACCTCCCAAACTTCAATTTGTTTCTTCCGTTGCGGTGACGGCCACGCATCGTCAAATTCATAGTCATTTGGAACGATGGTGTCGGATGGAAGGACGGTGCAGTGCGTGGAAGCGCGAGATCGTTTCTCGACTCGTCGGGGAGGTCGGGTACCTCTAGAGAGAAAGGAAATGATTCTACAAAGGAATCATCACGCCAATCGGGATTTGTTCAATGATGAAAGGTGCGCATGAAGTTCCTTTTGAGTCGAACTGCTGCGGCTTGGGAGCTGCTTGATGGACTCTGTTTCATTTGGGGTCTTTTGTGAAGTGGACCCAGCTTGTTGAGCCTCATTTGTCTCAACACTTCGTCGGTTTCAAATTGTTTCTCTAATTGAGTGGGTGGTCCTCGGCCTTATCGAAGCGTCATCGGACTATGATGAGATTTCCATTGGTGGCTCACCATCAAAATTGAATGTTTTGAGTAGTCTTGAGATCGACTTGCTCGTGCTTGGAACATCCTCGGTGAGTCTTTTGGATCTGTCACGGGGGATGACTCGGCTTCTTCGTCGCCTTCGATCCCGAGAAAAGTTACATCGAGGATTATCTTGGGAATCATGAAGCGCGCTTATCTCCTTTTCGGATGGATCAATGATAGCATGAGGGATGTTCTCTCTTGACTTCTTTACCCGGGAAGTCTCAACCTCCCGTTGGCCTTCATTACCTCCCCGCAGTCTCAAGCTGCAGCGAGGCTGGACCTCCTTTTCGGCGGTGTCATTTGTCTTAGGGTCTTTCGTGGTGGCATCCATTGGAGTCTCAACCCCATGGATTGCACTTTCATCGCCAGTGTTAACTCCCGGTACATTCCGTCCCTGCGTGCCTCGATCGCATCAAGCGTCATTAGCCTTCAGAGCGCGGTTGGCACCTCAACCGAGACGTCTCAATCGCACGAGCTTCGTTTATGGCAACTTGCTGTGTATTTTGTGTTTGTACTTTCTCCACTTCGCCTCCTAAATTCGTTGTGGAGTCATCTGCAACATCCTCCGACCTTGCTGCAGTGGGAGTTTTCCCCTCGGCACACACCGGTGAGTGACTTGGAATGGGGTCACTCGTCTCCAAACTCCCTACTGTTTTTCCGAGTGTTCGGTAGTTGGGCGGGTGGTAAGACGCCTTCATTAGGGGTTGGCTCATTTGGGGTCCCCACTAACCCAATTTCATCGCCAATTCCTTAATTCCTTCTTCCGAGTGAGTGGGGAAGTGGTGGCAACAACAACGGTGGCGATTTTTGCGCACTACTCCCATTGGATCGATTTCATTTGTGTTTTGGAGGACTCTCCTGGTCCCTCCATCATGCTTTTCTCATGAAGAATTCGGATTCATGCATTGCTTGTTGCATTTGCAACTCTTATGTGGCGGCAAGCAGGTCAGATCCTCATCATTGACATCGAGAAGACATCAAGGAGATGATGTGTGTGTTCGTGGTACCGGTGATAGGCGGCATCGGCCTTCTCACGTGCCTCGCCTTCCTCTCGTCTGTCTCTCCTTCTCCTTATCTTGAAGATCTGCAAGATATCTTTGCGATTTTCTTCATCCGATCTTTGAGATCACAGAGGTCGACCCAAGGAAGTTCAGTGATTCCTCTTCCTCTTCTATAAATTCAAAGCCGTTGGAACTGTTCCCTTGATCGACTCAATTTCCACTTCCTCCACTCTCGCAGATGATTTTGGATGTCCGGGTAAAGTGGGGATAGGATCATCACATCACTATCATCTCTATCGCCTTCTTCTTGTGTCTCACTCTGCGAACTACGGTGTGTCTTGATTTGCCTCTTGACGCCTTCAGCAGAGACTTATGTTTCATCTATAATATCCGGAGACTCTACATCTTGAAGATCTCGTGTCTGCTCCAATCGAGTGGCCGACTCGGCCCGGTTTATCAAGCTCGGAGTGCTTGATGATTCTTCTTCGTCTCTTAGTTTGTACCGAGAGGATTTTTGGTTGAGAGAGAGTTTCTTCGAAGTCTTGGCGGCGGGGCGTCTTGGTGTTTTTTTCTCGAGGAGCGGCCGTCTTGGCTTATGATTTTCCTCTTTTTGACGATCGGAGAAGGTAGTTGAGAGTCCTTCTCGACCGCTGCTTCTTTGGGCGGGAGAGACACGGCTGCGGGGCGGTGACTCGGCTGCAGGGGGGAGCGAGGTTTGTTTTTCTTTCTTTGCGGGAGCGTAGATCGTCTTAGAAGCTGCAGGGCAGCAGATTCTCTTAGCGGTTGCGGGGCGACTTTTCTTCTTTGGTGGAGAGGAAAGCAGATTTGTATCTTGTGGTCGGTGATTCCTCTCACTCGTGTCGACTCTCTTGGCGTAGGCTCTCTTCGTGCGCGCTGGAGAGGTTTGATCTCGAACATCCTCTTGTTTACATGGAACGCCTTTCCATGTCTAAGAGGTACTCCTTTCACCTCCATCACCGACCAATCACAGGCCATATCCCGGGGATCCTCCAAATGCACCATCCTCCTTGAAGGATTTGTTCCCTACATTCTCGCAGAGTCTTTGTAGACAAACTCATTTGATTTATTTTCCTTTCTTCAATGATCGCGGCCATTACGATCAACTTTGCTTTGATGATTGGTCAAAGCTCCCAAATTTGATGTCTATGCATTTGGCAACTATGTCCACGATTTGTGGTAGTCCTCCTTCTGACCTCTTGTTTGATGTGTAAACTATTTTATCAAAGATAGTCGGACTGGCTACTTCCTTCCAAGCAAAGAACAGGTTTACATCGCCTTCGTTGATTTCGATGCTCCTTCCGTCGGTAGTGAGCGGTGTTCACCAAATCCTCGCGAGAGATGGTGAACTTCTTTCCATGAACAGAGGATCTTATCCCTTCATCGTGAATCTCGGCGTTCACGAGAATCGCATGCGACCTCTTCCACATAGGTCATCGAGAACTCCATCGTCGAGAAATGGTTTGGCCGGACGTTTTGAGCTTTTCGGTGATTTTTTTCGAGGGCGTCATCGGACCCTGTTTGACCATTTTTTTTTTGTATTTCACGAAAAGAAACTTAGATGGTGATCTGAATATTGATAGGGTTTTGAGAGAGTTTTGTCTTTGCTTCTGAGATAGAAATGAACCGTTTTGGTAAAGTGAGAGAAAACAGACGAAAATGGTTTAAGTATGGTTTCTGAAAGGACGTGCGGGTGGTTTTTGAAATGTGATCGAAATCAACGGCTTAGATTTTGCACGCCGATTAGCATTTAATGTCTCGAATTTAATGCGGCAACATTTATATCCAATCATAAGCTTGGTATGCAACTTTTTGTCTGTACACATCATCATTATACTGACGTCATTCTTAAAAACATCCCCGCTTAGTAAAAACGACTGCGTTTTTGTCACTTTGCTCATAAATGACTCAAACTTATCCCTTAGTGATTTAACTCTTCCGTCACAGTTCTCTCGGTGACTGTTTGTCAAGCTAATTCGGTATAGCTGTCTTTCCGACATGGCTGATTCATTTAGCTGATTTTGAGAATTCAGTTTGTGTTCCATTTCTTTTCTTTGAGTCTTCTGAGTGTCAGCTCAGCTCGATTAACCCTAACTCATGCTGGAGTTCTTCAAATCTTGACTCACATAATGGTTTTGTGAATATGTCAGCCAACTGTTTATCAGTTAAGATATATTCCAATATGATGTCCTTCTTTTCAACATGATCTCTTATGAAGTGATATCTGACATCGATATGCTTTGTTCTTGAGTGCAACACAGGATTCTGAGTGATTGCAATTGCATTTGTGTTATCACACATGATTGGAATTTCCTTTTCTTCAATTCATAGTCGCTCGATTCTTTGTCTCATCCATAGGATTTGGACAACAAATCAATTTTGCCCTATGTATTCCGTCTTGGTGTAGAGGTGGCTATTGAATTTTGCTTCTTGCTAAACCAGGAAATCACTGTTTCCAAGCATTGGACATGTGCTCGAGGTGCTTTTTCTGTCAACTCGCATCCAAAGATAGTCGAGTCGAATAGCCAATTAGCTTGAATCCACCTTCCTTTGGATACCATAAACCAATTTCTTGGCTTCCTTTCAAGTATCTCAAAATTCTCTTTTTGTCATATGACTCTCTTTTGAGCAGATTGAAATCTTGCACATACACCTACATCAAAGGTGATGTCCGGCACCGCTTCTTTGTGAGATAGAGCAATGATCCAATAAGTGCTCAGTATCTTGTTTGATCTACGTGCTTGCCATCCGCATCCATGTCCATTTTGGTGATGTATTCATTGGTATTTTCACAGAAGACTTCTCTTCCATACCAAATTTCTTCATTAAATCTCTAGTGTATTTTGTTTGACTTATGAAGGTTCCATCCTTCATTTTGTTTTACTTGGAGTCAAGGAAGAATGTCGCTCTCCCATCATGCTCATTTGAAATTTTCTTAGCATGAGGTTTGAAAATTTTTCAAATAGCTCTTTGTTTGTGGATCAAAAATGATGTCATCCACATATATTTGAACAAGTAGTATACTCTTCTTGTCTTGAATTCGAAAAGTGTTCTATCTACTTTTCCTTTTGTGAATCCATTCTCGGTTAGGAATTGTGACAAAGTATCATACCATGCTCGGGTGCCTGTTTCAATCCATACAGAGCTTTCTTGAGTTTGTATACCTTATCTCCAAGAGTCTTCGCTCAAATCCTCGGAGGTTGTTCAACATACACTTCTTCTTCCAATAAACCATTTAGGAATGCACTTTTTACATCCATCGATATACACTAAAATTCTTGTGAGTGCATAGGCAAGAAACATCCTTATAGCTTCCAATCTTGCTACAGAGCAAATGTTTCATCAAAATCTATTCCTTCTTCTTGGCAATATCCTTTGGCTACTAGTCTTGCTTTGTTTCTTACCACGTAACCTTCCTCGTTCATCTTGTTTCGAACACCCATTTAGTACCAATAATATTTTGATGGGTGGGTCTTTGAACTAATTCCCATACTTTATTTCTTTCAAATTGATTCACTCTTCTTGCATAGCTTGAATCCAATGTGTGTCATCCAATGCTTGTAACACATCTTTAGGCTCTATTTTCGAGATAAAGCATGTGAACATAGCTTCTTGTTGAGTTCGGATCTTGTTTTGATACCTTCTCTTATATCTCCAATGACAAGTTCGGTGGATGGTCTCTCGGCCATCTTACATCAAAGTTGGAGTAAGTTAGGTGGATTGATCGTCTTTTTGTGTTGCTTTGATCACTCTCTCGTAATCACTTAGCCGCAAATTTTCCGGCCTATTTTTGAGATTCTATCTCATCTTCTTCTTCGAGTTTACAATTCAGTTTCACTTTAGCATAGGGATTTTTTTCGTATGTTTGGATGATTGACTTATTAGTTGATTCTTCAATGTCTTCTCCATTTACATTTGGCTCATCGAATACCACATGAATGGATTCCTCCGCAACCATAGTCCTTTTGTTGAGTACTGAGGCTTTGCTTCGGTGAGTATCCCAAGAAGATACCTTCATTAGCTTTAGCATCGAAAAGCCTTTAGATTGTCTTTGCCATTGTTATGGATGAAGCATTTACATCCAAATATTCTAAAATATGCAACATTTGGTTTTCTCCCTGTCCAAATCTCATAGGGAGTCTTTGTCATTTGTCTGTTTATCATACATCTGTTTTGAGTGAAGCAAGTTGTGTTGATTGCTTGACCCCAAAATCTTTTTGGTAACCCCGCTTGACTAACATGGTCCTTGTTGCTTCTTTGTGATTCTATTCTTCTTTCTCGCAACTCCATTTCTTTGTGGAGTCCTTTGCAGATAATTCATGACCAATGCCATTTTCAATACAATATTGAGTTATTATACCATTGACAAACTCAATTCCTCTGTCCGATCTTATTTTGATAATGGTTTGGCTCTTCTCATTTTGAATCCTTTTCATCGCCTATGGTAGTTTTTGTAGAGTTTCTTTCTTCTTACACATGAATATTGTCCATGTATATCTTGAGTAGTCATCTACTACCACCAAGGTATATTTCTTCCCACTTATGCTAGCGGGTTCAATGGACCAAATAGATCCATATGTAGCGGTGCAATATCCTTGTTGAAGTGGGCAGTCTTTTCTTTGAATGATGATTTGATTTGTTTTCCTTCGACATGCGTCACATATACTTTCCTTCTTGTATCTGAGTCCGGAAGTCCTTCCTCAAGATTATTTTACGCAAGCTTGTTAATCGTTTTGAAATTCGGGTGACTCGGCTTTTTTGTGCCACAACCAACTTGATTCATTTGTGCTCTTTTGCTAATAGACAGCAGTCTTTGGGTGTTGCGGTTGACCAATCCACGACATACATGTTCTTTTTGTCCGCATCCTTGCAACACAACTTCATTCGATTCAAGCATCTTGATTTGGCATACACCCATGTTAAATCCAACATTATAACCCTTGTCACGAGTTGGCGATGCTTAGCAAATTGAAGTTTAGTCCTTCAACATATGCAACATCGTGATTACTAATCCGGTCTTCTTGATGGATCCAATGCCTCTTATTTCACCTGGAGCTTCATTTCCTCCAAATATGACTTTTGCTCCTTTAACTTTCTTGAATTTTGTGATTTTTCTTGTTTTCTGTCATATGTCCGGAAGCGACCACTATCCATGTACCAGGTTCCTTGGCACTCATTTGTTCCTTGAACCGCAATCAAGGAAATTAAGTTTTAGGTACCCATACTTATGCGGGTCCCGAGGGGTTAGAATTATAAGATGATCCAACCAACTTATAGCCAAATGATTTGACTCTAAGGGGTTGCCATCTATCGATGTCATAATCATAATGAATTTTGGCAAATTGTTTGGGGATTCTAGGTTCATACGAGTTGTCTCTTTTGTCTCAGTATGCCTCTGTATATGTGTTTTACCAATCGCTTTCTTTGGGTAATTGTGGTGTCTCTCGAGTGTAGTACTAGGTGCATATGTGTCTTCGATGAAAGATCTTATACTTTTGGAATGGCCTTTCTTTGAGTTCTAGGCCTTTGCCATTTGGGCTTATATTCCATAAGTCTATGTTGATAGTTCACATCATTCCAATCAGCTTGGCTTGGATATTTTCTACCATTCCCATCATATGTATTTCTTTTATAAATTTTCGGGTTTTTGGTAGCTATGTTTCTTCTTTTCTGAGTATTTCTGTTTGGAGTTTGCTAAGGAACTTGGTCTGAATTTCTTCTCGCTTGTCCTCTCAACGCACCAATCGGTGTTTTCCTTTTCCTTTATAACCAAGGCCAGTTTGCTTGTAATTGTGCTTTAGAGTGAATGTGTGTGCACCATTTGGAGTTTTGGATTTTTGAGATACTTCATTGCTTGGAGATCCCTTTTCCAAAATCACTTTTGGAGTTTGACATAGCGCAGAGGAATTAAATCCTAAGCCTGTCTTGTCTCCACATTCTCTTTGACTCATAATAAGATCATCCAATGATTTAGATGCCTTAGTGAATGAGGCAATCACATTTTTGAGGTCATTCTCCCTCTTTTCTATGGCAGCTATTTACGCTTATTAGCTTGGCATTTTCGGCCTTTAAACTTTCATTCTCATCACTATTTGACCAGAGTACTTAGCTCCTTAGTCACCTATGAGTTTTGGCTCTTGAGTAGGTTGTTTTCCTCATTTAGTAGTGTGTGTGAGGATTTAATGTGTTCAAAATCTTTCATCATTTTGCCTAATGAATCATAAAGATCGAGTGGATGATGAAGTGTGTGTGTCACATGTCACTATCACTAGAACCGAGTTCGATGAGTTAGAGTGTACCTCATCTTCTTGGTCGAGTTGATCTTGTTCCTTGGCCATCAAAAGATCGGGCTTCTTCTTGAGTCACTTGAGTAGTCGCCTTCACTGCTCTCAATCAACTGTCTCTCTTGACTTGGCTGTTTGTCTCGTGATCTCTGCAGCCAACATTGCCTTTTTATTTTCTTGTCTTCTTTCTCTCAAGACCTTTCTTTCTTCTTCATTCCTGTATTTGTTGACTACAAGATATGGACAATCAATGGCGTAGTGACCTGTTGTTGCCTCGGTTCAGATAGATATTCAACCTTTTGATCACTCTTTCCATTCTTGGATTGTCACCTTAGATATTATTGATTTTTGATGATCTGTCCTCTTGGTTGGCCTATCTTCCCTTGACTTGGAGGGAGCCGAGTGTCTTCTCGGAAGATTCGCCGTTGCCTCTCTTGTAGTTCTTATTGAAGAACTTGTTGAACCTTTTAACCATCGGGCTATTTCTTCTAGATCAATGACTTCTTTGACCTCGACTCTCTTTCCATCCTTAACAATTAGAGCAATTTTGTTTTGGGTACAACTGTCTCTTCTCGATCTTTTCTTCTCACTCAAATTCGTAGGCTTTGAGATCCGAGAATAGTTCATGGTTGGAGGTCTTCGATAGGTCCATGGAATGTCTCAATGCCATGACCTTCATTTCCCATTCGGTGGGAGACTTTTTAGGATCTTCATACACATTTCTTCTCGTGTATATTCTTTTCCATGTGCGAGATAGCTCGTTGGTGATTTATGTGAATCGAGCATCCCGGTTGATCCAGGTTTTCTCCTGCGATCATTTTGAAATTCTCAAATTTTTGTACAACCACCTGATAATTTATTTTCCTTGATTTGCTCCGAGCCTTCACAAATCAATGTTAGTTTGTCCCATTTCTTTAGCCGTTTTGCATGATTTGACTTTATTGAACATGGCTTTGTCAAGGTTTTGTAAAGGATGTCCTTGGCTACATTGTCCAGGTTGTATCTTTTTTGTCATCATTTGTCCATTCAGTTCTTGGTTTTTCAACCATACCGGGTCTAGGGCACCATCCTCTTCACCTTTCACTGACTCTTCTACTACGGTGTGTTCACTTTTAAGATTTGCGGTGGCCCATCCTCTATCACTATCCACATCTCATCATGTAATCTTTGATAGATGAGCTCGCATACGAATTTTCCAATCATCAAATTCTTCAATTGTGAACATAGGGATGCGTGTCAAATTTGCTTCCATGATAATAATTTTTAAAGATAAAAGGAGTTTTGAAAATTTAGGTACTAAAGCAAACTTTGAAAAGTTTGGAGATCTAGTTCAAGAACGATGCGGAAGGCTCAATGAACCAACCGCTCCGATACCACTTGTAGGTCCCCAAGGGTGCGAGTGTAAGGTTTAGAAGGGGGTTGAATAAACCTTACCAACTTTTCGATTTAGTCCTTTTAAACTTGAGTTGATACTACAATTTTGTGTCCTTGGTGGATAGCCAATTTAGTTAATCGGTAGAGTTAGTCACTCAATGACTGACTCGATTGTTGATAGAATAACTCATTTGTTAAGACTGAATTAGCTCAACGTGGTTTGTTTTATTGGAAGACTTAACACCTTTAATTATGGTTAAGAGATTTAAAGCTTGATTTACTTAGAAATTATCAAATGGATAGCAAATTTATCAAGCAAAGTTAAGCAAATAAGATGCAGGAATTTAAAGTCTTTGAAATGTAAATGACACAATAAGTTTTTATAGAGGTTCGAAGATGGGGTAATTCTTCTACTCCTCTCTTCTCCAACTCCCGGAGGAATCCACTAGGTATTGATCGATATACAAAGTGGTAACGAGTCCGGATACAAGTCTTGATCACACTGGTGACTTGAACCTTTGGGACTCGATCACGGAGACGCCTTGATCACTCGGTGGCTTCTCGACGACTCGGCTTCTTCACAGGGCAGTTTGCTTTGCTACTACAGCCCACTTGCTCAAGCTCTTTGGATTTGATCACGAAGCCCTCCAAAAGCTCAAGACCTGGTTCGACCTTGAACCTTCCTACAATCCTTCGTGGAATGTAGACCCCTTTTCTTCTAAAGTTTCCTCTTCAACTGATTGAAGCTATCTTTCCTTCACAGGTGAGTGTTGGATTGATTTTCTTCGTAATGTAGGCTTGAGGATTGAGCGTTTAATAACTTGAGAATATTGCAGGTTACAGAATATTTCTTTCTTGCTTGTATTCAATTCTCAGATGGTCAAGGTAACCTTCGTAACGTTTTCTCAGAGTTATTCCTCAGCCTTTTATAGTTATCTTTCAAAAATCTGCCCGTTGAAGAGATAGGCTTTTTTTTTAATGTCACTTGTGGTCGTTGGCTTGTCTTGTTGCAGTCCTTGGAATTGCCACTTCCTCGTATGAATTGTTCTTCAGCTTTTCAGAGCACTGACACGGTGTAGTGCTTCCCATTGGTTTATTTCCCTTGCACGCTTATGTGACTGAGCACTTCGAGAAAGGTAGCATGGAGATATTACTTGTTTAAGTAATTCTCTTGATTTATGTGCAACGGATCTCTTTCAGTTATCTCGACTTGACTGCATTTCCTTGCTTTCCCCAGGTGACTTAGAGTCATCTTTCAATCATTAAATGACTCTTCTGTCACTTCAACAAGAGACTTGGCTGTCTTGAGTTGACTTGATCGATGCTTTACTGTTGCATCTCGTTGCATCTTTCGAGTTCCGTCTTCTCTTCTTTTGCCAAACTCAGCTGTCTCGCAGCGGAGTCTTCCTACTAGTCTCCAGTTGTCTTCTTGTATGTTTGGGTATAGCTGACTTAACTCAGCTTGATTAGCCCTATTTATTACAATGCAGTTTACAACAAAAATGGGGTGCCAACTTCCTATTCTAAGTTTTTCATGGCATTCATCAAAATCTAAACAATAAATTTCCCAACAGTGTCAAGACATGATCTCAATAAATATATAAGACTTTTGAAAGCATAAGAGTCATGTATAAGTTGAAATTTTCTTTGCGACAATTCATCGAACACTTTGTGGGCGTGGAAAATAAAAGAAGTTGTTTAAGGCCCTTGTAAATGAATCAAGCCAAAACTTTTCATCACCAAATCAGTTCAAATACCATTCAATACATCATAATGAATAAGATCATCCCAATCATATGAAACTTCCATCAATGAAATTGCAAATAAGCCAAAAACTCAAGGGTTCAATCCAATTAAGCAAAGGAAGTAGAATTCTTACCATTCAATCGGTAAAGACGAGCAGTGATGATGATAATCGAGCTTAATTGAGTCCAAGATATGAAATGTATGCAAGAAAATAAATTTGAAGTGAAATTTGTGTGCATTTGGCGAAGGGGATGAAAAACGGACAAAATGAGCCAAAATGGCAAAGTCTGAAGACAGAACTGTATTTAACCACAAAATGGCAGTGGGCGACCGGTCGAGGTGAGGTCCGACCGGTTGCCCTCACCCCAGTCAGCCCACTATCTCAACTTGTTTACCAAAATCCAAAATTTCGACCAAAAATCCGATTTTCGCCCCTAAGTTTTAAAAACGTGCAAAATGCAAACGTAAACCTCATTCAATATGCATTATGCCTAACCGAGCTCGTATAGATGCAAAAGTCTCGGAAGATAGCGGTTTTGTAAAAATGTCCGCCAATTGATCTTGAGATGGAAGAAAAGATATCTCAATTTTTCGTTTTGAAACACAATTCCTTAGAAAATGATGTCGAATCTCAATATGTTTAGTACGGTTATGATGAACCGGGTTTTGAGCAATATTTATAGCGGATATGTTATCACAAAAAATAGGAACACTTTCAATAGAACATTTATAATCCGCTAAAGTTTGTTTCATCCAAAGCAATTGAGTACAACAAAAGGCTGCATAAATATATTTGGCTTCGGCCGTTGAAAGTGAAACACAATTTTGTTTCTTTGAAAACTAAGAAACTAGGCAATCACCTAGAAATTGACATGATCCGGAAGTACTTTTACGATCATCAATATTACCCGCATAATCCGAATTACTATAACCTTTAAGAGAAATTTTTTCTTTCTTTGGATAAAATAAACCATATTGAATAGTGCCTTTCAAATATCGAAAAATCCTTTTAACGACACTCATATGAGATTCTTTGGGATTGCTTTGAAAACGAGCACATAGGCATACGGCATGAAGAATATCCGGTCTACTTGCGGTTAAATAAAGTAAACTACCAATCATACCTCGATATTTGGATTCATCAACCGGCTTGCCTTTTTCATCTTTGTCAATCTTGACGTTTGTTGCCATTGGGGTAGAGACAGTTCTTCCTTCTTCAATGCCGAACTTCTTCAAAAGTTCTTTTGTATATTTTGATTGTGAAATATAAATTCCTTCTTGGCATTGCTTGATTTGAAGTCAAGGAAGAAGTTGAGCTCCCCATCATGCTCATTTCAAATTCACCTTGCATTAACTTAGAAAATTTCTTGCACAAGGATTCATTAGTAGCACCAAAAATAATATCATCAACATAAATTTGCACTAAAAGACAATCTTGCCCTTTTTAAAAAACAAAGAGATTAGTATCAACTTTACCTCTTGTAAAACCATTTTGCAAAAGAAAAGAGCTAAGTCTATCATACCATGCATGGGTGCTTGTTTCAAACCATATAAGGCCTTTTAAGTTTATAAACATCATTAGGCCTAGAAAATTTTTCAAACCCCGGAGGTTGTTTTACATAGACTTCTTCTTGAATAAGACAATTTAAAAGTGCGGATTTTACATCCATTTGGTAAAGCTTGAAATTTTTAAAACAAGAATAGGCAAGTAAAATACGAATAGATTCTAAGCGTGCTATGGGTGCAAATGTTTCATCATAATCAATACCTTCTTCTTGACAATAACCCTGAGCTACTAACCTTGCTTTGTTTGGAACAATATTGCCTTGGTCATCGAGCTTGTTCCGAAATACCCATTTTGTGCCAATAATTGTTTGAGATGGAGGACAAGGTACTAGTTCCCAAACATCATTCCTTTCAAATTGATTCAACTCCTCTTGCATTTCTAAAAACCAATCTTCATCTTCAATAGCTTCCTTAGCATTTTTAGGATCTTTTTGGGATATAAGAGCTTTCTCAGCAAATTTTCCTCGAGTCATTACTTTATCAAGGGGATCACCAATAATAAGATCTTTTAGGTGATCTCCCTTAAATTTTAATGCTACGGGAGGATCCGAAGTATCACCTTTGTCTTCTTGAGGAACATTTGAGCTTGAAGGTTGATCACTTTGAGTATCATCTTGAACAATGGGTTCAACAATATCCTCTTCATCACTTTCATCATTGGGTATCCTTTCAACTCCCGAAGCTTCATTGAATTTGACATGGATGGATTCTTCAACAACCCCACTAGTCTTATTGTAAACCCGATATGCTTTGCTCTTGGTTGAATACCCCATAAATATTCCTTCATCGGCCTTAGAATCCAGTTTGTCCAATTGATCCTTAGTATTCAAAATAAAACATTTACATCCAAATATTTTGAAATAGCTAATATTTGGAGTTCTTGCTTTCCAAAGCTCATATGGAGTTTTATTCATTTTAGGACGAATATAAACTCGATTAATGACATAGCAAGCGGTACTTACGACTTCGACCCAAAAATATTTTGGAAGTGAAAATTCATTGAGCATGGACCGACTCATTTCTTGACTATATCCCTTGGTTTCACAAAAGACTCTAAATTCTCCATCAAATTCTCCACCTCGATCACTTCGAATAGACTTAATAGTATCTTTCTTTTCATTCTCAATAAGTCTACACAACTTAACAAACTCATTAACGGCATCGCTTTTATTTGTAAGAAATAGAGCCCAAGTATATCTAGAAAAATCATCAACTATAACAAAAGTGTAATGTTTTCCACTTAGACTTGTCGTACCAATATCCCCATACAAATCTAAATAAAGAAGTTGTAGAGACTTGGTTGTGGAAATTTCATTTTTGGGCTTAAAACTACTCTTAACTAATTTGTTCTTTTGACAAGTGTCACATAAACCAAGATTTTCAAAATGCAATTTGGGTAGTCCTTTTACATGTTGGTTTTTGTATATAGTTTGCAAATTTTTATATCCAACATGTCCAAGTCGACTATGCCATAAACTAGTTAAATCATTATTGTCGACAAGATAAGAAACATTTTGACTAACCAAATCACTTGTACAAATTTTGTAAAGATTGCCTTTTCTAATTGCTTCACAAATAATTATATCATTTTTGGAAATAAGGCATTTTTCTTTATTAAAAACAACATTATTATTTGAATCACAAAGTTGGCTAACACTTATCAAATTAAACTTAAGCCCTTCTACTAAAAGAACATTATTAAGAGAGAAAGAAGAGTTACCAATTTCTCCATTTCCAAGAATTCTTCCTTTGCCATTGCCGAACATGACCATACCCAATTTTTGGAGCTTGATGTTGGTAAAAAGTTCTCTCTTTCCGGTCATATGGCGTGAACATCCACTGTCCACGAGCCATTTTGAACCCTCCATAGTTGTTATAGCCCTTATGACCTACAAAAGAATTATTTTTAGGTACCCCATAGTTTTGGAGTTCATGGGGTTTAGCCTTGAGACCTTTGGGTCTCCAAACAAAGCTAAAATTATTCTTCAATTTACAATGACTAACATAGTGACCAACTTTACCACAATAAAAACAAATAAGATTATGGGCACTACTAGCACGTACAAAAGTCGGATCTTGGTCTTTTTTCTTTGAAAGAGGTTGAAAAGGTTTATAGCCAAGTCCTAATTTAGAATGCTCACCTCTTTGTGCATCTAAAATGTTTGTAACTTTATCCGTACTTAAGTTAAAACGATGCACATCTTTTTTCAAACATTCAAGATCATTTGTGAGCATTTGTTTTTTGGTTTCAAGAGTACGGACTTTAGTAAGAGTAATAGCATGAGCTTTATTAAGAGATTCATAAGAAGTAAACAATTTATCCTTTTATAATTTAAGCTCTTTATGCTCCTTTTTTAAAATCTTGTATTTAACAATCAAATTTTGAAACTCATTTTGTAATTCATCAAAATCACATTGTAAATCATCATCTAAGGAAGAAGATGAAGCGTTAGAGCGTACCTCATTGTTTTCGTCGTCTATGGCCATAAGACCATGTTCGGATTCTCCTTCTTCATCGGTTGTTTCAAGTAGCTCATCCCAAGTTTTGACTTCCGCATTTAGAGCCTTCTTTTTCGGAAAAGGCTTCTTCTTCTTTTGTTCCTCTTCCTCGAGTTTTGGGCAATCGGCTATGAAGTGCCCAGATTTTCCGCATTTAAAACACAAGTTGTCTCTCAGTTTTTTCGCCTTATTTTTATTCACAAATTTTGCAAATTTATGAACAAGTGCGGCCGTCTCCTCATCATCATCATCATCAATATCATAATATACATTATTAGAAGAAGATGCAAGACCTTTAGGAATATTTTGCATACCTGATTGATTGATGGATGGTTTGGAATTTTTCCTCTCCTTGAGATAGACTTCGTAGATGAGGAGCTTCCCGATGAGCTCATCGAATTTGAGTGTCTCGAGATTTTGTGCTTTCGTGATAGTCGTCACCTTTTCGGACCATGAGCCGGGAAGAGCGTTCAAAACTTTGGTCACCTTGTATTCTTCGGAGATGACCTTTCCAAGAGCCACAAGAGGATTGACAATGTTGTCAAGCCTTTCCACCATTTTTGATATGCTTTCACCATCATGCATATTGAAATTTTCAAAGTCTTTCACAAGCATTGTTTTTCTTGCTTGCTTCACTTTCGTTTGTGCCCTCATAGATGGTTTCTAATTTTTCTCAAACTTCATGTGCCGACCTTATGCCTCTTATACGATTATACTCGGTGGTGATAAGAGAGCAATGCAAAATATTTAAAGCCTTACCGTTTAGATAGAAGGCCTTCTTGTCATTTTCATTGAACTCCTTGACAGGTTTAGGAGTCGTGGTGCCGTCCTCCAATTTCTTGGTTGGTTGATCAACTCCTTCAATGACCACATTCCAAATGTCAAACCCACACCCTTGTAGAAAGCACTCCATACGGTCTTTCCAAAATGCGTAGTTGTTAGTGTCGAATAGTGGTGGCTTGTTGGTGGAGGCGCCGGTGGTGAGGTAGATTTCGTTCGCAGCCATGGATCTTTCTTCTTTACTCAAAACGAGCTAGCCAAAGAGTTTGGCTTTGATACCACTTGTTAGTCCAAGTGGCTACAATAATCTAGATGGGGGTGAATAGATTATGCCGATTTTTCACAAATTGCCCTCTTTTTCGAATGAACACGTAAATGACAAGAATGTAAATGCGGAAATTAAACAACACTCGATGATTTATAGTAGTTCAACCCACTTAGGGCCTAATCTACTACCACCCCGGTATATCCGAAGTGGATTTCAAAAAGAAAAAAAGATTTTATTAATTACCATAATTAATACAACACCACCTTTGAAGATTACCACAATCTTCTTACAACACCTTCAAGGAGATTACCACAATATTCCTTCAACACCTATGAAGAGTACCACACTCTTCAACACCTAAGATCACCCAAGTGTGTTCTTACCACAAGAACACTAACAAGGATATCTTGTTTTGGATGATAAAAAAATTCAAGATTACAACTCAATAAATGAAGTATAGAAACTTTGAGTGCAAGTGTAATCAAGAACAAAAAGCCTAGACCTCAAGATTGTGCAAGTGCAAGAACTTAGGCTATTACAACAAGAATGTAAAAATGAAAGCTTTGAGAATTTTGCAGATTTCTTGTTGTATTGTATGCTTGTGTGTTGTATCTTGTTTCTTCCAATCATCCTCTATTTATAGGAGAGTCTTCAAGATTGGATCTCCAACATAGGCTCTTTCATCTTCACTTTTGTCTACAAAAAGAGGATCACAAGATGTAGAAATATTGTACAAAAATCAAAAGCAAATCTTGCTGATAAGAATTTCAAACGGCAGGGGGGGTCCAACCGGTCAAGGGGGGTGCGACCGATCGGAGGGGGGTCCGACCGGTCGCCCTCCCACATTTTTCAAGTTCAGTACGTTCTGTTTCTGTTTTCATCTCTTCAGGTACAGGTCGACCGTTTGCTCGACCAGTCGACCTCAAAATTGAAATGTTGTCCGATTTTGTCGAAAATAAACTTCAAGAAATACTCCAAAAAATTAGTAAAACCTTTTTAAATCAATTGGGAGTATTTTGACAACTTTTATAAACATTGTTTTGATGAAAAAAAACAATTAACACTAAATCATTAAAAGTGTTGTCCAATTTTATCGAATAATAAACTCTAAGAAATACTCCAAAAATTGGTAAAAACATTTTAAATCATTTAGGAGTATTTGGACAACATTTATAAACATTGTTTTGGTATAAAAACTCATTTAAACAAAATCATCAAAATCTTGATAAAAAACATTTATCTAACAGAGCAAAGCATATCGGGTTTACAATAAGACTATTGGGGTTGTTGAAGAATCCATCCATGTCAAATTCAATGAAGCTTCGGGTGTTGAAAGGATACCCAATGATGAAGAGGATATTGTTGAACCCATTGTTCAAGAAGATTCTCAAAATGATCAACCTTCAAGCTCAAATGTTCCTCAAGAAGACAAAGGTGATACTTCGGATATTCCCGTAGCATTGAAATTTAAGGGGAGATCACCCAAAAAGATCTTATTATTGGTGATCCCCTTGATAAAGTAATGACTCGAGGAAAATTTGCCGAGAAAGCTCTTATATCTCAAAAAGAGCCTAAAAATGCTAAGGAAGCTATTGAAGATGAGGATTGGTTTTTAGAAATGAAAGAGGAGTTGAATCAATTTGAAAGGAATGATGTATGGGAATTAGTACCTTGTCCTCCATCTCAAACCATTATTGGTACAAAATGGGTATTTCGGAACAAGCTCAATGACCAAGGCAATATTGTTCGAAACAAAGCAAGGTTAGTAGCTCAAGGTTATTGTCAAGAAGAAGGTATTGATTATGATGAAATATTTGCACCCGTAGCACGTTTAGAAGTTATTCGTATTTTACTTGCATATTCTTGTTTTAAAAATTTCAAGCTTTACCAAATGGATATAAAATCCGCATTTTTAAATGGTCTTATTCAAGAAGAAGTCTATGTAAAACAACCTCCAGGGTTTGAAAATTTTTCTAGGCCTAATGATGTTTATAAACTTAAAAAGGCCTTGTATGGTTTGAAACAAGCACCCCGTGCATGGTATGATAGACTTAGCTCTTTTCTTTTGCAAATGGTTTTACAAGAGGTAAAGTTGATACTACTCTCTTTGTTTTTGAAAAAAGCACGGTTGCTTATTAGTGCAAATTTATGTTGATGATATTATTTTTGGTGCTACTAATGAATCCTTGTGCAAGAAATTTTCCAAGTTAATGCAAGGTGAATTTGAAATGAGCATGATGGGGGAGCTCAACTTCTTCCTTGGACTTCAAATCAAGCAATGCCAAGAAGGAATTTATATTTCACAATCAAAATATACAAAAGAACTTTTGAAGAAGTTCGGCATTGAAGAAGGAAGAACTGTCTCTACCCCAATGGCAACAAACGTCAAGATTGACAAAGATGAAAAAGCCAAGCCGGTTGATGAATCCAAATATCGAGGTATGATTGGTAGTTTACTTTATTTAACCGCAAGTAGACCGGATATTCTTCATGACGTATGCCTATGTGCTCTTTTTCAAAGCAATCCCAAAGAATCTCATATGAGTGTCGTTAAAAGGATTTTTCGATATTTGAAAGGCACTATTCAATATGGTTTATTTTATCCAAAGAAAGAAAAATTTTCTCTTAAAGGTTATAGTAATTCGGATTATGCGGGTAATATTGATGATCGTAAAAGTACTTCCGGATCATGTCAATTTCTAGGTGATTGCCTAGTTTCTTAGTTTTCAAAGAAACAAAATTGTGTTTCACTTTCAACGGCCAAAGCCCAATATATTTCCGCGGCCTTTTGTTGTACTCAATTGCTTTGGATGAAACAAACTTTAGCAGATTATAAATGTTGTTTTGAAAGTGTTCCTGTTTTTTGTGATAATATATCCGCTATAAATATTGCTCAAAACCCGGTTCATCATAACCGTACAAAACACATTGAGATTCGACATCATTTTCTAAGGGATTGTGTTTCTAAACGTAAAATTGAGATATCTTTCGTACCATCTCAAGATCAATTAGCGGACATTTTTACAAAACTGCTATCCTCCGAGACTTTTGCGTCAATACGAGCACGGTTAGGAATAATGCATATTGAATAAGGTTTATGTTTGCATTTTGCACGTTTTTAAAACTTAGGGGCAAAAAATAGGATTTTTGGTTGAAAATTCGGATTTTGGAAAACAGAATGAGACAGTGGGCTGCCTGGGGTGAGGGCAACCGGTCAGACCTCACCTCGACCGGTCGCCCTCACCGTCGACCGGTCGCCCACTGCCATTTTGTGGTTAAATACGGTTCTGTCTTCAGACTTAGCCATTTTGGCTCATTTTACCCATTTTTCGTTCACCAAATGCACACAAATTTCACTTCAAATTTGTTTTCTTGCATACATTTCATATCTTGGACTTAATTAGGCTCGTTTATCAACATCATTTCTCGTCTTTACCGATTGAATGGTAAGAATTCTACTTCCTTTGCTCAATTGGGTTGAACCCTTGAGTTTTTGGCTTATTTGTAATTTTATCGATGGAAGTTTCATATGATTGGGATGAGCTTATAAATTATGATGTATTGAATGGTGTTTGAACTGATTTGGTGATGAAAAATTTTGGCTTGATTCATTTACAGCCTTATACAACTTCTTTTATTTTTCACGCCCACAAAGTGTTCGATGAATTGTCGCAAAGAAAATTTCAACATTTACATGACTCATTTGCATATCAAATGATCATTTTTTCCCTTTTTATTTGGAATTTAAGCTTCTATTTTCAAAACGCTCGATAAATCGATAAAATTACGCACTTTGATATAATTGTATGATGTTTTTATCGTACTTATACTCTTTTTGATGATTCCAAAGGGGGAGAGACAAGAAAAACGCTCATTTGCTCAAAGAAGCGAAAATAAGCTCGCAAAAAAAGTTATAAGTTAGGGCTCTCAAAAGCCAAAAGTTGTGAATATTACTTAGTCCATTTGATGTATTGTGGACTTTTATGCTTGACTAATGATGTTTTGTGACAGAGGGAGCTTCTACGCTCAAATAATTCAAGTTTGTTTTGTAAAAGCTAAGCTTTTAGCTTTTAGTTGGTTGCTTTTATACTTGTTCTTGATATGCATATTGATAGGGGGAGCTTGTGAAAAAATGATTTTGAAAAATATTTGCTACTATCCTTGTGTGTTTTACTTATGATAAATCTTGCTTGTAATGGATTAATGTTTTAGACCGGAAAATATGTTTTGTTTTAAAATCGACTTCCTAAAAATTGTTTTGGTTTGTAATCATCAAAAAAGGGGAGTTTGTCAGATAAATGTTTTTATCAAGATTTTGATGATTTTGTTTAAATGAGTTTTTATACCAAAACAATGTTTAGAAATGTTGTCCAAATACTCCTAAATGATTTAAAATGTTTTTACCAATTTTTGGAGTATTTCTTAGAGTTTATTATTCGATATAAATTGGACAACACTTTTGATGATTTTGTATTAATTGGTTTTGTCACCAAAACAATGTTTTTAAATGTTGTCCAAATACTCCCAATTGATTTAAAATGTTTTTACTAATTTTTGGAGTATTTTTTTGAAGTTTATTTTTGATAAAAATCGGACAACATTTCAAGTTGGAGGTCGACCGGTTGAGCAAAAGGTCGACCAGTACCTGAAGAAAGAAAAACTTGAAGCGTAACGTCTTTGGAGTTGAAAAATGAAGGAGGGGGACCGGTCCAGGGCAGGGCCGACCGGTCGCATCCCACCTGACCGGTCGACCACCCCTCTAAACGGTACCTGGATCGCACTAATTATGTCTAACGTTCAAAATTTTCTACAGGGTGACCGGTCACCCTGTGTATTGATTTGACAGCAAATTTCTACCGTTGGAATCCTTATCAGCAAGATTTGCTTTTGATTTTTGTACAATATTTCTACATCTTGTGATCCTCTTTTTGTAGATAAAAGTGAAGAAGGAGGAGCCTATGTCTATGAAGACTCTCCTATAAATAGAGGATGATTTGAAGACACAATACACAACACATACAAGTAAACACACAACAAGAAATCTGCAAATTCTCAAAGCTTTCATTTTTACACTCTTGTTGTAATAGCCTAAGTTCTTGCACTTGCACAATCTTGAGGTCTAGGCTTTTTGTTCTTGATTACACTTGCACTCAAAAGTTTGTATACTTAATTTATTGAGTTGTAATCTTGAATTTTTCTATCATCCAAAACAAGATATCCTTGTTAGTGTTCTTGTGGTAAGAACACACTTGAGTGATCTTAGGTGTTGAAGAGTGTGGTACTCTTCATAGGTGTTGAAGGAAGATTGTGGTAATCTCCTTGAAGGTATTGTAAGAAGATTGTGGTAATCTTCAAAGGTGGTGTTGTAACAATTGTGGTAATTGTTAATAAAATCTTTTTTTCTTTGAAATCCACTTCGGATATACCGGGGTGGTAGAGCACGTAGTCCCTAGGTGGGGTGAAGCTCTATAAATCATCGAGTGTTGTTTAATTCCCGCATTTACATTCTTGTCATTTACTTGTTCATTCGAAAAAGAGGGCGATTTGTGAAAAATCGGCATAATCTATTCACCCCCCTCTAGATTATCGTAGCCACTTGGACTAACACTTTTATGTGATAATCTGTTGGTGTTGGTTCCACATGGAGGATAATGAAGTCATAGTTATCCATAGTGGTTTTTGGGATGGTAGTTTCTATAGAAATGATGAAAAAGTACTTATTTTTATGTCGTTGTGGATAATATCATATAGTGGGTTTGTGGATATTATTCATAATATTGTAAATGGTGATCGACGATTGTGTGAATACAAATTACATTGTTTGATGCCAACTGGGGATGGCTCTAAGGTTAATTATTTGATTATTTGCGAACAAGACCTTCGATGAGTAGTTGAAATTTTCAAAGATCCTCGAATATTTGTTACCTTGCAACAAAAAGATCGTGGGATGGTGGGGACCTCGTACACCGAAAATCACAATCCAAATGATTTTATGAACTTGATGGCTGCTTAATCTTATTCTTATGATATTGACACTCAATTCATGCCCTTAAATCCATATAATTCACACTACGACATGAATTATATACATGGTCCACCACAGTACATGCCAATGATATGTAACATGTTGTGCCTGATAATTGTCCAAGTAAATCTCGGGCCTTGGAGCCTCAACCAACGTCTATGCAACATGTAGTTCCCGATAATTATTCAAGTAAGTCTCCTATCTTAGAACATCAATCGAGAATCAATAGTAGTGGTCATGTAGATGGCGACGGTGACGATGATGGTGGTGGTGGTGGATTTAATGATGTTTATGGACAGTATGATTGTTTTGGGTACCATGGTCATTATGATGACGAATTTGACCATGATGTCGTTGGTGATGAACATAACAACAAGATTAACAATTTGTTTCATCGGGGGACAATGATGGTGACATATCTGAGGAAGAAGATGATGACCCAGAGTATCACGTTGACGATGAACTAGTCCGTCGATTGATTTATGATCACTTTGGAAAGGAAAAGATTACTATTTTGTTCGAGATGATTCTGTAGGGAATGATACGAACAATAAAATCATAAGAGGCGACAATGATGAAAATGTTCTTCGGAATAAACGATTTCCAATCCATAAAGTACCTCTTTTTGATGCCAATGAAGTAGATAATGAGAACACTAAACATATGGAGCTCCTAATGGTTAGGTTGCAATATGCTTGGATGGTTCCTGGAACATCATATCAGTATCCCGACCCTATATCCATTGCAAAAGAACCACATAACATCGAGCATGACTTATTCAAATGTGCAATGCTTGAAAGCAAGGAAGAGTTGGTAACAAAGTTAGGCTTCTATCATCTGTACCAACGTATGGAGTATAGAACAACACGGTCTTCGACTTCATGTTATAAGGTAGTTTACAATCATAAAGGGTGCAACTTCTTACTACGTGATAATGCTATCCAAGGAGGCAGCTGGAAGATGACTAAATTCGAACAACCTCATACATGTGAAGCGAACCTAAGTAAACTGCTCCTCGACAATTGCTTTAGAAGATTATCGGAGCCTTGTTTGCGCCAAGACTACTAGAGGGACGATCCCTTAAGTCTAGGGATATTATTGATGATTTGTCTACTGAACATGGGATAGACATTGTTGGGAAAATTTATTGTATAGATTTTAATTATGCTATTTAAAACTTAGATTAAGAAGTTGGCACCCTATTTTCTATTGTAAATTCAACTATGTAATATATATGATCTATGAGCTGAGTCGAAGCAGCCAAGTTCAAGATTGCAGAATTTGAGTGAAGGACAAAGTGAAGAATCAACTAAGTTGCAGTTGAGTGTCAAACAAGAGGATTCAGTCGAGTATCAAAAAGCTATTTTTGTCAGCAGACTGACAGCTGAGTCACTCTCAGATGTTTGGATAAGACTTATAAAGAGGTTCAACAAAAAAACAACTTAAAGAAAGCTGAAGATATCTGTTGATAAGTAAAGTCAAAATTACTCAAAGTGGAAAGAAGACAGACTGCAACCTTAAAGTTGTTTTGCTGAAAGAGTGCAAAAGGCTGGGAACCAATGAGGTGTTCACAGAACACATGTTGTGTGTTAGGCAAACCTATAGAGCATTAAACCAAGGTTGGGTCAACATCAATTGCTGCACAACAAGACAAGCCAACGGCCATGAAGTGGAGTTTGAAAGTATGTCTATCTCTTCAACAAACATATTTTTTAACTGCCACTATAAAAGGCTCAGGAGCTTATGTGAGAGAACACTTGCATGAACGAGTAAAACGACACAAGTGAAATATGAGCAAAGAAAGCAAGCAAAATACTTTCAAGACATATACTCTAATCCTCAAGCCTACATTCGAAGTCTATCTAACAAACACTCTTAGTGAAAGAAAGAAAAGCTTCAACCTGTTGAAGAGGAAATTTGTTTAAATACAAAGAGGTCTGCACATCCAAGGATTGAAGAAAGTGCAGTGTTCAAGTTAGAACCAATTTTGGACTCGTTGGAGGCCTTCATGATCAAATCCAAGAATTCGAAGGAGCTGAAGTAGTAGGACAACTATCTTGTGAAGAGCTAAGTCCCAGGAATGAAGCCAGTTGTGTGATCAAGGCTTGCTCGGACTGTTTATCCTTTTTATAACACGACTATTGCATTAGTGGATTACCTCCAAGAGTTGGAGAAGAGTGGAACAGAGGAATTACTGCA
Source organism: Rehmannia glutinosa (assembly GCA_016081115.2). Classification (NCBI taxonomy): domain Eukaryota; kingdom Viridiplantae; phylum Streptophyta; class Magnoliopsida; order Lamiales; family Orobanchaceae; genus Rehmannia; species Rehmannia glutinosa. The sequence continues at coordinate 141,167,134 of CM071926.1, forward strand.
TCCTCAAACCACTATAAAATTGCTCTTTGTCTATTTACTTTCAACATTTATTTCTTGCATATTTTATATCTGTTGATTGATATATTTTCTCAAACTCAATTGATAATAACTTTACTAAAACAAGTGTTGTAAACCATATTTCAACTAAAGGGTGTAAGACTTCCCCTGTTAAAACCAAGTTAGTTGAAACTTTAAAGAGCTCACTTCACTCAGCTAAGTTACTCTATCAACAACTCAGTCAAGTGTGTTGAGTGGTTAACTCTCCTATTGAAGTTGAACTAAGATGTCCCTCAAGGACTTAGCTGCTATTTTTGAAAACTCTGATTTAAGTTTAAAAATCAAAAATCGATTAAGTCTATTCAATCCCCCCTTTCTAGACTTAACACAACACCCATTAGGACCTACAAGTAGTATCAAAGCGCTTGGTTCAAAGAACCTTCTGCACTGGTTACTGAACTAGATCTCAATCTTTTCAAAGATACAACACTTGACTATTTTTAACACTTTCTTTAAAATATTATTATCATGGAAGTAAATCTATCTCGCATTTCTATGTTCACTGTTGAGGAGTTTGATTATTGGAAGATTCGTATGCAGGCACATCTCTTAGCACTGCACTATTAAATATGGTTCGTCATTGAAGATGCACACATACAAATCATGAAAGTGAATACAAAGCTTATGAATTTGAGCTCAGAAGGAAAGAGCAAGAAGAGATAGTTGTACCCAAGACAACTGCTCTATTGGCTGGAGAATACAAGAAAGTTGAATCCAAGGACATCATTAACCAAGAGGAGATAGCCCTAATGGTTAAAAGATTCAATAAGTTCTCTAATAAGAACTACAAAAGAAACAAGGGTAAAACCTCAAAAAGACACTCAACTCCTTCCAAAATCAAGGAAGACATACCTCCAAAGAGAGCTGACAACCAGATAGTTGATTACCAGAAAGATGAGAACCTGCGCGGGAACTGCAGACAGCCAGAACACTTTGTTGTTGATTGTTCCTATCCACCAGTCAATAAGTATAGAAATGAGGAAGAAAGAAAGGTCTTTAGAGAGAAAAGACAAGAAATAAAGAAAACCATGGTGGTTGTTGAACCTGACACAGCCAAGTGCAAGGAGACAACTGAGTCAGATAGCAGTGAGGCTGATTATTCCTCATATACAGAAGAAGAGGCATTTATATGACTCATGGCAAAAGAACAAGAAGATGAGGTACACCCTAACTCATTTAGCTCACATTCTGATGATAGTGATAGTGACACACCCACTTCATCACCCACAGATCTTTATGATTCATTAGGAAAAATGATGAAAGACTTTAAGCACATAAAATCTTCACACACTCTTAAACGAGGAAAACGGCCAGCTCAAAAGCCAAAACTCACAGCTAACTGAATAGCTGAGTACTCTTAGTCACATAGTTGATGAGAACAAAATGCGGAAGGCTGAGATAGCTAAGGTCAAGGCAGACTTAGCTGACAAGGAAAAAAAGGGAAAAAGAATTTTAAAATGTGATTGCATCACTGAGTAAGTCATCCAAAAAATTGGATGAATTACTGATGATACAAAAGGAAATTGGAGATAAGGTAGGTTTAGGATTTAATTCCTTTGTCAATGCTCAGACTCCTGGAGTGACTTTGGACAAAGGATCCTTGAGTAATGGGGGAGTCCAAAAACCAAAAGCACCATATGTCGTACCCACTTACAATCACAAGCACACACATGCTGGCCTAGGATATAAAGATAAAGGCAAGAAGCCAGCTGAGTATGCTGAAAGGACAGTTGAAATGAAATTCAAAAGAGTCCATCAACAGACTCCAAACATAAAATATTTTGTGAAGGCAAAACAGGACTACCAAAAGCCCCAAAGGTTTCAGCAAAGAAAGCCATATGAAGGGAATGGTAGAAACTATCCAAGTCAGGCTCATTAGAATAATCAAATGAAGCATCACCCAAGTCCTGTAGGATACAAGCCCAAGTGGCAAAGTCCTTAGACTCAATATAAATCATTCCCAAGGAAAATGAACTAATATCGGCACACATATGCACCCAAGCACAATGCCTATAATGCACAAACGTTTCCATATTATCCAAGAAAGCAAATGCACTAGCACACTAACAGGCATATAGACAAAACAAACATTTGTATGTTCCAAAAGCTCTCAAGCAATTTGCTAAGATTCATTATGATTATGGAACTGATAGGTGGTAACCTCTGAGAGTCAGATATTTTGGCTATAGGTTGGTTGGATCACCTCATAGTGCTAACCCCTCAGAACCCAGACAGGTTTGGGTACCTAAAAATTGATTTCCTTGATTGCAGGTTCAGGGAACAGCTGAGTGCCAAAGAACCTGGTACATAGATAGTGGTTGTTCAAGACATATGATTTGGAATAAGAAGTACTTATCCAACTTGAAGGAGTCAAGAGGGGCAAAAGTCATATTTGGAGGAAGTGAAGCTCTAAGGAAGATAAGAGGCATTGGGTACACCCTATGTTGAAGGACTGAATTTCAATTTGCTGAGCATCAGCCAACTCTGTGATAAAGGCTACAATGTAGGATTCAACATGGGTGTATGCCAAATCAAGGATGTTGAATCTAATGAAGTCTACAATGTAGGATTCAACATGGGTGTATGACAAATCAAGGATGTTGAATCTAATGAAGTTGTGCTATCAGGATCAAGAAAGAAGAACATGCATGCAGTGGATTAGTCTACTTCTACACCACGTACATGCACAACCAAATCAAGTTGGTTGTGGCACAAAAAGTTGAGTCATCTGAATTTCAAGACAATCAAAAAGCTTGTAAGGAGTCATCTTGTGGAAGGATTGCCAGACTCAGTATAAAGAAGGAGAGCATATGTGATGCATGCTAGAAGGAAAAGCAAATCAAGTTTTCATTCAAGGATAAACCAAGTCCTTCTTCAACAAGGATCTTGCATTTATTGCATATGGATTTGTTTAGTCTTATTGAACCATAGCTTATGAGGAGAGTTCAAAATGGGAAGAGTCAAACCATTATCAAGATAAGGTCTGACAGAGGAACTAAGTTTGTCAATGGGATTATAACTCAGTATTGCATAGAGAATGTGATTGGTTATGAGTTATCAGCTGCAAGAACTTCACAGCGGAATGGATTACTTAAAAGAAGGGACAGAACCCTCAAGGAAGTTGCAAGGACCATGTTAGCTAAAGCTAGATTGCCTAAAAGATTTTGGGCTGAAGCCATTAACACTGCTTGTTACACTTCGAATAGGTGTATGATAAATAGGCAGCTGTCCAAAACCACATATGAAATTTGGACAAAAAGGAAGCCTAATGTTGGATATTTTCATATCTTTGGAAGCAAGTGTTTCATTAATAACAATGGCAAGGACAACTTGAAAGCTTTTGATGCTAAAGCTGATGAAGGTATCTTCTTGGGATACCCAGCTGAGAGAAAAGCTTTCAGAGTGAACAAGAGGACTATGGTCATAGAAGAGTCAATCCATGCGGTTTTTGATGAACCTAATGTAAATGGAGGATACATTGATGAGTTAACTGGCAAGATGAATTAGCCGACTATTCAGAAGAGTCCCTATGCTGAAGCAGATATCAGAAGACTCGACCCAAAAGAAGATGAGATAGCTAAATCTCAAAGACAGTTGGAAGGCTTGCAGCTGAATGATGATGATCAAGAGGAAGTTGTTCAAGATAACGTAGCTGCAAGAAGACTCAATCCAATAGTTTTACTCCAACAAGATGTGAGATGGCTGAGAGACCATCCACCAGAGATAATCATTGGAGATGTTAGAGATGGAGAGAGAACCAGATACAGGACACAACATTAAGTTATGTTCACTTGTTTTAATTCTGAAATTGAGCCTAAAGATGTGTCACAAGCATTGGATGACACATATTGGATTCTAGCTATGCAGGAAGAGTTGAATCAGTTTCAAAGGAACAAAGTTTGAGAATTGTTCAATGCCTACCCACAAAATGTAATTGGTACTAAATGGGTATTCATAAACAAGATGAATAAGGAAGGATCTGTAGTGACAAACAAAGCAAGGTTGATAGCCAAAGGGTACTGCCAAGAAGAAGGAATAGATTTTGATGAAACTTTTGCACTTGTTGCAAGATTGGAAGCAATTAGGATGTTTTTTGCTTATGCAGCACACAAGAACTTCACAGTCTATCAAATGGATATGAAGAGTGCATTTTTGAATGAACTTTTAGAAGAAAAAGTCTATGTGAAACAACCTCCAGGTTTTGAGCAGAAAACTATTGGAGATAAAGTCTACAAGCTCAAGAAAGCATTGTATGGTCTAAAGCAAGCGCCAAGAGCATGGTATGATACATTGTCTCAGTCTCTTATAGACAATGGATTCACCAAAGACAAAGTAGACTGAACACTCTTCAGAATTCAAGATGGAAAGAGTATACTGCTTGTTCAAATATATGTGGATGACGTCATATTTAGATCCACAAACAAAGAGCTGTGTGACAAATTCTCAACCTTATGCAAGGAAAGTTTGAGATGAGCATGATGGGAGAGCTGACTTTCTTCCTAGGTCTTCAAGTCAAACAAATGAAGGATCGAACCTTCATAATAAAATCAAATATACCAGAGACTTAATGAAGAAATTCGGTATGGAAGAGAAATCATCAGTGAAGATTGCCATGAATACTTCTGTGAATATGGATATGGATACAAAAGGAAAATCAGTTGATGAAACAAGATATAGAGCACTTATTGGATCATTGCTCTACTTGACTGCCAGTAGACCATACATCACATTTGATGTAGGTGTATGTGCTAGATTTCAGTCTGCTCCAAAGGAAAGTCATATGACTGCATCTAAGAGGATCCAGAGATATTTGAAGGGAAGCCAAGAAGTTGGCTTATGGTATCCAAAGGAAGGTGGATTCAAGATGATTGGATACTCAAACTCAGACTATGTTGGATGTAGAGTTGACAGAAATAGTAGATCTGATACTTGTCAAATGATTGGAAACAGATTGGTTTCTTGGTTCAGCAAGAAACAAAATTCAATAGCTACATCCATAGCTGAAGCGGAGTACATTGTTGCATGCAACTGTTGTACCCAAGTTCTATGGATGAGGCAACAATTGAGGGACTATGACATTGAAGAGAGATTCCAATTATGTGTGATAACACAAGTGCAATTGCAATCACTCAGAATCCAGTATTGCATTCAAGAACATAACACATTGATGTCATATATCATTTTATAAGATATCATTGTGAAAAGAAAGACATCACATTGTAATACATATCAACTGAGAAGTAATTAGTTGATATATATTCACAAAGCCTTTATGTGAATCAAGATTTGAAGAACTTAAGAATGAGATTGGATTGTTGAGCTGTGTTAGGTGCTCAGAGGACTCATTCAATAGAGTTAAAGATGAAAGAATTGCATATCAGAAGAGTTTCACTCATTCAGCCAAGTGAAACAGCTTATGTGGCTAGTTAGCTGAATTGTGTTAGCTAGACAGCCAAGTATCATTCAGTAGAATTAATGGAAGAGAGAAGAAGAGTCAAGTAATAAATGAACAAAGGCGTAACATTTATGAGCTAAGTAACAAAACAAGGTCGTTTTCCTTGAGTAGAAATGTTTTTAGCTTGATGTTAGCAACATTAAATGAAGTCAGTCAAAAGCTGTGATAGTTTACCCATGATTGGATATAAATGCTGCCACATTTAATGCGATGAAATTAATGCGTTTTTAAAATTTTGATCTCAGCTGTTGATCATGTTTCAAACCTTTGCAATTCTAAAATCATCTCTTCAAGTCATTTATATACCCAAAACTTAGTTTCTCTCTCTTCACTTACACTCTCAAAGCATTCCAGACTTAGAATAAATTCTCTCTGTAAAAATCAAACCCAAGTTCTTTATATTCACTCAAAGATTTGATATGGCACCAAGTTCTTCATTTTCACTCAAAGATTTAATATGGCACCTAAAGAAGCTGCACTTAACTTTGTTAAACTTGTAGAGAAGATACACACGGGTTCGTTAGCGGATTTCGAAGGCCTTGTCAAGCAGGCTGTTGACAATGAGTTGGCTTAAAAGATTGCAAAGAACCTTGAGAAATATGGGCTGAAAAGGTTTCTCACTGAAATGACCCAAACCTTCGGGAGGAAGTGGCTATGTTTTATGTGAACGCTTTGGTTCATGGTGATGGGATATATTCTCTGTGAATGGAAAGGACATTAATTTGGCTACGCATCGACTTGGTGGAGTATTTGCACCTTCCTCTAGTGGGTGAAAAGAGCTAATCGGGAAGGAGGTTGATTTGGTGCGAGGCATGGAAAGAGATAGCCAAGCCAGAGTCAGCTGGCAAGGTTAACTATTCTGCCCTGAAGAAGTTGATCAAGGATGACTACCACAAGTTGATGGATGTGGTAGCCAAGAGCGTTGATATGAAGTTTGGCTCCTTCAATCAATTGTCCTAGACTAAGTTGATTGTTATGGCTGCCATTATGGAGGAATTGGAGATGAACTGGAATGACTTCATCTTCGAGAAGTTGTGCCAGAATGTGCACAATTTGAAGATTGCTGATGGGAAGTTCGTGGGTTCCCTAGGATATGGCCTGATCTTAGGCTATTTGATGGAGAATAAGGGTGTGCCCCTGCGCAAAGGAAAACCCTTCCATGCAAACAAGAAAGATGTTCAAAGCAAATCTTTCTGGTATTCAGAAGCAAGATCATGCCAAGAAGATTGCTACATCTGAGGGAGAATCAACTAAGTATATTCCTATTCGCCTTATTTTAGCTTCACCACAAGTGTACGGTGTAGTTTATAGAATAGGGTAAGCAAGGTCGTATCCACGGAGACTAATAAATTAATATGCTAAGTATTGATCTAAGATAGTCTTATTTTTATTTAGACGATCGAAATTGGATGGTTGTTGTATTGAGATTAAGACAATTTAAATCACTAAAACACAAGATTAAGATAACACAAATGATAGAAGTATCAAGATAATGAAATGGATTTCCGAGTTAAGGTTTCGACTAATAATCCTCCTGTTATCCGGTTTAATCAAGCCACGTTATTATCAATATTCCTATAAGACGATCACAAAGTTATTTTATCCTCCCTCTCGAGATGCATATAAAACGTAGATTGAAATACTTATGCTAGCATCTCTACTCAACATGAAGCATTCAACTCCCAAAAGTTTAAAAGATCAAATATCTTCACAAATATTTACAAACCTCTCGATTCATGCAAATATTTGTGTCGAGTATTCAAGATCTAATATTGAAACTCATCTCTCGAATTATGAATCAATATATCAAACAAGTTAAATCATTGATCAAGTGATAAAACAAGAATAAGCTCAAAATACTCAAATAGACTTCAAGATAATAACTTCAACTAAGATTAAAACATCCAACAAGAGTTCATCAATCTACTCCCAAAACCCGGAAATCTCAAGAGTTTAGCTACACATGATTTCTAAACAACTAATAAACAAATTGTTCAAAGCCATTACAAATGAAAATGAAAGATTGAAACTAAAAGAGAAGCAAGAAAAACTTAGGAACGTCGACAATCTCTCGATATATCTCCGTTCTTCAAGCTCCGATGCAACCCGATTGTCTCCTTGATATCTTCTTCCAAGAGTTGACCCTTGTCTTGTGTTGTAGATCCCAAAAATGCCAGAATCTCCTGGTGTGCGCCCCCCAAAAAGCCTTTTTATACCCACAAATCAGTTTACGGCATAATGCTGCAGATTATGGGATTCCAGTGCAGACGCACGGGTGGTGCATCGGAGCACGGGCTACCCGTGCGCCGCCCTGTTGAAATAATTCCAGTCTCTGTAGAGCGCACGGGTGGTGCGTATGAGCACGGGCTACCCGTGCGCCATCCCGGTTGAACTCATATATTCTCTGTAGGGCACATGGGTCATGCGTCGGTGCATGGGCTACCCGTGCGCCATGCTGCAGCTCTAAATTTCTAAATTCAGGGGTGCACGGGTGGTGCCTAAGGCACGCCCAACCCGTGTGCCCCCTGTCTTTTCCTTAGACGCTCAACTTTCGCTCTTTTTGACTTTACTTTTCGTATACTCACTCAATTCTCCGTGTTTCCACTTTGCTATCCTCGTATTCGTATTCAATTTGCTTCAAATATCATGAAATTCCTACAAAATAAGCAAAGTGTAATATCTTTTCCACAAGGAGTGAATAGGTAACATTTAACGCGAGTATGTGCATGTTTACCCATCATTATAGCCAGAAATACGCCTCAAAATACATGCAAAACTCACACCTATCAAAATCCCCCAAACTTAAACTGTTGACCTTCCCGATCAACAATGTTTAGAACACGATAAGGCACAACAGGGAGATAAGAATAACAGTGCACACAAAAAACTCACAAGAAAATTCATATTGTTCATCATGAATGTTGAGCACAACCCAATCAAGCCTCAAATATCTGATCAAAGAACACTCCTCAAGTAAAACAAAGTGAAATGCTCTGAATTCCAACTCTCAAAGTTAAGTGTATACTCTCATTTCACGAGGATATAGGATGTGTTTACGCTCAAATCAATTCGATGTCGCAAAATTACCATAGGCTTGCAATTCGTCTCATATCTCCGCCACTAGAGTGTATGCAATTTGTGAATCAAAAAGGACTTTCTCATTTGGTTGTAATGAAGGCTCTTTGGTTTGGGTAGAAAATTTTGGATAAAGTGACTCAAACTTGAGTATATAGACCGATGAGCATATCAATCATTTGCATTACAATCCCATATGCTATTCCAATCATCCCTCATTTTTATCAACTTTATTTATCTCCATTTCATTTCTTTCTTTTGAGAATCGCCTCAAATCACAATCCTTCGCCCCCCAAGTTTATCAACTTTTCAAGTTTTTTTTTTCATTTGTGCATTTTCAACACTTCTTTTTCAACTCCTTTCCTTCCTCTTTTTGTTCCATTTAACCAAGTATGCCACTTATCCTACTCCTTCAACTCCATTTATTCCCTTTACTCTACGTTATACACTCGAGTTTAGGGTGATGGATATATTAAGATCAAGGGTTAAATTTTGTGGTTATCAAAGAAATAGGCTATAGGCTCAACTTGGCTAACTAGGAATTTCAACATCTTTAGGTAGGTAAAAGGCTTGAAAGGCTAGCAAAGATGGCCTTTAATCACATTCACAATTCGCATACAATATGTGGCCTTGACAGAGATACCCAAGCAAGTTCTAGAATTTTAACAACATGAATGATACACTCAAATCCCAACAAGACTGCAAAAGATACAAGCAAAAAAGGCTCAAAAGCTCACAGGCTTGCAAATATGTAATTCAAAGCATCAAACCAAGTTTTCCATATCAACATGTTCAATGTTATCTATTCAAGGCTCAATCAACTCATAACCAACATCCAATCCCAACAATATGAATTTTCAATCAACACACAAACAACAAGTTGCAACATGCCCGGTCAACTCACTCTCTAACATCTAAGAAAGCAATAAATGTGCTAAAGCCATAAACGTGCTTCTAATGCAATGCAACCTAGAATGCTCTATATGCAACTATATGAAACACGAAATGCATGATTTTTTTTTTGTATCCACACTTTTCATATATTAAAATACTATCTCTCCCCCCAAACTTGAATGAAATTATAGTGTCCTAAGGGGAAAAATAGAATTTCAATAACGAAAAGTGGGGATATACCTGAATCACTGCGGTGGCGGCGGTGGGAAGTGGCCTTGGGAAATATGCCACATTTGTAACTGTTGGAGAACTTGTCACGTCTCCTCGGAATGCCGATCATAGCGCTCGCTGAATGCGAGAAAATCAGCCCGATGTTTCCTCAAATCCTCCCCCTGTTGCTTCAACTCCTCTCCTTGCCGACGCAAGTCCTCCCCAAACGCATATAACATGTCTTGAAAATCAATGCCGCATTGGGGCCCTCCACTATGAGAAGTACCGGGATGATCCCCGCTTTGAGAACGTCGGGGGTAAGTGCCTCCGTGTGAGGACTCCGGTATATCATATCCAATTTGGGGGTGATGAGGTTCCACCCCCATTTCTTGTCTGTGTAGTTCCTCCTCCTCCGCCACCATATCCTCTTCATCCTGGAAACCTTCAACTCTGCGCTTCTTCCTTGCATCTATAGCCTCTGTAATTCGGTTATGTGCGTCAGAGTTCATTAGGAAGTTGGTGGTGTCCGCCAATGTATCGACTGTGGTGTATGGCGGGTTAGGCAACGGAAATGCAGCACCTTTCTTCTGTAGAAGTACCAATATGTTGTCTTCATTTGCTATGAACTTCATGTGGTGCAACGATGCCAAATTAACCCGAGTGCCGCCCGGAATAGGCTCCAAGCCTCAGAAATCGATGTTGAAATGCTAGGCAATAGGGGTAATGAGGCCCCCTATAGAAATCGTACCCCCTTCCCGCCTAGCTAATTGTTCTATTTGCTCTGCGAAATTGACGTATGTGTTGTAGGGGGTATTTGTGAGCATACACCATAGTAGATACAGCTCCTTAGTAGTCATCCCTCCAATATTTTCTCGGGCGAAAATGGAGGATGCAGTCACACATTGTATGTACTGGAAAACTGGATTCCGTATCCAAGAGGCTTTGGTGGTCCGTGCGGCATACAACATAGGCCCCGTTTGTGGTGTTTCCACCAGCATTCTCCAAAAGTCATATTGATCATAATTGGGCATCGGTCGGGTACGCGCGTTCGTTGGAACCTCAACAATGGTGTTCAATTGGGTCATAGATAGTAGTCTACGAACGTTCCCCAACTGAAATCGTATCATATATGGTTCAAAAGTCCCGCCTTGTTTGAGTACTTCTACAGTACTAAAAAACTCCAATGTGTATCGTTTAAAGGTCGGCCACCTTCGGCTCATGAAATTGGTCAATCCGACCTTCGCGAAGAGACGCCAAACATCCTCATGTATCCCCAAAGTTTGGGTACAGTCATCATCGGCATAGCGTGATGGAGCTATTTGGCGACCAACCAAGCGATTCCATCGCTCAAGATCATCTATGTTTGTCAATTCAACCCCATATGCCGCGGGACTGTTTTGGTCTACCTCTAGCGGTGCCACGTCTCGTTGTGGCGCCCCGCGTGCCACCCTGAGGATTTCTTTGCTCGGCCATGAAAGATTTGTACCTAAAATACATTCCATTAGCATCCCAGTATCATCAATGGCAACAACAAAGTAGGGGATTAAAGATAAAACATTAAGTGATGCAAATTCACTTCCCTACTTCACTTTGATCGATCAACTACCCCAAGCAAGTAAAAATTATGGCCATTCTAGAAAAGTATTAGCGCAAACAATCATTGGCCATGCCTTATTCAACAATATTTCATCCGAAATCTCCTCAATTACACAAGCCCACAAAGTGTTTGATAAATTGCCTTAAAGAAGATTTCATTCAAAACATAGCAAAAATATCAAAGCTAGCACCAATCATGATTCCCATTACATAATGGACAAAGAATTCGCAAGGAGAAACGGTGTTCTTACCAGAATTCGCTAAATAAGATTCGAAGTAGATAACTTGAACCCTAGGTGCTCTTGCTCAAAATTCTTCAAGCAAACTCGAATTCAATGTAAATTGGAGTTCAAATGTGATGGGGGAGGGATTAAATGGACGAAATTGAGTGAAAACTACAAGAAATTTTGAAAACAAAGAAGGATGAGGGAGGGGCGCGCGATTTGGGGGTTTTTTTGAGAAGAAGAGCAGTTTTAAAACTGCTCTTATTTATGCCCCTTCTGTAAGGCGCACGGGTGGTGCGTCGAAGCACGGGCTACCCGTGTGCCACCCCGATGAAATCCTAAACTCTCTATAGGGCGCACGGGTGGTGCGTCGAAGCACGGGCTACCCGTGCACACCTGTACAGCAATTCAGGTAATTTTGTTTTTTTTTTTTGATCAAACACACAAAAATGAAACAAAAACACACAAATCACACTCATTAATAGAAACACGCATATCAAATCACTCAAATCACACAAAATTGAAACTAAACACACACTAAAATGAAAGTCACACGAAAAACCGTTGGGTTGCCTCCCAACAAGCGCTATATTTAACGTCTTTAGCTTGACGCCTGTTTTGTTAAATTACGGGTCGCGCAAGGTGGTGGATGTCACCTCCTCTTGATTTCCTCGGTGGAAGTAATGCTTAATCCGTTGGCCGTTTACCATGAAAGTCTCACGTTCTTTTGTCAACAATTCTACAATCCCGGGTGGATTCAATACTTTCTTTATCACGAATGGCCCCGACCACTTAGACTTAAGTTTTCCCGGGAAAAATTTAAGGCGTGCATTGTATAGGAGCACCGGTTCTCTCGGTAAAAACTCTCTTTTCTTGATCGTCTTATCATGCCATCTCTTGGTTCTTTTATTATAAATTTGGGAGTTTTCGTAAGCTTCATCCCGAAACTCTTCCATCTGATTCAAATGGAGCAACCTTTCCTCGCCGGCTTTCTGAAAATCCATATTTAGCTTTTTGACTGCCCAGAATGCCTTGTGTTCTGACTCCACCGGTATGTGGCACGATTTCCCGAAAACAAGTTGATAGGGGGATGTGCCCAACGATGTCTTATATGATGTCCAGTATGCCCACAAAGCGTCATCCAATTAATGCCCAATCTTTTCGGTTGATGTTCACCGTCTTTTCAAGGATTTGTTTGATCTCCCTGTTAGCCACTTCTGCTTGTCCATTGGCTTGTGGATGATATGCCAATGCAACTTTATGTTTGACCCCATATTTTGCCAACAAGTTGCTCATCAATTTGTTTACAAAATGCGACCCTCCATCACTAATTAAAGCTCTTGTAGTCAATCTAGTAAAGATGTTTTTCTTAAGGAATCGCATTACAACTTGAGCATCATTTGTTTTGGAAGGAATCGCCTCTACCCAAGGGGATACATATTCCACAGCAAGTAGAATATATTGATAACCCGAAGACGATGGAAATGGGCCCATAAAATCAATCCCCCACACATTGAACAACTCCACTTCGATTACATTGGTCATTGGCATCTCGTGTTTCCTTGAAATGTTTCCCATTCGGCCGACACTGGTCACATTGTTGCACAAACAAATGCGGATCATTAAACAAAGTGGGCCAATATAGCCCACTTTGCAATACCTTCGCTGCGGTGCGAGTGGGGCCAAAATGTCCTCTAGAGGGAGCGGAGTGACACTGTTGTAGGACTCCATCCCATTCTTCTTGAGGTACGCATCTTCTTATGATTTTGTCCGCGCACCTCTTAAAGAGTAGGGGTCATCCCACATGTAGAACTTTACATCATGTAAGAATTTCTTCTTTTGATACGGTGTGATAGATCCGGAGGTAGAACTCCAGCCAGACCAAGTAGTTGACAAAGTCCGCATACCACGGAAACTTTGCCTCAAGCATGAGTAATCGTTCATCAGGAAACTCCTATTTTATTAATCCCGTACTTTCTTTTGCTCCCTCTTGATTTTCTAATCGAGACAAATGGTCTGCTACCACGTTCTCGCATCCTTTCCGGTCCTTGATTTCCACATCAAACTCTTGCAATAATAAGATCCATCTAATCAACCTCGGTTTCGCATCCTTCTTGTCAAAGAGGTATTTAATAGCCGCATAGTCGGTATGCATAATCGTTTTCGTCCCGATCAAGTAAGATCAGAATTTATCGAATGCGAACAATTTTTCTCGGTTGTGGTATAATTCTGTTGAGCACTGTCCAATGTTCGACTTGCATAGTAGATGGATCTGAACAATTTTTCCCTCTTTTGACCGAGAACAGCCCCAACCGCAAAGTCGCTTGCATGACACATCAGCTCAAATGGTTGACTCCAATCTAGGGCGACGAGTATAGGTGCGGTCACCAATGCTGTCTTCAACGTTTGAACGCCCGCAAACATTCATTGGAAAAAATGAAAGCAAAGATCTTTTTCTAGCAATTCGCTCGATGGCTTAGAAATTTTAGAAAAGTCACGGATAAACCTTCTGTAAAATCCGGCATGGCCCAAGAAGCTCCGAATGGCTTTCTCGTTTGTAGGAGGTGGTAACTTCTCAATTGCTACAATCTTTGCCCGATCAACTTGCAAACCTGCGAAAGAGACTCGATGACCCAGCACAATACCATCGCGTACCATAAAATGGCACTTTTCCCAATTGAGTACCAGGTTAGTCTCCTCACATCGCTGTAAGACTAAGGAAAGATTGTGAAGACAACTATCAAAAGAATTACCGAACACAGAGAAATCATCCATAAATACCTCCATAACCTTTTCAATTAAATCATGAAATATAGCCATCATACAACATTGGAAAGTGGCCGGTGCATTACATAACCCAAATGGCATGCGACGGAATGCAAATGTACCATAAGGACACGTAAATGTCATTTTTTCCTGATCTTCTGGTGCAATCATAATTTGATTATACCCGGAATAACCATCTAAAAAGCAATAATAGTCGTAACCTGCCAAACGATCCAACATCATATCGATAAAGGGAAGAGGAAAATGATCTTTTCGAGTGGCGTCATTAAGTTTTCTATAATCAATACATATTCGCCACCCGGTAACAATTCTAGTAGCAATTTGTTCCTCATTCTCATTAGTCACAATCGTTATTACCCCCCCTTTTTTTCGGCACCACTTGTACGGACTTACCCATGAACTATCGATATAGCATAAATGATCCCAAGCATCCAACCATTTCAACACTTCCTTCCTAACCACATCTTGCATGATAGGGTTTAGTCGTCTTTGGTTTTGCACTGATGGTTTATAAACATCTTCCATCCGAATTTTATGCATCACAACGGATGGACTTATGCCTTTTAAATCAGTTATAGACCATCCTAGTGCCGACTTATGTTTTCGTAAAACCCTTAACAGTTTATCAAGTTGAGTAGGAGTGAGAAGAGATGAAATGATTACCGGATTTGCATTATTTGCCCCAAGGAATGCATATTTGAGGTGTTCAGGTAATTGCTTGAGTTCCGAAGTCGATGTTGCTATTTCAGGGTCACGCACGGGCAGCCCGTGCTCAAATAAGATGGCCCGTGTGCTCTTCAGAGACTTCAATTCTTCCCTCAGCATCACGCACGGGTTGCCCGTGCGTGGACCCATAGGTGGTGCGTCTCTGCAAGTTTGGCTCCCTTATTTCTGGCTTTGCGTTCTCGCCTCTTGCGCTCTTAGGTAGTTCCTGCATATGATCTAAGGCATAAACATAGTCGTACAAATCTTGGTTATCAAAATCAAGTATAACACTCGACATTGAGCACGAGTGGGTTAGACCAAATTCCAAATCATCTGTAGACAATGTATGATCAACATAATCCTCAATGCATGAACTAACTATATCCAAAAAATTACGATTCTCCACCGAATCATGAAATTTCATTGCCTTATATATAGAAAATAAAACATGCTCATCATTAACACGTAATGTGAGCTCCTTTTGCACATCTATTAAGGCTCCCGTGGCTAGGAAAGGACGTCCAAGTATCAGTGGAACGTCTCGATCTTCTTCCATATCCAAGACCAAGAAATCCACGGGGAATATAAATTTATCAACTTTTACCAATACATCTTCAATAATTCCCCTTGGATACGTAAGTGATCGGTCTGCAAGTTGCAATGTCACCATAGTTGGCTTCACATCGCCTAATCCAAGCTTCCTGAAAATGGACAAAGGCATCAAATTAATACTTGCCCCCAAATCACATAACGCTTTATTAAAGAAATTACCACCAATAGCACAAGGGATAGTGAAACTCCCCGGATCTTTCAGTTTTTGTGGTAGCTTTCTTTGGATAATTGCACTACATTCTTCCGTCAAATTCACCGTTTCAAAGCTTGTCATCCTCCGCTTTTTTCGACATAACATCCTTAAGAAATTTCGCATAGTTTGGCATCTGTTCTAGTGCGTCTGCAAAAGGAATGTTAATGTGCAATTTCTTAAATATATCAAGGAATTTGGCAAATTGATCATCAAGCTTTTTCTTTTGAAATCTTTGAGGAAAGGGAAGAGATATAGGCAACTTAGATATATTCGAGTTATATGATGATTTTAGCTTCTCAGCCCTTGTTTGTTCCGCCTCTTTGTTCTCTTCTTTCCTATTTTCTTCAATATCATCCTTCATCACGGATTCTCCCGCTTCCGGCCTCGATGCTTCATCTGAAAGTTTCAGATTCCCAGATTTTTCTTTAGGCCCCTCATATTCCGTACCGCTTCGTAAACGAATCGCCTTGCATTGTTCCTTAGGATTCATTTCCGTATTACTTGGAAATTGACCCTTGTGATGTTGACCACCCACAATTGTAGCCAATTGACCCATTTGAGTCTCCAGATTCTTTATCGAGCTTGTCACTTGTTGTTCTATCTTATCCATCCGAGAGTCTTGCTTAGTGAGGCGGTTCCTCGTATCATTCATGAATGCATTAGATTGATTTATGAAGGAGGTGAGTGCATCTTCCAACGACGATTTTCCTTCCCCATTTCCGCCTCCACTTGAAGCATTAAATCCAGGCGGAGGTTGTAACACATTCTTTGTATTTGCGTAGGAAAAATTTCCATGATTTCTCAACCCTGGATGGTAGTGCTTTGGGTTTGAATTATTAGGAAATTGTTGAAATTCGATTATTCACATAACTTACCTCTTCCATCGGATATAGAAGAGCTTCACTACCCATGCTCGTGCACCGCTTCCTCGCCCCCTTCCAATACACTCAATTGAGTTGTCAAAGCCGCTACTTGTGCCGTCCATGTTTTAATTGGGTCCGAATCCGAGATTTCGGCTACTCGTTGTACATTAGATCTTTGGATGGCCACTAGTAGCTGTTTATGGCCATTTCTTCAAGAAGGTTCAAGGCATCTTGTGGAAACCTTGCCAACAATGCTCCTCATTGCGGCATCCACAAAGGCCCTCGTTTGTCCCATTAAATCATTGTAGAAGAAACATAACTGTTGATCCTCTGGAAACCCATGTTGTGGACATCTACGTAACAAATCCCGAAACCTTTCCCAAGCCTCGTACAAAGGCTCTGAGTCGAACTGTCGGAATTGAGTAATCTTGCTTTTGAGCTGCAAAGTTTTGCTCGGTGGAAAGAATTTAAACAAAAACTTTTGGCTTAGTTCGTCCCATGTGCTTACACTGCCTTGCGTCAAAGTACCCAACCAATTTCTCGCCTTATCCCGTAAAGAGAATGGGAACAGGCGCAATCTTATGGCGTCATCCGAGACTCCGTTCATTTTGATCGTATTGCATATTTGGATAAAATGTGCAAGGTGAGAGTTAGGATCTTGATTGCGAACCCCAAATCGATTCTCTGTTGCACCATATTGATCGAGTGCGGTTTGAGCTCGAAGTTGTTGGCATTGATAGGAATATGGGCAATACCACCGTAATTACGATTCGTTTGTGGTTGAAAGTAATCACGAATGGTTTGCTGTTGAACCGGTATCGGTAACTCGTTTCCACCATTGTTTGCCGGTATTGGTAACTCATTCAAATCCCCCATCATTGGATTGTGTTGTCTTTCAGCCCGTCTAGTGGTAGCACTGATTTTTCTCGCGAAAGCCTCGACTTCCGGTATAAGCGGTATCAAGTCCCCTTGCCTCGAGCGTGTGTTTATGGACTACCTGGACCAAACTAAAAGAAACAAGTCAAATAATGAAGAATTAAAGTGAATCCAAAAATGTAAAAATAAAATTGTCTAAATTAAAATTAATTCTATCTATCGCAATATTAGCACCAAAAATTGTATTAGTCCCCGGCAACGGCGCCAAAACCTAGTTCGCCTTATTTTTAGCTTCACCGCAAGTGTACGGTGTAATTTATAGAATAGGGTAAGCAAGGTCGTATCCACGGAGACTGATAAATTAATATGCTAAGTATTGATCTAAGATAGTCTTATTTTTATTTAGACGATCGAAATTGGATGATTGTTGTATTGAGATTAAGACAATTTAAATCACTAAAACACAAGATTAAGATAACACAAATTATAGAAGTATCAAGATAATGAAATGGATTTCCGAGTTAAGGTTTCGACTAATAATCCTCTTGTTGTCCAGTTTAATCAAGCCACGTTATTATCAATATTCCTATAAGACGATCACAAAGTTATTTTATCTTCCCTCTCGAGATGCATATAAAACGTAGATTGAAATACTTATGCTAGCATCTCTACTCAACATGAAGCATTCAACTCCCAAAAGTTTAAAAGATCAAATATCCTCACAAATATTTACAAACCTCTCGATTCATGCAAATATTTGTGTCGAGTATTCAAGATCTAATATTGAAACTCATCTCTCGAATTATGAATCAATATATCAAACAAGTTAAATCATTGATCAAGTGATAAAACAAGAATAAGCTCAAAATACTCAAATAGACTTCAAGATAATAACTTCAACTAAGATTAAAACATCCAACAAGAGTTCATCGATCTACTCCCAAAACCCGGAAATCTCAAGAGTTTAGCTACACATGATTTCTAAACAACTAATAACCAAATTGTTCAAAGCCATTACAAATGAAAATGAAAGATTGAAACTAAAAGAGAAGCAAGAAAAACTTAGGAACGTCAACAATCTCTCAATATATCTCCATTTTTCAAGCTCCGATGCAACCCGATTGTCTCCTTGATATCTTCTTCCAAGAGTTGACCCTTGTCTTGTGTTGTAGATCCCAAAAATGCCAGAATCTCCTGGTGTGCGCCCCAAAAAGCCTTTTTAAACCCAAATCAGTTTAGGGCATAATCTTTGCCAGATTATGGGATTCAGCCAAGACGCACAGGTGGTGCGTCGAGCACGGACTACCCGTGCGCCACCCCTGTTGAAATAATTCCGGGTCTCTCAGAGAGCGCACGGGTGGTGCGTAGGAGGAGCACGGGCTACCCGTGCGCCATCCCGATTGAACTCATCTATTCTCCGTAGGGCGCACGGGTCATGTGTCGGTGCATGGGCTACCCGTGCGCCATGTCGCAGCCTCTAAATTTCTAAATTCGGGGTGCACGGGTGGTGCCTAAGGCACGCCCAACCCGTGTGCCCCCTGTCTTTTCCTTAGACGCTCAACTTTCGCTCTTTTTGACTTTACTTTTCGTATACTCACTCAATTCTCCGTGTTTCCACTTTGCTATCCTCGTATTCGTATTCAATTTGCTTCAAATATCATGAAATTCCTACAAAATAAGCAAAGTGTAATATCTTTTCCACAAGGAGTGAATATGTAACATTTAACGCGAGTATGTGCATGTTTACCCATCATTATAGCCAGAAATACGCCTCAAAATACATGCAAAACTCACACCTATCAATTCTCGATGACAAATGTGCTTCCGTTCTAGCACCCTCACCAAAACTTGTTGTTATTCCTTCCCTATTGACAAAGAATAGGAGGACAATGGCACCTCACAAGCTAGCTGTTAAGAAACAGAAGGCAGCAGAGTCAGCCATCATAGCTGAAGAACCAGAAGAAGAATCCAAAGTCCCCCTGGAAAGAAGAACCAGGAGACGACTTGTGAAGGCTGCTGAGAAAGTTGTTGAGACAGTTGTATCCACCACAGCTGTAAACTCAGACAGCTACCACCGTTGTCTAGCAGAAATCAAAGGATGACGATGGTGAGCAAAGCACTGTTGAAGGAAATCAAGAAGTTGCCCCCCAAACAACAGCTGAGCGAGTTGATGCTGAAGTAGCTCAAAATAGTTCAACTGCCCCTAAAAGAGCTGCATCTGAAGAAAGTCAAGATAATTTAGTTGTCAGTCCTCAAACTGAATAGTTGTTGATGAGGTGAATAAGGCTATGAAGAGCATGTCCAAGAACCTATGGATGAATGTCCAGACTCCCCAGCCTACCCAGATATTGAAGACAGGGCACACATGGAGGCGATGAAAGTTAAGTGCCAGTCGAATCCAAGAGAAAAGAAGAAAAAAGATACTGCCAATTAAAAAAGAAACTATCGTTTAAGAGGATCTACCGCGTCTCATGCATAACACCGATAAAGGCACAGGGGTTGTCAAAGAAACATCTAGTTTTGAAGAATATTTTGGTATGAGTATGGAAGACCTTGAGAATCCCCCTATGTTTTGGGATGATATAGATATGTTATGTGATGATGATTTACAAGAATATTCGCCTATTACTTCTCAAGGTAATGATTCTGGGAATGGTGGTGTTGGGGGTGGTGAGGCAGCAGCAAGGGAACATGTCAAACAAGGTGGTGGGCACAAAAGTGGGCATGGCGATGGAGGTGAGCCAAGAAGTCGGCCAAGCAGTAGGAATGAACATGAGCACGAAAATGGGCACGATGGCGGGTAGGAATATAGAAAGAGTTGTGGGCAAGAGTACGGGAAAGATGATGGGCAACAACGTGGGCATGAAGATGGTGGGAAGGAGTAAGGTGTTGGGTGAGGCAGTTATGTACATATATAAAGAACCCACACATGCATGCCCACCTCTAGCTATTATTGTCGAAAGATAAATTCAGTGTGGACATAATTATGACAAAGCTTGGAGAGCAAAGGAGGAAGCAATTAAATTGGCTAGAGGTTCTCCTGAAGATTCATCCAAACAACTTGATGCTTACTTAGAGCGAGTCCAACAAGTCAATCGTAGAACTGAGTCTGAGATTGAGGCTAATGAAGTTTCATGGCATTAGATGTTTGTATACGTTGATTTTGGACATGTATTCGACCCGTATTGGTAGTATATGGTACACATCTCAAGAGAAAGTACCGAGATATGCTACTAGTGGCTATCAGTATGGATGGGAACAACCAAATTTATCCTTTAGCATTTGTCATTGTCGACTCGGAGAATGATGCTTCATAGAAATGGTTTCTTGAAAAGATAAATGGCTTATTGGCAGAGAAGAAAGATTTGGTTATTATCTCAGACCGCAATCTATCTATTGCCAATGCCGTTAGGGAAGTTTTCCCAGACGCACACCATGGGATTTGCATCTACCATCTAAGATAGAATGTTGTTGCCAAATTTAAGGATGTTGATGTTTCAACTCTACTCTATTGTGTCACTAAGACATATAATGAATTGGAATTTCGACATATCGTGAACGATATATATTTTGTATCTAGTGATATATATAACTACCTGACGACTGAAAATATACAGAAGGAGCAATGGGCTCGTGTGTATTTTCCAGGTAGAAGGTATGCATCATGACTACCAACATCGCAGAGAGTCATATGCCAGAGATGCTAGGGAATTCCCTCCGTTGGCCCTTTTGGATGCAATCTTGATGATATTAATGAGGTGGTATGCAGAATGACGTAATATGGCCGTGAAGATGAAATCTTCATTGACATATTAGCTGAGAAAATTGTTCGAGAGCGCGATGAAAATAGTAGGAGGATGGATTTCCAAACATCGCATTTCTACACGTATTGTGTACTTGATGGTGATAGGAATGCCGAGGTCGATTTGAATGCAAAAAAATGCACATGTGTTGGTCCCAAGGGGTGTGAGTGTAAGGTTAGAAGGGGGGGTGAATAAACCTTACCAACTTTTTGATTTAGTCCTTTTAAATGTTCGAGTTAATACTTCACAGTTTGTGTCCTTGGTGGACACTAATTTAGTTAATCGAGAGTTAGTCACTCAACGGCACTCGATCGAGCCGTTGATAGAATAACTCATTTGTTAAGACTAAAGACTTAGCTCAACTGTGGTTTGTTTTTTGGAAGACTTAACACCCTTAAATTTGGTTTAGTTTTGATTTAATACTTGGTTTTAGCACTTAGAGATTATCAAGTGGATAGCAAATTTATCGTGAGTTAAACAAATAAGATGCATGAATTAAAGTCTTTGAAATGTAAATGACACGATAAGTTTTTATAGAGGTTCGAAGATGGGGTAATTCTTCTACTCCTCTTTTCTCCAACTCCTGGAGGAATCCACTAAGTATTGATCAAGATACTGAGTGGTAACAAATCCAGATACAAGTCTTGATCACACACTGCTTGATCCTTTGGGACTCGGTCCTGGAGATGCCTTGGTCACACGCACCGGCTTCTCGTGCGACTCAATTCTTCAAAGGGCGTTGCCTTGCTACTACAGCCCACTTGCTCAAGCTCCTTGGATTTGATCACGAAGCCCTCCAAAAACTTGAGACTCGGTTCGACCTTGAACCTTTTACAATCCTCCGTGGAATGTAGACCCCTTGATTCTTCAAAAATTTTCTCTTCAAGCGATTGAAGCTATCTTTCCTTCACAGTGAGTGTTGGATTGATTTTCTTCGTAATGTAGCTTGAGGATTGATCTTGAATGATTTGAGAATATCTTAGGTTACTGATTCAAATGTTTGCTTGAATGTTCGTGGTTCAGGTAACCTTCTCTCGAGTTATTCCTCGGCCTTTTATAGTGATCTTTCAAAAATCAGTCCGTTGAAGAGATATGCTTATTTTTGAAAGTCACTTGTGGTCGTTGGCTTGTCTTGTTGCGGTCCTTGGAATTGCCACTTCGTCGTATGAATTGTTCTTGACTTTTCGAGTTCGACATGGTGCGTGCTTCCCATTGGTTTATTCCTTTTGCACGCTCGGGTGAGCACTTCAAGAAAGGTAGTATGGAGGTATTACTTGTTTAAGTAATTCTCTTGATTTTCGGCAACGGATCTCTTTCGATTGTCTTGACTTGACTACATTTTCTTCACATCCCCAGGTGACTTGAGTCGCTTCCAATCATTTGATGACTCTTACGTCACTTCAACCTTGAGACTTGGTTGTTTCTTGAGTTGACTTTGATCGATACTTTACTCACCGCATCTCACCGCACCTTGATCGAGTTCCGTCATCTCTTCTTTGCCATACTCGGTTGTCTTGCAAATGAGTCTTCCTTCTAGTCTCCATTGTCTTCTTGCATGTTTAGGCATAGCCGACTTAACTCGGTTTGACCCTATCTATTACAATGCGAGTTTACAACGAAAATGGGGTACCAACTTCCTATTCTAAGTTTTACATGGCATTCATCAAAATCTATAAAATGATTACCCAACAATTTCCCCCTTTTTGATGATGCCAAAACTTAAAACATCCATACAATTATTTAACAGCAAAGATACATACAGACAAATGTAGAACCACAGAATGTATGTTTAGAATCGATCTTTTATTGATCATAACATCCTTGTTCTTTACATAGTCACATGAGTGTATCGAGCTTAAACCAACAAAAATGTATCGAGTTTAACCAGGGCTTAAGCTAACCATGATGTCCTATGTTTACACAAGTATAGAGTTTGTACAGTTTTATATAGTATACAGAAGACTTACATAAAATGTATTTACATAGTAAAATACATGAAGGGGTGGACAACAACACTTCATCTCTTTCGCTTCCTCCCTTTTTCATCTTCTTCTTGACATCTTCATCTTCGATCTTCTTTTCTTTTTCTCATCTTCACCGCTTTCTTCTTCTTTTCATACGCCTTCCGGGCAGCCTTCATCTCTTCTTAGTCTCTCTTGTCTCCTCTCATAGCTGAGTTTGTCTTTTATTTTCTTCTTCAATTCTTTTCACATACTCAAGCATTGTTCTTAGCCACTTGCAGATTGGCTACTTCGTCAAAACCAGCCAGTAGATCCCTCCTTTCTTGCCTGGATCTATGTACTCAATGTTTTTGGGCAGAGATCTAGGTCCGAAACCTCTTCCTCCACCACACGCTTCTTCCTCTACCTCCGGGCGTGTATTGTCGGGGTCTTCTTCTTCCCGGTGAGTGACTAGCGGAGTGACCAGCAGAGTGATCGCCGATGAGTCGTCGCTGTCGCCTTCTTCACATAGTGTGAGACCCTTTTCCAAGATACAAGTCCCAGGCTTGAGCCATGGACATGTTTGCGAAGTATCCTTCGATGCGTAGCGTTTTAAATTCATCAACCGATCTTGGCTCGATTCGGCATCCGAGATGGCATTAGTGTCTCTCGTCTCTTTGGAATGCCTCCATGTTGTTTTGAGAATATCCATAACTCGGGCATTCATCCTTCCTTCCACTTCCTCCATCCCTCGCTTCATTGTCTTTCTCTTTTCACCATTGGTACAAAGCAGTGTTGGAGTGGCAGAAGTCATGAAAGTTTGATAATATCATTGTGACAAGACTTTGTTGGGGTTTTAGCAATCATCAAGGTCACATCTTTCGATCCTTCCCCCTCAACAGACTTCCCTTTCTTTTCTTTTAATACTTCCTCATTTGTCTTTGCCTTCAGATTGCTCCCTCCTTCTCAACTTCGATCCCTTCAGTGCTTTTAGGTATTCCTTTTCCCCCTTTTTGGCATCATCAAAGGAGAGAGAAACCACGAAACAAACTAGCAAGCGGGAAGTCGAGTCTGGCCGATAGTCGAGTTCGCTTCGAGTCGCTGCTGGAGTATGTTGCGCAAAACTCGAGCAAGTAGCGTTGGATTGACTTTAATCAACTTCATCTCAGCCATGAGAAGGTGAATTTTCGATCCATGTTTTCTTCCATACGCAGAGCTCATTCTTATTTTGCTCACGCACGATTTTATCTCAAGATGTGAGATTCATGCATTTGCTCAATGTGTTCTTTCAATTTTGTCTTTGCATCGGCATTCTCGGCTCGCGGACCAATAGCTTGTTGAACAATGTTCAAGTATCTAGCTTGTTCCACACGCATTGTTTCTTCTTTGTTGCCACCACTCCCGGATTCTCGACTATTATGCCTCTCAAGTCGGTAGTAAGGTTGGCATCTCTGTTATCTAGTCTCATGTCCATCGAGGCCTGGTGCCTCTCCATCCGTTCAATTTCAGCAAATAATGCTTTGAACACCTCCCGAACTTTAGTTGTTCCTCTATTTCGGTGACGGCCAAGCGGCGTCAAAATCATAGTCAAATCGAACGATAGTATCGATGGAATGACAGGATCAGTGCGGAAGCGCTCGAGATCTTTTTTCGACTCTTCGGGAGGTCGGGTACCTCCGAGAGAAGGGAAATGATTCTACAAAGGGATCATCACGGGCAATCGGGATTTGTTCAATGATGAGTGGTGCTCGTGAAGTTCCTTGTGGAGTCGAACCCGCTGCTGCGGCCTTGGGGAGCCTGCAGATGGACTGTTTCACTGGGGTCTCATAGAAGTTGTGAAGTTGACCACTTGTCGAGCCTCATTGTCTCAACGCCTTCATCGGTCTGTTGGTTTTTCCAAGTGAGTTGGTGGTCCTCGGCCTTATCGAAGCGTCATCGGACGATGATGAGATTTCCATGGGTGGCTCATCAACAAAGTTGAAAGTTTGACGAGTAGTCTTGAGGTCGACTTACTCGTGGTTGGAACATCCTCGGTGAATCTTTTGGATCGATCCACGAGGGGATGACTCGACTTCATCGTCTCCTTTCGATCCTAGAAAGGTTACATCAAGATTATCTGGGAATCGTGAAGCGCACTTATCTCCTTTTCTCGATGGATCAATGATAGCAGGAGGGATGTTTTGTACTTCGACTTCATGCCCGGGAAGTCTCAACCTCCCGTTGGCCTTCATTACCTCCCCCGCAGTCTCAAGCGCAGCGAGGCTGGACATCCCTTTCGACGATGTCATTGTCTTAGGGTCTTCTGCGGTGGCATCCATTTGAGTCTCAACTCCATGGATTGTACTTCGTCGCCCCAGTGTTAACTCCCGTGGTTGTTCCTTCCTCGTGCCTCGACCGCATCAGTGGCGTCATTAGCCTTCGGAGCGAGATGGCACCTCACCGAGACAGTCTCAAGTACCGAGCCTCGTTGATGACAACTTGATGTGTACTTTGTGTTTGTTCATTCTCCACTTCGCCTCCTAGATTCATTGTGGAGTCATTTTGCAAAGCATCCTCCGACCTTGCTGCAGTGGAGGAGTTTCCCCTCGGGCACACCACCGGTGAGTGACTTGGAATGGGGTCACTCATCTCCGGACTACTGTTTCCACCGAGTATTCAGCCGTTGGGGCGGTGGTAAGACACCTTCATTAGGGGTTGGCTCGATGGGGTCCCCACCATCTTAGTTTCATTGCCGTTCCTTAATTCCTTCTTCCGAGTGAGTGGGAAGTGGTGGCAAAGAATAACGGTGGCAATATGATGCACCACTCCCATTGGGTCTATCTCTTTGTGTTTTGGAGGACTCTCATGGTCCCTTCATCATTCTTTGCTCATGAAGGATTCTCGATTCTTGCATTGCTTGCTGCATTTGCAACTCTTCTGCGGGCAAAGAACAGGTCCATATCCTCATCACTTTCTCGATAGGACGTCAAAGTGAGGATGTGTATGTTTTGTGGTGCGGTGAGAGGGCATCTTTGGCCTTCTCACGTGCCTCTGCGTCCTCACCGCTTTAGCCTGTTCATTTTCTTTTCGAATTTCTAGTATATTTATGCAATTATCCTCGTCAAGGGCTTGCAAAGACGTGTCCACCTCAAGAAATCAAGAGTTCTTCTTCCTCAAAGAATGAACTCGGATTTTCAAATTGCACTCGGATAGGCTCGCCTTCCATTTTCTCCACTCTCGCAGACGATTTTGGATGTCTGGATACAATGGAGAGTGCATGATTACACCTTCAGCAGCCTCATTGCGGTGGAGAGACAACCCGATGTTAACAGGTGATTTGGTTGTCTCGGTGTGCCTTGTTCCTCGCTTGTTCTCGTTTACATAGTGGGTCATCGAAGTTGCCTCTGGCTGATCGGCCTCAACAGACTTGGCAGTTTCATCAATCATTTCGGAGACCACTTCTCCAGCTAGTCTCGGTATCTTCTCCAACCGAGTGGTCGACTCAGCCGGTTTCTCAAGCTCGGAATGCTTGAAAATTCTTCTTCTTCTCCTTGTTTGTACCGGAGGGATTTGGTTCGGATAGAGTTTCTTCGAGTCTTAGGCGGCGTTGGCGGTCGTTGTTTTTTCCGAGGAGCTGGCCTTTTGGCTTATTAGTTCTCCTTTTCTTGATGACCGGAGAAGGTATTTGGGATTCCTTCTCTCTGCGGCTGCAGGGCAGGAGACACTACTGTTGTAAAGGGGCGGTGACTTTATTTGAAAAGGGCGAGGAGCAGATTTGTTTTTCTTTCTTTGCAGGGGCGATTCTTAGCTTTAGCGCAGGGCAGCCTTCTTTGGTGGAGAGGAGACAACATTTGTATCTTTGTGGTCACTCCCCCTCACTGTGACGCCTCTCTTAGCGTCGGCTCTCTTCGTGCGCCGAGAGAGGTTTGATTTGAACATCCTCTTGTTTACATGGAACGCCTTTCCATGTCCAAGAGGGACTCCTTTACCTCCATCACCGGCCAATCACAGACCGTATCCTAGGAAGCCTCCAAACGTTCCGCTCTCCTTGAAGGATTTGTTCCCAACGTTCGCAGAGTCCGCCAAGACAAAAGCCTCGGCCGATTCACTTTCGTTTCTTCAATGATCACAGCCATTACGATCCATTTTGCTTTGGATAGTTGGTCAAAGCCGCCAAATTTGATGTCTATGCATTTGGCAACGATGTCCAACAATTTGTGGTAGTCCTCCTTCAAAGATCCTCTTGTTAGTGTGTAGACTATCTTTTCAAAGATCGGTCTTGGCTACTTCCTTCCAAGCAAGCAGCCAAGTCAACAAAAGCTTCATTGATTTCTCGGTGTTCCTTCCGCCAAGAATTTAGCAGTGTTCTCGCCAAATCCTTTGGCGTAATGATGAACTCCTTCCCCGTGAACAGAGGATTTGATCCCCTCATCGTGAATCTCAGCGTTCACGTAGAACTGTGCGACCTCTTCCACATAGGTCATCGGAAACTCCATCGTCGAAATGGTTTTAGCCCAAGACGTTTCTAGTTTTTCAGCGATCTTCTTTACGAGAGCTTCATCGGACCCCTGTTTGACCATACCCTCGAAATCCACAGTAGACTCGGTGTGGATTTGCTTTCTTAGCTTGACAAAATCATGAGTAGATGCCATTTTTCAGTATTTCACCGAACGAAACTTAGAAGGTGATTTGAAGATTGATAGGGTTTTGAGAGAGAGTTTTTTTTGCCTTTGCTTTTGAGAGAGAGAAATGAACAGTTTTTGGTAATGTGTGAGGGAAACGGACGAAAATGGTTTAAGTATGGTTCATGAAAGGACGTGCGGGTAGTTTTTGAAATGTGATCGAAATCAACGGCTTAGATTTTGCATGCCGATTAGCATTTAATGTCTCGTATTTAATGAGGCAGGATTTATATCCAATCATAAGCTTGGTGTGCAGCTTTTGCCTGTACACGTCATAATTATCGACGTCATTCTTAAAAACATTCCCGCTTAGTAAAAATGATGCGTTTTTGTCACTTTGCTCATAAATGACTCGGCTTATCCCTTAGCCGATTTAACTCTTCTTCTCACAGATTCTCCTAGTGACTCGGTGTCGCCTAACTCGATGCATACTGTCTTTCCGATACGGCTATTTCACTTAGTTGATTTGAGATTCACCTCTTTTTCCTTTTTCGTGTTGCATTTCTTTTCTTTGAGTCTCGAGTGTCACTCACTCAATTAACCCTAACTCATGCTTGAGTTCTTCAAATCTTGACTCACATAATGGTTTTGTGAATATGTCGCCAATGCTTTTATCGGTTGAAATATATTCCAAGGTGATGTCCTTCTTTTCAACATGATCTCTTATGAAGTGATATCGACATCGATATGCTTTGTTCTTGAGTGCAACACGAGATTTTGAGTGATTGCAATTGCACTTGTGTTATCACACATGATTGGAATTTCCTTTTCTTCAACTTCATAGTCTCTCACTGCTTTGTCTCATCCATAGGGCTTGGGCACAAATAAATGCCCGCAGCCTATGTATTCTCGCTTCAGGTGTAGAGGTGGCTATTGAATTTTGCTTTTTGCTAAACCAGAAATTAGCTTTGTTTCAAGCATTTGACATGTGCCTCGAGGTGTTCTTCCTGTTAACTCTACATCCAAAGATAGTCGAGTCCGAATAGCCAATTAGCTTGAATCCACCTTCCTTTGGATACCATAAGCCAACTTCTTGGCTTCCTTTCAAATATCTCAAGATCCTCTTGGCTGCAGTCATATGGCTTTCTTTTGGAGTAGATTGAAATCTTGCACATACACCTACAGCAAAGGTGATGTCTGGCCTGCTTGCTGTGAAATAAAGTAATGATCCAATAAGTGCTCTGTATCTTGTTTGATCTACAGGCTTGCCATCTACATCCATGTCCATTTTGGTGATGTATTCATTGGTATTTTCACGTAAGACTTCTCTTCCATGCCAAATTTCTTCATTAAATCTCTCGGTGTATTTTATTTGACTTATGAAGGTTCCATCCTTCATTGTTTCACTTGGAGTCCAAGGAAGAATGTCACTCTCCCATCATGCTCATTTCGAATTTGCTTTGCATGAGGTTTGAAAATTTATCACACAGTTCTTTGTTTGTGGATCCAAAAATAATGTCATCCACATATATTTGAACAAGCAATATACTCTTCGCATCTTGAATTCTGAAGAGTGTTCTATCCACTTTGCCTTTTGTGAATCCGTTCTCAGTCAGGAATTGTGACAAAGTATCATACCATGCTCTGGGTGTCTGTTTCAATCCATATAGAGCTTTCTTGAGTTTGTATACCTTATCTCCAAGAGTCTTCTGCTCAAATCCTGGAGGTTGTTCAACATGTTAGATAAATGTTTTTATCATGATTTTGATGATTTTGTTCAAATGAGTTTTTATACCAAAACAATGTCCCTAAATGTTGTCCCAACACTTCCGATCGATCTAAAATGTTTTTACTATTTTTTGGAGTATTTCTTGAAGCTAATATTCGATTTAAAATTGGACAACACTTTTGTTTCAGCTCGACCGGCCGCCCTATAGGGCAACCCGCACTGAGTTGAGTTTTGAAACAGAAAATGGGTCGTAAGAAAAAAAAGGCAGGCAACCGGTCGACCAGGTGGGCGGCCGTCGACCAGTGGGCGACCGGTGTGGTCGGCCGGTCGACCGGGCGGGCGAATTGCACCGCAAGTTGGATTTTTGTTCCGCACTTCTCTGTTTCGTGAAAAACGCTCGGCAACAGTCCACGGTGACTGGGCGGCGACGGTCGCACCCCCTTCGACCGGTCCCCTGTGTAAAATTCGCTGAATTCAATTTCAATCTTATCTCGCGACGGTCGAACCCCATGTTTGACAAACAAACTATCCGCGTTTTGCATGACTTTTCCCTATTTTGTGGGATTGATTTCTAACAGCTATATTGATGATTTTAAATGGTTTCTTTTGCAGCAAATCACTCCCCAAGGAGGAGCCAATGTCTGGAAATCAAAGCCAAGACCTCTCCTATAAATAGAGGCTTCATTCAAGCAACAAGACATAACACTCCATACAAGCAAAGAGCAAACAAAGCAAACACTTTCATATATCTTGTTGTATTAGCCTTTTAGCACTTTCACTTGCACAAATTTGAGGTCTAGGCTTTCAATTCTTGATTACACTTGTACTCATATTGTATCAATCATTATTGAGTTGTAATCTTGATTTTGGTCATCATTCAACACAAGACATCCTTGTGAGTATTCTTGTGGTAAGAATACACTTGGGTGATTTAGGTGATAGGTGTTTGAAGGTTGTGGTAATCTTCAAAGGTGTTGTAAAAGGATTGTGGTAATCCTCAAGGTGGTGTAAGAGGGTTGTGGTAATCCTCAAGGATTTGTATTAATTTTGGTAATTAATAAAATTCTTTTTCTTTTCGAAATCCATCCCGGATATACTGGGGTGGTAGAGGATTAGGCCCTAGGTGGGTTGAACCTCTTTAAATCGACGAGTGTTGTTTAATTTCCGCATTTACATTCTCGTCTTTGGTTGATTATTTGAAAAAGAGGGCAAAATTTGAAAAACCGAGATAATCTATTCACCCCCCCCTCTAGATTATCGTAGCCACTTGGACTAACAAGTGGTATCAAAGCCAAACTCTTTGGCTAGCTCGTTCCGAGTAAAGAGGAAAGATCCATGGCTACGAATGACGCTTATCTCACCACCGGCGCCTCCACCAACAAGCCACCATTGTTCGACGCCAACAACTACGCATTTTGGAAAGACCGTATGGAGTGCTTTCTACAAGGGTGCGGATTTGACATATGGAATGTGGTTATTGAAGGAGTTGATCAACCAACCAAGAAAATGGAGGATGGCACCTTGGCTCCTAAACCTTTCAAGGAGTTCGATGAAAATGACAAGAAGGCTTTCTCTCTAAACGGTAAGGCCTTAAATATTTTGCATTGCTCACTTACCGCCACCGAGTACAATCGCATACGAGGCATAAGGTCGGCACATGAGGTTTGGGAAAAATTGGAGACTATATATGAAGGGACAAAGAAGGTCAAGCAAGCTAGAAAGACCATGCTTGTTAAAGACTTTGAAAACTTTAACATGTATGATGGTGAAAGCATCTCCAAGATGGTGGAAAGGCTTGACAACATTGTCAATCCTCTTGTGGCCCTCGGTAAAGTTATCTCCGAAGAAGACAAGGTGACTAAGGTATTGAATGCTCTTCCGGCTCATGGTCCGAAAAGGTGACGGCAATCACGGAAGCACAAAATCTTGAGACACTCAAGTTTGACGAGCTCATCGGGAACCTCCTCATCTATGAAGTCTATCTCAAGGAGAGGAAAAATACCAAACCAACCATCAATCAATCGGGTATGCAAAATATTCCTAAAGGTCTTGCTTCCTCTTCTAATAATGCATACTATGATAATGATGATGATGATGAGGAGACGGCCGCACTTGTTCGAAAATTTGCAAAATTTGTGAATAAAAATAAAGCAAGAAAACCAAGAGATAATGCTTGCTTTAAGTGCGGAAAGCCCGGGCACTTCATAGCCGATTGCCCAAAACTCAATGAGGAGGAACAAAAGAAAAAGAAGCCTTTTTCCGAAAAAGAAGGCTCTAAATGCGGACGTCAAAACTTGGGATGAATTACTCGAGACATCCGACGAGGAAGGTGAAACCGAACATGGTCTTATGGCTATGGACGATGAAAATAATGAGGTACGCTCTAACTCCTCTACCTCCTCCTTAATTGATGAATTGCAATGTGATTTTGATGAGTTGCAAAATGAATTTCAAAAATTAATTGTTAAATACAAGAGTTTAAAGAAGGAGCATAAAGAGCTTAAAATAGAAAAGGATAAATTATTTACATCTTATGAGACTCTTGATCATGTTCATGCTATTACCCTTACTCAAATTCAAACTCTTGAAACCGAGAAACAAATGCTCACTAATGATATTGATAATTTGAAAAAGGATGTGCATCGTTTTAATTTAAGCACGGATAAGGTTACTAAAATTTTAGATGCACAAAGAGGTGAGCATTCAAAACAAGGACTTGGTTACAAACCATTTCAAAAAGTCTTTAAGAAAAATAACCAAGGTCCGACTTTCATACGTGCT
Organism: Rehmannia glutinosa; assembly: GCA_016081115.2. Lineage (NCBI taxonomy): Eukaryota > Viridiplantae > Streptophyta > Magnoliopsida > Lamiales > Orobanchaceae > Rehmannia > Rehmannia glutinosa. The sequence continues at coordinate 141,199,535 of CM071926.1, forward strand.
AGTAGCTCTCATACTCCTACTTGTTTTTATTGTGGCAAAATTGGACATTATGCTAATAATTGCAAATTGAGAAATAGCTCTAGTTATATTTGGAGACCCAAAGGTCTCAAAACTAACCCCATGGACCCCAAAATTATAGGGTACCTAAAAGAAATGATTTTGTAGGTAATAGGGGCTATAACAACCATGGAGGATTCGAAATGGCTCGTGGACAGCGGATGTTCACGCCATATGACCGGGAGGAGAGAGCTTTTTACCAACATCAAGCTTCAAGAAGAGGGTATGGTCATGTTCGGCAATGGCAAAGGAAAAATTCTTGGAAATGGAGAAATTGGTAACTCTTCTTTCTCTCTTTGTAATGTTCTTTTAGTAGAAGGGCTTAAGTTTAATTTGATAAGTGTTAGCCAACTTTGTGATTCAAATTATGATGTTTCTTTTAATAAAGAAAAATGCCTTATTCTTAAAAATGGTAATATTATTTGTGAAGCAAATAGAAAAGGCAATCTTTACAAAATTTGTACTAGTGATTTGGTTAGACAAAATGTTTCTTGTCTTGTCGCCAATAATGATTTAACGAGTTTATGGCATAGGCGACTCGGACATGTTGGATACAAGAATTTGAAAAATATTTACAAAAACCAACATGTAAAAGGACTACCCAAATTGAATTTTGAAAATCTTGGCTTATGTGACACTTGTCAAAAGAACAAATTAGTTAAGAGTAGTTTTAAGCCCAAAATGAAATTTCCACTACCAAACCCCTACAATTGCTTCACCTTGATTTGTATGGGGATATTGGTACTGGCTAGTCTAAGTGGAAAACATTACACTTTCGTTATTGTCGATGATTTTTCTAGATATACTTGGGCTCTTTTTCTTGCAAATAAAAGCGATGTCGTTAATGAGTTTGTTAAGTTGTGTAGACGCATTGAGAATGAAAAGGAAGATACTATTAAAACTATTCGAAGTGATCGAGGTGGAGAATTTGACGGTGAGTTTAGAGTCTTTTGTGAAACCAAGGGATATACACACAATTTTTCGGCTCCAAGGACACCTCAACAAAATGGTGTAGCCGAAAGGAAAAATCGGACGCTACAAGAAATGAGTCGGTCCATGCTCAATGAATTTTCTCTTCCAAAATATTTTTGGGCCGAAGCCGTAAGTACCGCTTGCTATGTCATTAATCGAGTTTATATTCGTCTAAAATGAATAAAACTCCATATGAGCTTTGGAAAGGAAGAACTCCAAATATTAGTTATTTCAAAATATTTGGATGTAAGTGCTTTATTTTGAATACAAAGGATCAATTGGACAAACTTGATCCTAAGGCCGATGAAGGAATATTTATGGGGTATTCAACCAAGAGCAAAGCATATCGGGTTTACAACAAGACTAGCATGGTTGTTGAAGAATCTATTCATGTCAAATTTAATGAAGCCTCGGGTGTTGAAAGAATACCCAATGACGATAGTGATGGAGAGGATATTGTTGAACCTATTGTTCAAAGTGATGCTCATAATGATAAACCTTCTATTTCATATGATCAACCTTCAAGTTCAAACGTTCCTCAAGAAGATAGGGGTGATACTTCGAATCTTCCCGTAGCATTGAAATTTAAGGGAGATCACCCAAAAGATCTTATTATTGGTGATCCCCTTGATAAAGTAATGACTCGAAGGAATTTTGCCGAGAAAGCTCTTATATCTCAAAAAGAGCCTAAAAATGCTAAGGAAGCTATTGAGGATGAAGATTGGTTTTTGGAAATGCAAGAGGAGTTGAATCAATTTGAAAGAAATGATGTATGGGAATTAGTACCTTGTCCTCCATCTCAAACAATTATTGGTACAAAATGGGTATTCCGGAACAAACTTGATGATCAAGGCAACATTGTTCGAAATAAGGCAAGGTTAGTAGCTCAAGGGTATTGTCAAGAAGAAGGTATTGACTATGATGAAACTTTTGCACCGTAGCACGTTTAGAAGCTATTCGTATTTTACTTGCCTATTCTTGTTTCAAAAATTTCAAACTTTACCAAATGGATGTTAAATCCGCTTTCTTAAATGGTATTATTCAAGAAGAAGTCTATGTAAAACAACCTCCGGGGTTTGAAATTTTTCTAGGCCTAATGATGTTTATAAACTTAAAAAGGCTTTGTATGGTTTAAAACAAGCACCCCGTGCATGGTATGATAGACTTAGCTCTTTTCTTTTGCAAAATGGTTTTACAAGAGGTAAAGTTGATACTACACTCTTTGTTTTTGAAAAAGGGCAAGATTGTTTACTTGTGCAAATTTATGTTGATGATATTATCTTTGGTGCTACTAATGAATCTTTGTGCAAGAAATTCTCCAAGTTAATGCAAGGTGAATTCGAGATGAGTATGATGGGGGAGCTAAACTTCTTCCTTGGACTTCAAATTAAGCAATGCCAAGAAGGTATTTATATTTCGCAATCAAAGTATACAAAAGAACTTTTGAAGAAGTTCGGCATTGAAGAAGGAAGAACCGTCTCGACTCCTATGGCAACCAATGTCAAAATTGACAAAGATGAAAAAGGCAAGACGGTTGATGAATCCAAGTATCGAGGTATGATTGGTAGTTTACTTTATTTAACCGCTAGTAGACCGACATTCTTCATGCCGTATGCCTATGTGCTCGTTTTCAAAGCAATCCAAAAGAATCTCATATGAGTGCCGTTAAACGGATTTTTCGATATTTGAAAGGCACTATTCAATATGGTTTATTTTATCCAAAGAATGAAATCTTTTCTCTTAAAGGTTATAGTGATTCGGACTATGCGGGTAATATTGATGTTCGGAAAAGTACTTAGGATCATGTCAATTTTTAGGCGATTGCCTAGTTTCTTGGTTTTCAAAGAAGCAAAACTGTGTTTCTCTTTCAACGGCCGAAGCCGAATATATTTCCGCCGCATTTTGTTGTACTCAACTTCTTTGGATAAAACAAACCTTAGCGGATTACAAATGCTCTTTTGAAAACGCACCTATCTTTTGTGATAATGTATCCGCTATAAATATTGCTCAAAACCCGGTTCATCATAACCGTACTAAACATATTGAGATTCGACATCATTTTCTAAGGGATTGTGTTTCAAAACGAAAAATTGAGATATCGTTTGTGCCATCTCAAGATCAATTAGCGGACATTTTTACAAAACCGCTAACTTCCGAGACTTTTGCGTCAATACGAGCTCGGTTAGGCATAATGCATATTGAATGAGGTCTACGTTTGCATTTTGCATGTTTTTAAAACTTAGGGGCGAAAAATCGGATTTTTGGTTGAAAATTCGGATTTTGAAAAATTTGTCAAACAAATTTGAAGAGGTTGAGGGCAACCGTCGCCTCAACGCCGACGTCGGTCGCCCTCAACCACGACCGGTCGCCCTAGGCTAAATTTTGGTTTAAGTTCGATTCTGTCTTGACATTTGTGATTTCACTTCTTTTTGCCATTATTCGTCCCCTTTGCCAAATGCACACTATTGTCACTCAAAATTGATTTTTTTGCATTCCATTTATATCCTGGACCTTATATAGCATGTTTATCATCATCATTGCTCATCTTTTCCGATCAAATGGTAAGAATTTTCCTTACTTTGCTCAATTGGGTTGAACCTTGAGTTTATGGCTTTCTTGTATATTTCTTGATAATTTTTGCTTATGATCTTGTTGAGATTAGTTATTATGTTGTATTGTATGATGTTTGATGTGGATTGGTGATGAATTTTTTTTTGGCTTGGATCTTTTACAAGGGCTATATACAACTCTTTTTATTTTTCACGCCCACAATGTGTTCGATGAAATGTTTCAATGAAAATTTCAACTTCTACATGATTCTCTCGCTTCCAAAAGTCTTCTATACTCATTGAGATCATGTTTTGGGAAATAAAACGAGCGTATGAACTCTTCATGATACATTTCTCCCATTTTCCTTGGTTTTTAAGCCTAAATTGCTCAATAGTTGATAAACCATTTCTTTGGCGCACTTTGATATACTTCTATGATGTTTCTATCATCCTAACATTCTTTTTGATGATTCCAAAGGGGGAGAAACAGGAAATTGGCTCGTTAGCTCAAAGAAGCTAATAAAAGCTCATGATAGAAGCTACAAGCTATGGCTTATTAAGGCCATAAGTTGTGAAGAAAACTCAGTCCAATGACTGTTTTATGAACTTGTTTGCATGGATAATAAGTATTTGTAACAGGGGGAGCTTCTAAGCTCATGGAGTTATTGTTTATTTTGTAAAAGCTTGTGCTTCTAGCTTATGCAATATTTCTTCTTAATGTGCTTGTTGATAGGGGGAGCTTTTGTAAAATGTTTTTAAACGGATAGTTTACTCATAAACCGGAAAATTATTTTGTTTTTCGAAATCGTCCTCTTGAAAATTGTTTTGGTTTGTAATCATCAAAAAGGGGGAGTTTGTTAGATAAATGTTTTTATCATGATTTTGATGATTTTGTTCAAATGAGTTTTTATACCAAAACAATGTCCTCCTAAATGTTGTCCCAACACTTCCGATCGATCTAAAATGTTTTTACTATTTTTTGGAGTATTTCTTGAAGCTAATATTCGATTTAAAATTGGACAACACTTTTGTTTCAGGCTCGACCGGTCGCCCTATAGGGCAACCCGTACCTGAGTTGAGTTTTGAAACAGAAAATGGGTCGTAAGAAAAAAAAAGGCGGGGACGGTCGACGTGGTGGGCGACCGGTGTGGTCGACCGGTCGACCGGCGGCGACTGCACTGCAAGTTGGATTTTTGTTCCGCACTTCTGTTTCGTAAAAACGTCGAGGGCAACCGGTCACGGTGACTGAGGCGACGGTCGCACCCCTTCGACCGGTCCCCCTGTGTAAAAATTCGCTGAATTCAATTTCAATCTTATCTCTCTGTGACCGGTCGAACCCCATGTTTGACAAAGAACTATCCGTTGCGTTTTGCATGACTTTTCCCTATTTTGTGGGATTGATTTCTAACACTATATTGATGATTTTAAATGGTTTCTTTTGCAGCAAATCACTCCCCAAGGAGGAGCCAATGTCTGGAAATCAAAGCCAAGACCTCTCCTATAAATAGAGGCTTCATTCAAGCAACAAGACATAACACTCCATACAAGCAAAGAGCAAACAAAGCAAACACTTTCATATATCTTGTTGTATTAGCCTTAGCACTTTCACTTGCACAAATTTGAGGTCTAGGCTTTCAATTCTTGATTACACTTGTACTCATATTGTATCAATCATTATTGAGTTGTAATCTTGATTTTGGTCATCATTCAACACAAGACATCCTTGTGAGTATTCTTGTGGTAAGAATACACTTGGGTGATCTAGGTGATAGGTGTTTGAAGGTTGTGGTAATCTTCAAAGGTGTTGTAAAAGGATTGTGGTAATCCTCAAGGTGGTGTAAGAGGGTTGTGGTAATCCTCAAGGATTTGTATTAATTTTGGTAATTAATAAAATTCTTTTTCTTTTCGAAATCCATCCCGGATATACTGGGGTGGTAGAGGATTAGGCCCTAGGTGGGTTGAACCTCTTTAAATCGACGAGTGTTGTTTTATTTCCGCATTTACATTCTCGTCTTTGGTTGATTATTTGAAAAAGAGGGCAAAATCTGAAAAACCGAGATAATCTATTCACCCCCCCCTCTAGATTATCGTAGCCACTTGGACTAACACAACATACACTTCTTCTTCCAATAAACCATTAAGGAATGCACTCTTTACATCCATTTGATATACAATAAAATTCTTGTGAGCTGCATAGGCAAGAAACATCCTTATAGCTTCCAATCTTGCTACAAGGGCAAATGTTTCATCAAAATCTATCCCTTCTTATAATCTTGCTTTGTTTCTTACCACAGAACCTTTCTCGTTCATCTTGTTTCTGAACACCCATTTAGTGCCAATAACATTTTGATAGGTGGGTCTTTGAACCAATTCCCATACTTTATTTCTTTCAAACTGATTCAGCTCTTCTTGCATAGCTTGAATCCAATGTCTGTCATCCAATGCTTGTGACACATCTTTAGGCTCTATTTGTGAGATAAAGCATGTGAACATAGCTTCTTGTTCTTTTCAGTTGTGTGTGTGGCTCATTCTCTTCTTCTATTCTCTCCGGTTGTAACACAGCGCCTCCAGTTTTCCAATCAACGATGGTTCTCTCAAACGATTACGATTTGCTCAACCCACCGGCGGAGCTCGATAAGAGGAAGCACAAGCTTAAGCGCCTCATCCAATCACCGAACTCTTTTTTCATGGATGTTAAATGCCAGGGTTGCTTCAACATAACTACTGTTTTCAGCCATTCTCGCATTTGTTGTGTGCGGCAATCGCTGAGGCAGTCTTTGTGCCAACCTACGGCGGGCGCGTGCTAGGCTCACAGAGGATGCTCCTTCGAGAAAAAAAGGGTGATTAATGTTCTTGTATTATATATACATTAACATTTGCTTACTAGAATGTGTGGCAAGGGTTGTTGGTTGGATTTTGCCTGTTATGATTTCTAGTCTCTCTTCAATGTATTGGACATGGATCTGCTTTGAAATTTTGCCTGGTTTTGTCTTTATATTTATTGGACGTGGATCTTATTTAGAAATTTGTCTGGTTTTGTTTTTAAATTTATTAACATGGATCTTCTTTTATGATTTAAAAAAAAACATAGCTTCTTGTTGAGTTCTGGATCTTGTTTTGACACCTTCTCTTATATCTCCAATGACTAGTTCGGTGGATGGTCTCTCACCATCTTACATCGAGGTTGGAGTAAGTTAGTGGATTGATCGTCTTGCTGACTATGTTGCTTTGATCGCTCTCTCGTCATCACTTAGCAGATTTTCCATTGTTTTTGAGACTCGGCTATCTCATCTTCATCCGGGTTTATAATTCGGCTTCCACCAAAGATAGGGACTCTTCTCGCATGGTTGGTTGATTCAAACTTATCGGTGACTCTTCAATGTCTTCTCCATTTACATTTGGCTCATCAAACACCACATGAATGGATTCCTCTCGTAACCATAGTCCTCTTGTTGAGTACTCTGTAGGCTTTGCTTTTTTGTGAGTATCCCAAGAAGATACATTCATCGACTTTAGCATCAAAAGCCTTCAAATTATCTTTTCCATTGTTATGGATGAAGCATTTACATCCAAATATTCTAAAATATGCAACATTTGGTTTTTCTCCCTGTCCAAATCTCATAGGGAGTCTTTGTCAATTTTGTCATTTATCATGCATCTATTTTGAGTGTAGCATGTTGTGTTTATTGCTTGACCCAAAATCTTTTAGGTAACCCCTGCTTCACTAACATGGTCCTTGTTGCTTCTTTGAGAGTTCTATTCTTCTTTCTCGCAACTCCATTCTCATTGTGGAGTCCTTGCTGCAGATAATTCATGACCAATACCATTTTCAATACAATATCGAGTTATTATACCATTGACAAACTCGGTTCCTCATCGATCTTATTTTGATAATGGTTTGACTTTTCTCATTTTGAATCCTCTTCATCAGTTGTGGTAGTTTCTGTAGAGTTTCTTTCTTCTTACACATGAATATTGTCCATGTATATCTTGAGTAGTCATCTACTACTACCAAGGTGTATTTCTTCCCACTTATGCTAGCTGGTTCAACTGGACCAAATAGATCCATATGTAGCAGATGCAATATTCTTGTTGAAGATGGACATGTCTTTTCTTTGAATGATGATTTGATTTGTTTTCCCTTCTGACATGCATCACATATACTCTCCTTCTTGTATATCGAGTCCGGAAGTCCTTCCACAAGGTTTTCGGCAAGCTTGTTAATTGTTTTGAAATTCGGGTGACTCACTTCTTGTGCCACGTACCGACTTGACTCAGCTGTGCTCTTTGCTAATAGACAGGTGCTTGGTGTTGCAGTTGACCAATCCACGACATACATGTTCTTTTGTCTGCATCCTTGCAACACAACTTCATTTGATTCATTATCCTTGATTTGGCATATACCCATGTTAAATTCAACATTATAACCTTTGTCACGAGTTGGTTGATGCTTAGCAAGTTGAAGTTGAGTCCTTCAACATATGCAACATCCGTGATTTCTAATCCATTTTTCTTGATGGATCCAATGCCTCTTATTTCTCCCGAGCTTCATTTCCTCCAAATATGACTTTTGCACCTCGACTTCCTTGAATTTTTGACATTTTTCTTGTTTCCTATCATGTGTCCGGAATGCCACTATCCATGTACCAGGTTCCTTGGCACTCATTGCTTGAACCCGCAATCAAGGAAATTAAGTTTTAGGTACCCATACTTGTCCTGGGTCCCGAGGGGTTAGTATTGTAAGATGATCCAACCAACATATAGCCAATTGATTTGACTCTAAGAGATTGCCATCTATCGTGCCATAATCATAATTAACTTTAGGAAATTTCTTGGTGGTTCTAGGTTCGTACATCTGTCTCTTTTGTCGTATGCCTGTGTAGGTGTTTTAGCAATTGCCCTCTTTGGGTAGTTGTGATGTCTCCGAGTGTAGTGCCTAGGTGCATATGTGTCTTTGATGAAAGCTCTTATACCTTCGGAATGGCCCTTGGCCGAGTTCTGGCCTTTGCCATTTGGGCTTATATTCCATAGGTCTTTTGCCGATAGTTCACATTATTCCAATCACCTTGGCTTGGGTGCTTTCTACCATTCCCTTCATATGTATTTCTTTTATAGAACTTCTGGGGTTTTTGGTAGCTCTGTTTCTTCTTTACTGAGTATTTCTGTTTGGAGTTCTTTGAGGAACTCGGCCGATTTCTTTCTTGCCCTCTCTCAAAGACACTCAATCGGTTGTTGTTTTCCTTTTCCTTTATAGCCAAGGCGCAGTTTGCTTGTGATTGTGCTTTGGAATAGATGTGTGTGCACCATTTGGAGTTTTGGATTTTTAGATACTTCATTGCTTGAAGATCTTTTTCCAAAATCACTTTTGGAGCTTGACATAGCACGGAGAGGAATTAAATCTTAAGCTGTCTTGTCTCCACATTCTCTTTGACTCATAATAAGATCATCCAATGATTTAGATGCCTTAGTGAATGAGGCAATCACATTTTGAGGTCATTTTCCTCTTTTCTATAGCAGCTATCTCTGCTATTAGCTTAGCATTTTCGAGTCTTTAGGCTTTCATTCTCATCACTATTTGACTTAGAGTACTCAAACTTCTTAGTCATTTGTGAGTTTTGACTCTTTAGTAGGCTATTTTCCTCATTTAGTAGTGTGTGTGAGGATTTAATGTGTTCAAAATCTTTCATCATTTTGCCTAATGAATCATAAAGATTAGTGGGTGATGAAGTGTGTGTGTCACGTCACTATCACTAGAATCTAAGTGTGATGAGTTAGAGTGTACCTCATCTTCTTGGTCGGAGTTGGTCTTGCTCCTTGGCCATCAAACAGATCAAGGCTTCTTCTTGAGTCACTTGAGTAGTCAACTTCACTACTCTCCGAATTTGTGTCTCTTGACTTGGTTGTCTCGTGATCTCTGCGCAGCCAACATTGTCTTTTTCTTTTCTTGTCTTCTTTCTCTCGAAGACCTTTCTTTCTTCTTCATTCCGTATTTGTTGACTACGAGGATATCGGCAATCAATGGCATAGTGACCTGGTTGCCTCATAGCGGTTCAAGATAGATTTTCAACCTTTTGATCGCTCTTTCCATTCTTGGATTGTCACTCTTTGATATTGACTTTTTAATGCTCTGTTTTCTTGGTTGGCCTATCTTCCCTTGACTTGGAGGGAGTGAGCCGAGTGTCTTCGGAGGATTCGCCCTTGCCTCTCTTGTAGTTCTTATTGAAGAACTTGTTGAATCTTTTAACCATCGGGCTATTTCCTCCGGGTCAATAACTTCTTTGACCTCGGCTCTCTCTTGCCATCCTTAACAATTAAATGACTATTTTGGGTACAAATTGTCTCTTCCTGGTCTTTTCTTCTCGGCTCAAATTCGTAGGCTTTGAGATCCGAGAATAGCTCATGGTTGGATGTCTTGGATAGGTCCATGGAATGTCTTAGTGCCATGACCTTCATTTCCCATTCACCGGGAGACTTTTTAGGATCTTCATACACATTTCTTCCGTGTATATTCTTTTCCAAGTGCGAGATAGCTCGTTGGTAATTTACGTGAACCGAGCATCCATTGATCCAAGGTCTCTCTCTGCGATCATTTTGAAATTCTCAAATTTACGTACAACCACCGATAATTTATTTTCCTTTATTTGCTCGAGCCTTCACAAATCAATGTTAGCTTGTCCTGATTTCTTTAGCCATTTTGCATGATTTGACTTTATTGAACATGGCTTTGTCCAAGGTTTTGTAAAGAATGTCCTTGGCCACATTGTCAGGTTATATCTTTTTCTGTCATCATTTGTCCATTCGACTCTTGGTTTTTCAACCATAGCGGTGCGGGAGCAACATCCTCTTCACCTTCAAAAGTGCTCTCTTCTTGATTGTGTTCACTTTTAAAATTTGCGGTGGCCCATCCTCTATCACTATCCACATCTCATCATGTAATCTTTGATAGATGAGCCTGCATACGAATTTTCCAATCATCAAATACTTCAATTGTGAACATAGGGATGCGTGTCAAATTTGCTTCCATGATAATAACTTTTGATAGTAAAAGAAGTTTTGAAAACTTAAGTGCTAAAAAGGACTTTGAAAAATTTGGAGATCTAGTTCAAACGGTCGGAAGGCTCAATGAACCAACCGCTCCGATACCACTTGTTGGTCCCAAGGGGTGTGAGTGTAAGGTTTAGAAGGGGGTTGAATAAACCTTACCAACTTTTCGATTTAGTCCTTTTAAATGTTCGAGTTAATACTTTCAGTTGTGTCCTTGGTGGACTAATTTAGTTAATCGGTAGAGTTAGTCACTCAACACTGACTCGAAATTTTGTTGATAGAATAACTCATTTGTTAAACTAAAGACTTAGCTCAAGCGTGGTTTGTTTTCGGAAGACTTAACATGTAGCGACTCAATTTTTTTCAAAAGTCGCATTCGTTAGAGTTTTACCTTTCATGTTATTTTTTCCGATTAATTTCAATAAATAATCCATAAATAGGTTTATTAATTAATAAGTACTACATATATGGTGTTCATTAAATAATGCCTAAGAATAATATTATTGTTAAAAAGGAATAACATAAAACCTAAAAAGTATTATATAAAATGTTTTTCTATATATATATATATTATACATATATATATGTATGTGATATGTGTACTCATTTGAAATGGTTAGGTTTAATATATATACACATATATCTACGTGCATAAATAACAATAGGTTAATCATGAAATATATATATTATGTATGTTATTATTGCATGCAAATATACACACACTTTAAGTTATACAATATATTATACTAATATAACTAAACTTATGCATGCATGAAATTACTTTAGTTACGTGGCATTCAATTACTAATTCCTAGTGCCTAAGTTATTTAGTAAGGTAGCAAATGGAGTTAATCCATTACCACATATGCACACACGTGGTGAGGCATGCAATTATACATAGTTTTATAATATGAAAGTTATCAAGTTAAAATAGCGAGATAAGTTACAAGTGATCCTAGTAAGCACTTTTGTGTTAGATTAGTAACACACATACACACCAAACATAGCCACGTATGATTATGTTTCAGTTTGACTCATCAATTGCCAACTTAAGTTCATCTAATTAAGTAGGCCTATATATATGTTAGGTTACCCTATTCATTTGACGTATGACTAGCTCAACTCAAAACACCCATCACATCTAAAGTTAATAAAAAGAGAAGTATAATTAAAAGCAATGAGAATAGCTAATTAGCGATTAGCAACATAGTTGAGTCGCACGACCTTTATATCAACATCATTGAACACTCGTATTTTATCGGAAGCTGTATAAAGGTGGGGTAACTCTTGATCCGTAAGTATGTCGTACTGTTATAATCATTGTTGTCCCATGTGTCGTTTATTTGAACAAATGAATGGACTCTCCGTCGGGAAGTCAGAGAATGAATGAATGGGATTCACCTTCGGGTAATCCAAATGAAATGAATCCCGGGATTAATGCTAGCTAATGGACCGTCTCACAGAGTGGGTCTGGTCAATAAAGAATGAATGGTTCTTATAAACTGTATGTGTGTGACAATTGGTTATAACTGCTTACGGTGTTCCCCACTGAGTTTTTTTATACTCACGCCATATATGCTATATTTTTATTACAGTGAGAATAGAGGCATTTGGGCGATGTGATGAGAACAGGTCTCCTCCACCTTTTGTTAATATTTTGCTAAAATATGGGTTTGTAATAAACAGAAGTACTTTTGTACAAATCCTTTGCTTGGTTTTTTTTTTGTAATAATATATATAAATATTATGTTATTGGAAAAAACAAAAAGAATCTTACCCAGTTTTAAATATTTTATTAATTTATCTATTTCAAGAAAACTTCCACAATAATATAATCCTGATACAGACAAGCAAGTTTAGTGTCATTTCGAGCCTAGCGGGTTCGGGGCGTCACAGAGTGGTATCAGAGCATGGTCTATTTTCTTGTAAATTTGAAATAACAAAAAAAAAAGACGGGGTTTTGATTAGTATATTTTATTTTTATAAAAAAAGATTGTATTGTCAAGGAGAACCATACGTGTCTGCAAGATCCGCGCCTATTCTTAAGGTATTGCGTGAATTAAGTGTTTTTCTTTTATGAAGCATAAGCTAGATTATGATTGGTTAAGAAATTTTGATCACGTCAATATGATAAGTTTTGATTGTGATATAGATATATATGAAAACCGATGTTGCAATATGCAGATACATGTATTATTAATATATATATATATAAAATAAAATGTATAAGTGACATAAATTAATATACATGCATGTAAGTAAACCAAGATACATGCCTAATATTATATATATATATATATATATATATATGTATAAGTTAAACATATGCATGCATGAAACCACTGTTTTGCTATATGGCAATCTGTTGTTAATTCCTAGTGCATAAGTTTTGTAATGGAGGCTAATTCATTACACATTCAGCAACATGTCATTAAGATCTATAAAAGTACGTAATATTACTCTCATGCTGCATGTCTATGTTAATTGGTTATGTCTCTTTGGAAACTAATTTCTCTCGCATGCAATTTTTTTTTATGTCCCCATTGTTGGCTTTTGATAATTTATAGTTGTAGTAATTGGTAATAGTCAAATGAATTCTCATCTAATTGTTTCCCGAAAATGGTTGTCTTGAGCTTATATGTCTTGGTATTATTTATTCCTTTATTTGGTTATTTATTTCTTTTGAGCTTACATGTACACCTCAACACTAAATTTATTAGGATCGTGATTCTCGCAACTTTGACTTTAACAAAATGAATAATCATGAGAATATAGAATAATTTAGTGATACTTTAGAATTTTACAATCGAAACATATTTGCACGATGATTTTAGAACCTTTGTTTTAAGATATGGTTGAAACACTGAAGACTATTTATAGATAATGCATTTCCTTATAAATGTTTTAGGATGACTATGATACACACTGCTAGGAAACATGTTGGAAACACAAGTAGAGCTTATTGGACAAATTGTAGATATACGACACATATGCGAGTCCCAAGCAAGATCTTGCAAGTCATATTACTATGATGACACGCGTCTGATGCGACAATGCGTGCGGGTTATACCGTGACAGACTATCAGGCATCAATGCAACTATTAGAAGCAACGCGGACCCCACACAAGGGTATACTCCAAACGGTTTTTGATGATATGATTGAAATGGATTCGGGTGGTGGGCCAGAAATTAACTACAACTATTTCTGTGAAGGAGTTCTGCATATATGGCGACAACATAATAAACATGAACAACGGGGTCGTCGATCGGAGCACAAGGCTGAAAAGCTTAAACGAAAAGCTTTTCGTTTACAAGAAGAGGCTCAGGTTTGCCTTCGAGAGGCCTACTATCACACGAGAAGATGCCCACTTTGTCAATTCGAGGAAGGTCGGAATAGAACCTCAGAATGTGGAGCCTCAACAGTGGTATGAAGATGTAACTCCATCACAAGAATCAGGGCCTGGAGTAGAGGGTCGTATAGGAGGACAACCACCAGCTAGTTTTTATCTTGAGGAGGAAAGTCAAGGGAGTGCTACCTATCCAGGAGAGGGTTTATTAGAGAGGCCCGCACACCTAATATATATAAATACAAAAAAAAACAGTAGCGTACTGGATGTATATATACGAGTTTGGTAGATCGAGTCTATCTTGTTTTGCATTTGACATAGGGATATATGGCAGGTCGTCTGGCTTATGTTTTTATACCAAGGTTGGGCATGTAGTCTCATTTTTGGTGTACGTATTGTATATAAAGATGGCTGCAAATCCCTGTTTGCAATATTAATATATATGATGCGTAGTCTTGATTTAATTCTATTTCTACTTCTTTAAATATCGTTTATTTCTATTCTGATATTTATATAACTCATCGAAAATTTGCATATTTAGGAGAATCATGCCAAGAAGATTATTACAAGGAAGAAATGATCCATCTGGGAACCCCACAAATCAAGAACATACTACAACTGATGCTGGAGAGTCAGGAGCCAACTTTGCCAGAGACTTTTTGAACACTCTACAAGACTTCCTGCAACAACAAACTCCCATTAACAATGTACGTGATGAACCACGACCAGAAATGCGAACAAATGAAGTGGTCGAGCAATTTCGCCATTTCGCACCACCAAGGTTTAAAGGAAAAGAAGGACCCTGTTAGGAATTTTATTGTTTAGATTTTGATGAATGCCATGTAAAACTTAGAATAGAAAGTTGGCTCCCCAATTCTTGCTTTGAAATGTATTGTAACAATTAGAGCGCCAAGGCCGAGTTAAGTCGCCTACGCTCCAACTTGCAAGAAGACAATCGTAGGCTTGAAGGAGAACTCTGGCGTGAGACAGTGAGTACAACAAAAAAAGAGCGACAGAACTCGATCAAGAAGCGGTGAGATACTGGTGAGTGGAACATCGATCAAGTCAACTCAAGAAGCAAGTCTCAAGGTGGTGACGGAAGAGTCATCCAATGATTGGAAGTCGACTCTAAGTCACACAGGGAAAGCGAGGAAATGCGGTCAAGTCGAGATAATCGAAAAAGAACCGTTTAAATCAAGAGATTTACTTAAACAAGTAATATCTCCATACTACCTTTCTTGGAGTGCTCGGTCCCGAAGCGTGCAAAGAAATGAACCAATGGGAAGCACTACACCGTGTCGAATTCAAAAGGTGGTAAAACATTTCATACGAGGAAATGGCAATTCCAAGAAGCGCATACCAACGATCGCAAAGTGATTTTCAAAAATGAGCCTATCTCTTCAACGGGCAAATTTTTGAAAGTTCACTATAAAAGGCCGAGGAGTTTGGTTGAGAATGATGATGCGTGGATGCATGACACACGTGAGATATACAAGCTAATCAAAATCAAACATTCTCAATCCTCAAGCCTACACTTCAAGTACATCAATCCAACACTTACCCGTGAAGGAAAGAGAACTTCAATCGGTTGAAGAGGAAAATGAAAACAAGGGGTCTACATTCCAAGAAGGATTGTAGAAAGGTTCAAGGTGAACCAAGTCTTAAGCGTTTGGAGGGCTTCGTGATCAAATCCAAAGTGCTTGAGCAAGTGAGTGTAGTAGCAAGCGCAGTGCCCTGTGAAGAAGCCGAGTCGTCACGAGAAGCCACCGAGTGAGTGATCAAGCGCGTCTCAGATCGAGTCCCAAAGGATCAAGTCGGCTATTGTGATCAAGACTTGTATACGGGTGATACCACTTTGTAAACCGATCATTACTTAGTGGATTCCTCCGGGAGTTGGAGAAGAGAGGAGTAGAAGAATTACCCCATCTTCGAACCTCTATAAAAACTTTCTTGTGTCATTTACTTTCAAACATTTAAATATCGCACTTTTAATTGCTTATATCTCATCTTGATAAATTTGCTATCCTTTTAATAATTGATAAGTACTAAATCAAGCTGTAAAAACTTGCTTAATCAAACTTAAGGGTGTTAAGTCTTCCAATGAAAACAAAACCACGGTGAAGTCAAATTATAGCCAACAATTTGAGTTACTCTATTAATAAAATTTGAGTCATTTGAGAGATTAACTCTTGAGTGACTAATTCGATTGTCCATCAAGGACTGTGTGTGTAGAACTCAGTAGATTTAAAAGGCCTAAATCGAAAATTTGGTAAGGTTTATTCAACCCCCCTTCTAAACCTTACACTTACACCCTTGGGACCTACAAGTGGTATCGAGCGGTTGGTTCATTGAACCCTCCACCGGTTCTTGAACTAGATCTCCAAACTTTTCAAAAGTCCGCTTTAGTACTTGAGCTTTCAAAACTCTTTTCTATCATTAAAAGTTATTATCATGGAAGCAAATCTAACACGCATTCCTATGTTCACTATTGAAGAATTTGATGATTGGAAAATTCGTAGATGAGCTCATCTATCAAGCATTACATGATGAGATGTGGATAGTGATAGAAGATGGGCCTCTGCAAATATTAAAGGTGAACACAATTTGACGAAGAGTTGCAAACTGAAGGGGAAGAAGATGCGAACGGACCAGTCATGGTTGAAAAACCAAGAACCGAGTGGACAAATGATGTGAGAAAAAGATACAACCTGGACAATGTAGCCAAGGATATTCTCTACAAAACCTTGAACAAAGCCATGTTCAATAAAGTCAAATCTTGCAAAACGGCTAAGGAAATCAGGACAAAGCGACATTGATTTGTGAAGGTTTGAGCAAATCAAAGAAAACAAACTATCGTGGTCATTTGTACAAAAATTTGAGAACTTTAAAATGATCTCGGGGAGAAAACCTTGATCAACGGACGCTCGATTTAGAAATCACAAATGAGTGTCTACACTTGGAAAGGAATATACACGGAAGGAAATGTGTATGAAGATCCTAAAAAGTCTTCGGTGAATGGGAGATGAAGGTCATGGCATTAAGACACTCCATGGATCTATCAAAGACATCCAATCATGAGTTATTCTCGGACCTCAAAGCCTACGAGTTTGAGCCGAGAAGGAAAGACCAGGAAGAGACATTTGTACCCAAAACAAATTTGCTCTAGTTGTCAAAGATGGAAGGAGAGCTGAGGTCAAAGAGGCAATTGACCCGGAAGAAATAGCCCGATGGTTAAAAGATTTAACAAGTTCTTTAACAAGAACTACAAGAGAGGAAAGGGTGAATCCTCCAGAAGACACTCGGCTCTCTCCAAATCAAGGGATGCAAGGCCAACAAAGAGAAGGATCATCAACAAGTTGAGTATCAAAGGGCCGACAACTCAAGAATAGAAAGAGTCGATCAAAAGGTGAATATCTATGTTGGAATTGTAGACAACCAGGTCACTATGCCATTGATTTGCTCATATCCTCGTAGTCAACAAGTACGAAAACGAAGAAGAAAGAAAGGTCTTGAGAGAAAGAAGACAAGAGAAGAAAAAAGGCAATGATGGCTGCAGAGATCGCCGAGACAGCCAAGTCAAGGAGACGGTGACTCGAGAGCGATGAAGCCGACTACTCAAGTGACTCGAAGAAGAAGCCTTGATCCGCTTAATGGCCAAAGGACAAGATCAAGAAGATGAGGTACAATCTAACTCAACAAGCTCGACACTAGTGATAGTAGCGTGACACACACACTTCATCACCCACGATCTTTATGATTCATTAGGCAAAATGATGAAAGATTTTGAGCACATTAAAACCTCACACACACTATTGAATGAGGAAGCTTGACCAACTCAAAAGTCAAAACTCAAAGTCGACTAAGGAGCCGAGTACTCTAAGTCAAATAGCCGATGAGAATAAAAGTTTAAAGGCTGAAAATTCTAAATTAATAGCAGAAATTCTTTGCTATAGAAAAGAGGAGAATGACCTCAAAAATGTTATTGCCTCATTCACTAAGGCATCTAAATCATTGGATGATCTTATTATGAGTCAAAGAGAATGTGGAGACAAGATAGGCTTAGGATTTAATTCCTGCGTGCCATGTCAAACCTCAAGAGTAATTTTGGAAAAAGGATCTTCAAGTCATGAAGAGTCCGAAAAATCCAAAACTCTAAATGTTGCACACACTTTCAATCCAAAGCGCAATACTAAGCAAACCGGCCTTGGTTACAAAGGAAAAGGAAAATGGCCGATTGAGAGTCAAAAGATACAGTGAGAAGAGATTCGGCCCGAGTCCCTCATGAGACTCAAACGTAAAAATACTCTGTAAAAAAGAAGCAGAGCTACTTAAAACCCCGTAAAACTCATAAAAGAAATACATATGATGGGAATGGTAGAAAATATCCAAGCAAGCCGATGGAATAATGTGAACTACCAAACTAGACTTATGGAATACAAGCCCAAATGGCAAAGGCCTAGAACTCAACAAAGGCCATTCCAAAAGCATAAGAGCTTTCATCAAAGACACATATGCACCTAGGCACTACACTCAAAGACACCACAACTACCCAAAGAAGGCAATTGCTAAAACACATATGCAGCATACGGACAAAAGAGACAATTTGTATGAACCTAGAATCCCCAAGCAATTTGCCAGGATTAATTATGATTATGGCATCGATAGATGGCAACCTCTTAGAGTCAAATCATTTGGCTATAGGTTGGTTGGATCATCTTATAATTCTAACCCCTCGGACTGCACAAGAATGGGTACCTAAAACTTAATTTCCTTGATTGCGGAGTTCAAGAACAGTGAGTGCCAAGGAACCTGGTACATGGATAGTGGTCATTCCGGACATATGACAGAAATAAGAGAAATCTGTCAAAATTCAAGGAAGTCAAAGGAGCCAAAGTCATATTTGGAGGAAATGAAGCTCTGGTGAAATAAGAGGCATTGGATCCATCGGAGAGGAATGGTTTAGAAATCACGGATGTTGCATATGTTGAAGGACTAAACTTCAATTTACTAAGCATCACCAACTCGTGACAAGGGCTACAATGTTGGATTCAACATGGGAATATGCCAAATCAAAAATGTTGAATCTAATGAAGTTGTCTTTGCAAGGATGTAGAGAAAAATATGTATGTAGTGGA
Organism: Rehmannia glutinosa; assembly: GCA_016081115.2. Classification (NCBI taxonomy): domain Eukaryota; kingdom Viridiplantae; phylum Streptophyta; class Magnoliopsida; order Lamiales; family Orobanchaceae; genus Rehmannia; species Rehmannia glutinosa. The sequence goes on from CM071926.1 coordinate 141,218,639, forward strand.
TTGGTCAATCGCAACACCCAAAGACTGTCTACTAGCAAAGAGCACAAATTGAATCAAGTTGGTCGTGGCACAAAAAGCCGAGTCATCCGAATTTCAAAACAATTAATAAGCTAGCAAGAAGTCATCTTGTGGAAGGACTTCCAGACTCGATATACAAGAAGGAGAGTATATGTGATGCATGTCGAAGGGAAAACAAATCAAGTCGTCGTTCAAAGAAAAGACATGTCCATCCTCAACAAGAATATTGCATCCGCTTCATATGGATCTATTTGGCCCAGTGGAACCAAGAAGCATAAGTGGAAAGAAATACACCTTGGTGGTAGTAGATGACTACTCAAGATATACATGGACAATATTCATGTGCAAGAAGAAAGAAACTCTATAAAAGCTACCACGGTGATGAAGAGGATACAAAATGAGAAGAGTCAAACCATTATCAAAATAAGATCGGATAGAGGAACCGAGTTTGTCAATGGAATAATAACTCGATCTTGTGTTGAGAATGGTATTGGTCATGAACTATCACCGCAAGGACTCCACAAGTGAGAATGGAGTTGCGAAAGAAGAACAGAACCCTCAAAGAAGCAAAGAAGGACCATGTTAGTCAAGCGGGGTTACCAAAAAGATTTTGGGTGAAGCAATCAACACGACTGCTACACCCAAAACAGGATGTATGATAAATAGGCAAATCGACAAAGACTCCCTATGAGATCCGGATGGAAGAAAACCAAATGTTGCATATTTCGGGATATTTGGATGTAAATGCTTCATCCACAATAATGGCAAAGACAACCTAAAGGCTTTTGATGCTAAAGCCGATGAGGTATCTTCTTAGGATACTCGGTGAAAGCAAAGCCTCAGAATACTCAACAAAAGAACTATGGTTACAAGAAGAATCCATTCATGTAGTATTCGATGAGCCAAACATAAATGGAGAAGACATTGAAGAGTCGGTGATAAGTCAAACATCCAACCTCACGGAGAAGAGTCCCTATCTTTCAAGCTGAAGCGGGGATTATCAATGAGGAAGAAGATGAGATAGCTGAATCTCAAAAGCGGTGGAAAATCTGCGGTGAGTGATCACGAGAGAGTCGACCACAAAGAAACAAATACCGCAAGTCAATCGAACCCACTAACTCAATCCAACCCGACGTAAGATGGCTAAGAGACCATCCACGAACTTGTCATTGGAGACATGAGAGAAGGCGTCAAGACAAGATCCAGAACCCAACAAGAAGCAATGTTCACATGCTTCATCTCGCAGATAGAGCCCAAAGATATGTCACAAGCATTGGATGACACACATTGGATTCAAGCTATGCAAGAAGAGCTGAATCAGTTTGAGAGAAATAAAGTATGGGAATTAGTACAAAGACCCATACATCAAAATGTTATTGGAACCAAATGGGTATTCGTAAATAAGATGAACGAGGAAGGTTCTGTGGGTAAGAAACAAAGCAAGACGGTAGCCAAAGGATATTGCCAAGAAGAAGGAATAGATTTTGATGAAACATTTGCTCCTGTAGCAAGATTGGAAGCTATAAGGATGTTTCTTGCCTATGCGACTCACAAAAATTTCATTGTATATCAAATGGATGTAAAAAGTGCATTCCTAAATGGTCTCTTTTGGAAGAAGAAGTGTATGTTGAACAACCTCCAGGATTTGAGCAGAAGACTCTTGGAGACAAGGTATACAAACTCAAGAAAGCCTTGTATGGATTGAAACAGCACCTAGAGCATGGTATGATACCTGTCACAATTCGATTGAAAATGAATTCACAAAAGGAAAAGTAGATAGAACACTTTTTTTAATTCAAGACAAGAAGAGTATACTGCTTGTTCAAATATATGTGGAGGCAAAATACATAGCAAGAAGCAAAACTCAATAGCCACCTCTACAAATTGAGGCAGAATACATAGGCTGCGGGCGTGTTGTGCCCAAGTCCTATGGATGAGACAAAGAAATGAGAGATTATGAAGTAGAAGAAAAAGAAATTCCAATCATGTGTGATAACACAAGTGCAATTGCAATCACTCAAAATCGTGTTGCACTCAAGAACAAAACATATAGATGTCGATATCATTTCATAAGAGATCCAGTAAGTCCAAGCGGCTACGATAATCTAGAGGGGGTGAATAGATTATCTCCATCTTTTCGATTTCGCCCTCTCTTTTAACAATCGAATGCTCAAACAAAACAATGAAGGTGCGGAAAGTAAACAACACACGTCGATTTAAAGAGGTTCAACCCACCTAGGGCCTAATCCTCTACCACCCCAAAGATATCAGGGATGGATTTCGAAAAAGAAAAAGAATTTTATTAATTACCAAAATTAATACAAATTCAACTTACAACACCTTGAAGAGCACCACACTCTTCTTCAACACCACCTTTGAGATTACCACAATCTCTTCTTGAAGATTACCACAATCTCCAACGGCACCTTGTGAAGATTACCACAATCTTCAACCTTGAAGAATACCAAATTCTTCAACACCTCAACAAGAAGATTACCACAATCTTCTTACACCTAACACCTAGATCACCCAAGTGTGTTCTTACCACAAGAACACTCACAAGGATATCTTGTGTTTGAATGACGACCACAAATTCAAGATTACAACTCGATAATGAATAATACAATTGAGTGCAAGTGTAATCAAGAATAGCCTAGACCTCAAGAATGTGAAAGTGATAAGCTAGGCAATATTACAACAAGAATAATGACTATGAAAGACCAAGTGTTTGCTTGAAGTGTATCTTGTTGTGTTGTATCTCAATTGTTGTGTTGGTTGCTCCAAAACTTCCTCTATTTATAGGAGATGATTGATCAAGCATAGGCTCCTCTTGGGGATTGAAAATCTACAGAAAAATACAATTAAAATCAAGAATATAGCTGTTAGAAATCAATCCCACAATTTAAGGAAATGTGTCTGCTGTCAAACGGTCGAAATTTTTTGTGTCAATACATAGGGCGACCGGTCGCACAGAAATAGACGTTGAAAAGAATACACAAAGCAAAATAACACAGGCGGACGGTCGACGCGTCTACCTCGACCGTCGACCATCACCCCAACCGTCCCCTCATGGATTTTGCAAGGATTAAACGCTCGTTTCAAAACACACTTGCAGTACCGGTCGCACTGGCGACGGCGGCCGTCGGACCGGTCGACGCCCGAGCACGGCCGACCGCTTCTTTTTCCTTCCGTCTCATTTTCTGTTTCAAAAAACATCTTGGTATGGGTTGCCCTATAGATGCACCGGTCGACCACGAGATGTAAATGTTGTCCAATTTTTGTCGAAAATAAAACCCAAGAAATACTCCGAAAAATTAGTAAAAACATTTTAAACCAATCGAGAGTATTTAGACAACATTTAGGAACCTTGTTTAGGAGTGAAAAATCCATTGATATAAAATCATTAAAAGTGTTGTCCATTATTATCAAAAATAAACTTGAGGAAATACTCCGGAAAATATTAAAACCATTTTAAATCATTTAGGAGTATTTGGACAACCTTTAAAAACATTGTTTTGGTGACAAAATAAAATCATCAAAATTAAGATAAAAACATGTATCAAACAATCTCCCCCTTTTTGATGATTACAAACCAAAACAATTTTTTTACACAAACTAAGAGAGCAATTTTAGAAATGATTTTCCGGTAAAAATATTTGACCGTTTGGAAGCAACCAAAATTTCCAAAAATATTAAAGCAACCAAGTAGGAGTAAATATATTCGATAATAAGCACAAGCTCCCCCTATCAACAAGCATATCAAGAATAATGTAAAAGCAATTATCCATAAAATAAAAGCTTTAGCTTTTACAATTTGTTCAAGAGCTTATAAGCTCCCCCTGTCACAAAACATCATTAGACAATAATATAAGTCCGTCAAGCAACAATTGGACTAAAAACGAATCACAACTTATGGCTTTTATGAGCCATAGCTTATAGCTTCTTTTCGTTAAGCTTAGCTTTTACAATTTGTTCAAGAGCTTATAAGCTCCCCCTGTCACAAAACATCATTAGACAATAATATAAGTCCGTCAAGCAACAATTGGACTAAAAACGAATCACAACTTATGGCTTTTATGAGCCATAGCTTATAGCTTCTTTTTCGTTAAGCTTATCTTAGCTTTTATGAGCTAATGAGCTTATAACCTGTTTCTCCCCTTTGGAATCATCAAAAAGAATGTTAGCACGATAAATACATCATATATTCATATCAAATTGCGCAACTAAACCGATGTACCGAGCTATTTGAACATTGAAGCTTATAAACCAATTAGGAGGGAAAAGTCGAATCATACGACTTGAAGAAGCTTATGAAAACTCATTTGATAAGCAAAACATGATCTCCATAAATATATAAGACTTTTGAAAACGAGAGAATCATGTAGGTGATGAATTTTTTTATTGAAACGTTTTATCAAACACTTGGCAAGCGCCAAAAATTGAAAAAGAGATACATAGCCCTTGTAAAAGAAAACAAGCCAAGTTTTTCATCACCAAATGCAATTTAATAAATATCATTCATCAACAATCAATAAGCTCATCTCAAACATATACAATTAGCATCAAGAATTTGACATTTAAACCAAGTTCTCAAGGGTTCAACCCAATTGAGATAAGCTAAGAATGATCAAGGCATTACAAATGCCAAAAATTAGAGCAACCATCAAGTAATAAGTCATGCTTTCAACAATACATGTATCAAATGTCCCAATATATATAACTAAGCATAACAAAGCAAAAAAGAAGCACTTTTACCATCAAGTACTTCATACCAATTATCAAACAATGCTTTAGAGTATTTTTACCATCAAATACTCCATCATAAATCATGATCATCCACAAGTCATTATCAACTTGCAATATTAACCCTTTTAAGAAAAACAAGCAAATATCATTAGTACAAATGAGTTTTACAAAGATTCATCAAAATACAAAACATCATTAATGAAAATGCTAGAAAGTAAAGGAGATGAGGATATCAATCTTCGTCCGAAGAGAAACAAGTTCCGGGTATGAGGTCCTTGATGAATTTCTTCAATTTGCCAATAGACTTCTTCAAACTAGAATTTTCCTTTTTCACGACCCGGAGTTCTTTTCTAAGAGAGGCCACATCTCTAAATGTTTCTCTTTCCACTTTGGCCATTCTCTCTTTGATATTTAGATCTTCAACATCCAACTCGTCTTCATCTCCTTCCTCATTTTCTTCTTCCCTAATTTCTTGTTCATTTCCCACATTTTCTTCTTCATTTTCCTCTTCATTCCCCACATCATCTCCTTGTTCGTCAAACTCACCTCTTCCAATATTTTCAACCTCATTGTCATTAAAGAAATCATCCCGAGGTTGTTGTTGATGTCGGCACGCCCCTAGCGGCTTTGGTAGGAACCCGTGGTAAATGTCGTCGCATTCTTACCATTTGTAGAATGTTGGCATTATCAAAATCATTGTGACGAATTTCGGTATTCATTTCATTTTCCGGGTATCCCGATAAGTATAAGAGTCGGCAAATCAAATTTCCCAAGGTATATTTCTTCTTGGTAAGCTTTCTAGATTCCAACAAGCAATATACAAAAATTGCCCCATAATTTACTCTTTCTCCTCGAACAATCTTATAGGTGAGAAAGAGTTCGAGATTACTTGGAAGTTTTACTTCCTTTCCACAAACACAATAGGAGCAAATGATAGAAATAATCCGATAATTTGGCGGCATTGCCGAGTATGTCACTTAGGGATATACTCCTAAAAAGGTTTTCACATCATCTAGTGAGACACCGAAAATGTTATCATCCCAATGGGTGCAATTCACATTGACTACTCCATCATTTGGCACGTTAAAGTGATCACAAATATCGCCAATGTCCATGAATAATGCCTACCATTAACAAAAGTGTGAAGTTCCAAAGGATTATCTATCGTAGCATCAACAATCCACATATTTGCATAGAAAAGTTTTATAAGCTCGTCATCATAGTGCAAACACGGATTATCCCAAAGTGAAACCCATCCTTGAATTTCAAAGTAAGCTCTAATATCAGGAAATTCATCATGAAAAGCTTGAAAACGAACCATACGAGTGCACGCAATTTTCTTATCATTCAATCCAATATTCTCATAATGTTCCTCCGCAAGTTTATTTAAAAATCGAAATCTATTAGCTCTAGAGGGAGGCTCGTAGAGGAGTGATAACTTACTAGAGTCCCAATGAATGCTCGATTTTGAAACCCCGGCTCTTAATACGACAATCTCCTCTTCCGTAAGCCGATTTTGATGGTCTCTTTGTAGAATATCATCTTGTTGGGGATTGGAAGAAGATTCACCCCTTTGCCTCCTTCTCCTCTTTTGAGGATTTCGTTCGGTAGAATTTCTTGGAGGTGCCATATATGTAAGATTCTTGTGAAAATAGGAAGATTAGCAACAAGAATCGTGAAAAATGATGAAGAATTGAAGATTTTGTAGAAAAGGGAAAAAACTTCGCTGCTATAGGGTTTGGGGGGATTTTGGTGCGTCTGTTTTGAGAAGAAGAACAGAACGATTTTAAGCAAAAAAAAATAACCCTGGGCGACCGGTCGAGGTAGGGGACGACCGGTCGAGGTGTGCGGCGACGTCGCCCCACGTGTGGACCCCCAGTGTTTTTTCTTTCTCCCGAGTTTTCCAAAATTCGATTTTTCACCCCAAAAGTTTTAAAACTTTGCAAAAATATAAGTTTGGACTATATCCAACAAATATGGGTTTTGGGAAAAACATATAAATGATAAAAACGAGACTAAACACTTAGTGCCTTTTTAAAAGAAAACATTTGCAAGATCAATTTGGGGCACTTAAGTGGTCAAAAATGAAATATCTTGAAAGATATGTGCATAAGCATAATATCGAGTTTAAAAAAAAGATACGAGTAGACATACCTCGATGGTTTAAGAAACTTGATGGCGTAATAGCCAATATGTGTCCTACACAATTCTTAGACAACACTTTCATAGAAAATTCAAGTGTAGGCAAATAATATGAGATATCAAAAAAGAGCTTATGCTATAAGATTTCATAAGAGATAATAACACACTATAGTCTACAAAAATGCACAAGAGTTTTAAAAACATCATATAAGGTCTTTGTTTTCAAAAAAATTTTAAAAAGCACAAGTATATATTGAAGACCTTAATTAAAAAAAAATTGAGAACTCATTTTGCAATAAAGACACAAATAAAGGCATGCATAATAACAAAATAAAATGCATATTTAAATAGGGAGATACGGGTTACCAATTACGCCATTTCCATGGGTTGTGCCGTTCCCATTGTTGATGATATCTTCCCTTTGAGAAGTCACTTTGTTGATGATGACTTCTTTGATCACTCCATTTCCAAGGTTTGTTGCCTTCCCATTGTTGAAAGTCTCTTCTTCTTTGAAAATCATCTTGTTGATGATGTCTTTGCCATTTCCAAGGATTGTGTTCTTCCCATTTTTGATTATATCCTTTTCTTGGAAATTGGCTTTGTCGAAAATAGTTTCCCCTTCTTTGATCAAATGAAACGGTCATTTGATGTCTTCTTGGCGGTATAAATTTTCTTCGTTCATTATTTCGCCGGGTACCTAATATGACATTGTTTTGTGGTACCCTTATGTGTTTGGGTCCTTTGGGATTAGTCTTGAGACTTTTAGGTCTCCAACAATAATTGGAGCTATTTCTAGCCCGACAAGTATTTACCGTATGACCCTTTTTACCGCAATAAAAGCATGTAATAATTCTAGGAGCATAATGACCAACATGCTTAGAGACTTGATTCTTTTTCATGTGATTGACACCCTTAGGCTTATGATCAAGTTCTAGTTTAGAATTATCACAACAATCAATAATCTTGGTCATTCTATCGGTACTCGAGTTGGATTTTAATAAATCCTTTTTCATGCAATCAATATTCTCAACAAGAGTACTATTTTCTTTTTCAAGGTTTCTAACCTTGTCAAGTGTGGTGGTGTGAGCACATGATAGTGATTCATAGGAAGTAAATAAACTATCCTTATCATTTTTCAAAATATTGAATTCCTTTTTCAAATTTTTGTATTTAACAAGTAAGCTTTGGAATTCATTTTGAAGTTCATCATAATCATTTTGTAAATCACTATAATCATTTTGAATAACAATATCATAAGAAGTAGAGGGTTTAAGACATACCTCATTTTCTTCATTGATGCCCATGAAACAATATTCAACTTCTTTATAATTGGAAGTTGTAGGTGGCTTATTCCTTAGATTTGAGCTTGTATGATCTTGAGAAGTAGATGATTTTGTTTGACTCCTTTCATTTGCAAATACTCCATAGATGGCTTCTAATTTTTGCCATACTTCATGTGCCGATTGAATACCTACAACATGATCAAATTCCAAAGTGGTAAGTGAACAATGTAAAATATTAAGAGCTTTACCATTTGAGGAGATGATTTTCTTCTCTTCATCATTGAGCTTTTTGAAGCTTTTTGAGGTGTGTGGTGTATTTTTCATCGGAATGGATTCTCCATTAATGACGGTGTTCCAAATGTCGAACCCGCAACCTTGTAAGTAGCATTCCATTCTTTCTTTCCAAAATATAAAATTTTTGGAATCAAACCGAGGTGGCTTGGTGGTGGAGGTGCGGATAGATGAGCCGTTCAGTAGCCGACGATCGTTTCTCTTCACTCGCGATGTGAAACGAGCTTGCCAAAGAGTTTGGCTTTGATACCACTTGTAAGTCAAGCGGCTACGATAATCTAGAGGGGGTGAATAGATTATCTCCATCTTTTCGATTTCGCCCTCTTTTAACAATCGAATGCTCAAACAAAACAATGAAGGTGCGGAAAGTAAACAACACACGTCGATTTAAAGAGGTTCAACCCACCTAGGGCCTAATCCTCTACCACCCCAGTATATCCGGGATGGATTTCGAAAAGAAAAAGAATTTTATTAATTACCAAAATTAATACAAATTCAACTTACAACACCTTGAAGAGCACCACACTCTTCTTCAACACCACCTTTGAGATTACCACAATCTCTTCTTGAAGATTACCACAATCTCCAACGGCACCTTGTGAAGATTACCACAATCTTCAACCTTGAAGAATACCAAATTCTTCAACACCTCAACAAGAAGATTACCACAATCTTCTTACACCTAACACCTAGATCACCCAAGTGTGTTCTTACCACAAGAACACTCACAAGGATATCTTGTGTTTGAATGACGACCACAAATTCAAGATTACAACTCGATAATGAATAATACAATTGAGTGCAAGTGTAATCAAGAATAGCCTAGACCTCAAGAATGTGAAAGTGATAAGCTAGGCAATATTACAACAAGAATAATGACTATGAAAGACCAAGTGTTTGCTTGAAGTGTATCTTGTTGTGTTGTATCTCAATTGTTGTGTTGGTTGCTCCAAAACTTCCTCTATTTATAGGAGATGATTGATCAAGCATAGCTCTCTCTTGGGGATTGAAAATCTACTTAAAAATACAATTAAAATCAAGAATATAGCTGTTAGAAATCAATCCCACAATTTAAGGAAATGTGTCTCATTGTCAAACGGTCGAAATTTTTGTCAATACATAGGGCGACGGTCGCACGAAATAGACGTTGAAAAGAATACACAAAGCAAAATAACACAGGCGACCGGTCGACGTCTACCTCGCCGGTCGACCATCACCCCAACCGGTCCCCTCATGGATTTTGCAAGGATTAAACGCTCGTTTCAAAACACACTTCAAAAAGTACCGGTCGCACTGGGCGGCCGTCGACCGACCGGTCGACGCCGGATGCGGCCGATGTCCGCTTCTTTTTCCTTCCGTCTCATTTTCATTTCAAAAAACATCTTCAGGTATGGGTTGCCCTATAGGGCGACCGGTCGACCACGAGACAGAAATGTTGTCCAATTTTTGTCGAAAATAAAACCCAAGAAATACTCCGAAAAATTAGTAAAAACATTTTAAACCAATCGAGAGTATTTAGACAACATTTAGGAACCTTGTTTAGGAGTGAAAAATCCATTGATATAAAATCATTAAAAGTGTTGTCCATTATTATCAAAAATAAACTTGAGGAAATACTCCGGAAAATATTAAAACCATTTTAAATCATTTAGGAGTATTTGGACAACCTTTAAAAACATTGTTTTGGTGACAAAATAAAATCATCAAAATTAAGATAAAAACATGTATCAAACAAGATCATGTTGAAAAGAAGGACATTATCTTGGAATATATCTCAACTGACAAGCAACTAGCTGACATCTTCACAAAACCATTATGTGAGTCAAGATTTGAAGAACTCAAACATGAGTTGGGGCTAATTGAGCTAAGCCGAGACACGGAAGAATCAAAGAAAAGGAATGGAACAGGAAAGAAGGTGAAAAAGAGCTGAAAACAAAAATAAGCTCAGAATTTGTATCGGAAAGACACTATATCAAGTCGGTGAAATTTGAGTCACTAAGAGAAATGTGAGAAGCAGAGTTAAATCGGCTAAGAGATAAGGTGATTAACTTATGAGCAAAGTGACAAAAACGCAATCGTTTTTGACTTAGCGGGAATGTTTTAAGAGACACGTTAGCATAATGATGATGTGTACGGACATAAAGCCGCACACCAAGCCTATGATTGGATATAAATCTGCCGCATTAAATACGAGACATGAATCGCTCAATATGCGTGCGAAATCCAAGCCGTTGATTTCGATCACGATTCAAAAACCGTCTCGCACGCCCTTTCATAAACCATATTTAAACCATTTCCGTCCGTTTTCTCTCACACTTCTAAAACTGTTCAATCTCTCTCTCAAAAAAGCAAAGGCAAATACTCTTGAAACCCTATCAAACTTCAAATCTATCTCTCGAATTTTTCTTGAAATTATTCGAGAAATGGCACCAACGTATGACTTTACCAAGTTGGGAAAACAAATCCACACCGGTTCGACCGTGGATTTCGACGGAATGGTGAAGCGAGGGGGTCCGACGACACCCTGGTGAAGAAAATCGCGGAGAAGTTAGAAACGTCAGATCAAACGCGTTTCTAACGCTGGAATATCCTATGACCTACGTGGAGGAGGTCACACAATTCTACGTGAATGCCTTGAGATTCACGATGAAGGAATCAAGTCATCTTTCACGGGGAAGCGGTGACTATCACCGCAAGGATTTGGTGAACACACTCACTACCCAGAAGGAGCATCCGAGATCAAAGAGGTGATGTAAACTTGGTGACGCATGGAAAGAAATAGCCAAGTCCGGCGTTCTTTGACAAAATAATATACACAAAGCAAACAAAGACTTTGAAGGAGGATTATCACAAATTGTTGGACATTGTTGCCAAGTGTATCGACATCAAATTTGGCGGCTTTGACCAATGTCAAAGGCAAAATTGATTGTGATGGCTGCAATAATCGAAGAAAAGAAGATAAATCGGAAATTTGAGTTTATCTACAAAGCAGACTCTGCCCGAGCGTGGGGAACAAGTCCTTCAAAGAAGATGGGTCATTTGGAGGATCTCTCGGGATATGGCCTGGTGATTGGCCGGCTATTGGAGGTGAAAGGAGTACCTCTTAGACATGGGAAGGCTTTCCATGTTAACAAGAGGATGTTGAGCTAATCTCTCTCGGTGCTCGAAGCGACGCCAAGAGAGCCGACACACGGTGAGGGGAATCGGTGACCCGAAGACACGATTGCTTCCTCTCCAACAAGAAGAAAGCGCCCCTGTTTTGCCAAGAAATCTGCTGCCCTGCAAAGAAAGAAAACAAACATGCTCCGCCCTGCAGCAGAGTCACCGCCCAAAGCGAGAGTCACACCGCCCGCCGGCCGTGTGTCACCCGCCCCGCAGCAGCTAGCGGTCGAGAAGGACTCACAAATTCCTTCTCGATCGTCAAAAAAGAGGAGAATCGACAAACCTAGACGGCCGGCTCCTCGTAAACAAACACAAGCACGCCCCACCGCCCAAGACTCGAGAGGACATCGTCTCTCGAACCAGAAATCCCTCCGGTACAAACTAAGAGACGAAGAAGACTTGTAAAGCAATCCGAACAGGAGAAACCGGTGAGTCGGCTACTCGGCCTAGCACAAATACCGAGACTATTGGAGAAGTAGAGTCTCCGGACGTAGTAGATGAAACAGCCAAGTCTCTTGAAGGTGATCGCAGAGGCAACTCAAGACACTGTTGTAGCTCACACAAACAAACTCAAGAAGAACCAAAGACAAGCGAGATAGTGATGTAATGATCCTATCTCCACCTTACCCGGACATCCAGAATCGCCTGCGTGAGTGGAGAAAATGGAAGTTGAGCAAGTCAAGGGAACAGTTCCAACGGCCTGAATTCATAGAAGAAGAAGAGGAAGGCTGAAATTTCCTTGGATTATCTTGTGCTCCCGGACTCTAGATGAAGACAATTTGCATGGATATTCTGCAGATCTACAAGGACAAGGAGAGAGAAAAGCAAGTGAAAGAAGCGAAGCACGCGAAAAGGCAAGCACCGCCTATCTCCGGCACTACGTAACACTTCCATCCTCTCCTTGATGTCTTCTCCGAAAGTGACGAGGAACTGAGAATCGCCGCCGAGAAGAATTGCAGATGCAGCAAGCATTGCATGAATCTAGAATCCTTCACGAGCAAAGACTGATGGAGGACCAGGAGAGTCCTCCGAACACATTTGAAATCGATCCAATGGGAGTGGTTCGACAAATAGCCACGATGTTCGCTACCACTTCCCCGACTCACTCGGAAAGAAGGCGATAAGGAGATGGCGATGGCGGGCTAGTGGGGACCCCGGTCGAGCCAACCCCTATTGAAGGTGTGCTACCACCGCCCCAACGGTGAACCATCAATAGCAAAGCAAAGGGAGTTTGGAGACGAGTGACCCCACTCCAAGTCACTCGGTGGTGCTCGGTGGAACTCCCTCCACTCGCTGCGGCAAGGTCGGAGGATCTGCAGATGACTCCACAAAGAATGTAGGAGGCGAAGTGAAGAAAACTCAAACGCAAGAAGAAAACGACAAGTTGCCATCGACGAAGCTCGAGGCGATTGAGATCTGTCTCGGTGAGGTGCCAACCGCTCGAAGGCTAATGACGACGCGATGCGGTCGAGGCACGAGAAGGAATACGGGAGTTAACACTGGCGATGAAAGCGCAATCCATGGGGTTGAGACTCCAATGGATGCCATTTGTAGAAGACCCTAAGGCGGTGACACTCGTCGAAAGGGAAGACAAGCCTCGCAGCCAGTAGAGACCGCTGGAGGAAATGAAGGCCCACGGGAGGTTGAGACTTCCGGGGTAACACAACAAGCAGAGAACATCACTCTCGCAACCATCGATCCATCCGAGAAGGAGATCGGCGCACTTCATGATTCCCAGGACAACCCGATGTCACCTTTCCGGGATCGAAAGGCGAAGAAGTTCGAGTCAACCCCCATGACAAATCCAAAAGACTCGATTTGCGGATGTTCCAGGCACGAGCAAGTCGATCCCAAGACTACTCGTCGGACCTTTAATTTTGATGATGAGCCACCAATGGAAATCTCATCATCGTCCGATGACGCTCGATAAGGCCGAGGACCGATCTACTCAAAAGGAGAAATCGGTGAGACCAACGGGCATTAAGATGTTGAGGCTCGGCAGTTTAGTCTCTCGCACCACAAAACCCGGGTGAACCAGAGACCACTGCTCCGGCTCCTCAAGCTACTGGTGGATCGATTCCCAAAAGAACTTCACGCCCACCGCTTATCATCGAACAAATCCCGGATGGCGGTGATGAATCCTTTGTGGAATCTTTCCCTTTCTCACTGGAGATACGAGAACTCCACGAAGAGTCGAAAATGAGCAAGCACGCTATCACAGACCAGCTCCTGTTTTTTCACTCAGGCACCATAGTTCGGCCGAGATTTCGATTTCGATTTGTATGGCCATCACCGCAATGAAGAATCAGTGAAATATGAGAAGTGTTCAAGGCACTCTTTCTTTGAAGTTGAAAAGATGGAGAGGCATCAGCCTCCTTGGATATGCGCTGGACAACAGAGATGCCAACCTTACGGTGACTTGAGAGGCATCACAATCAGGATAAGGGAATGGTGGCAACAAAGAAGAATCATGCGCGTGTGGAACAGGTGAGATACTCGCAGACAATTATTCAACAAGCTGCTGGTGTGGAGAGTGAAACTGTTGATGCGAAACGGCTGCGGGAACACATTGAACATATGCACGAAGCTCACACTGCCGAGATCAAGGCTGCTGCGTGAGCGAAATGCAAATGATATACAGCGTTTGGAAGAACACATGACAAGAAAATTCAGCCTTCTCATGGTGAGATGAAGCGATTTGAGAATCCAACGCTACTCGATCCAATTCCGTGCAAAGATACAACGCAGCAGACTTGAAGCAAAATTCAACCATCAGAGACTCGACTTCATGCTTGCCAAAGATGTTCCCTGGGGTTCCTCTATCCTTTGATGATGCCAAAAGGGGAAGAGGAATACCTTAGAGCAAAGACAAAATCTGAAAGTTGAAAAGAAAGGAGCGGTGACAAGGAACAATTTGAGAAGGGAAAATCGGTGAGGAAATTTTGAAATCGAAGAAAGGAAAATCTGCGAGGGGGAAGGATCAAAAAATATGACCTTAATGATTGCACAAACCCCCAACAGGGTCCTGTCACACGGTGACATTATAAGCGGCAAACTCCCGTGACTCGCCACCCCAACACTTGTATCTATGGCCGAGAAGAGAAAAGAAATTGAAGCAGGGATGAAGGAGGTGGAAGGAAGAATGGATGCCAGGGTGATGAACATCTTGAAAGAACACGGAGGCATTCGGTTGACAGAGACACGTATGCCATTTCGGATGTCGGGGACAGAGCCAAGATCAGTTGACGAATTCAAAACGCTCGAATCGAAGGATATTTTGCAAATATGTCCTTGGCTCAAGCTTGGGACTATCTTGGGAAAAGGGTCTCACATTATGTGAAGAAGAAGCTGACAGAGGCAATGAGACAACCGCGATCGCTCTGCTGGTCACTCCGCCTGGCACTGTTTGGAAAGAAGAAGGCCCCAAGACAAAGATACGCCCGCCAGAGGTAGAGGAAGAAGCGGCGTGTGGAGGAAGAAGCTTCAGACCAGGCCTCCGCCCAAGAATATTGAATACGTAGATCCGGGAAAGAAAGGAGGGATCTCTTTCGGTGGGCTTGACCATGTGGCGAACTTGCAAGTGGCTAAAACCAACGCCGAGTATGCAAAAAGGATAGAAGAAGAAAACAAGAGACAAACACAGCTATGGGAGGAGAGACAGGGAAAGATTAAGAAGAGATGAAGTGCCGAGAAAGGCATATGAGAAGAAAAAGAAGGCGGTGATGACGAGAAGAAGAGAAGAAGAGAAGAAGATCTTGATCAAGATGAAAGAAGGAGACAACGAAGGAGATGAAGTGTTCTTTCCGCCCAACCCTTCGTGTATTTTATATGTAAATACATACAATGTAAGTCTTCGTAATAATACTATAAATTTTTTGAGACAATTACATACTACGATACACCTTGTGATTGTGTTAAGTACAAGAATGATATGATCAATAAAAAGATTGATTATGCGCATACATTCTATGTCAATACACCATCTGTATGTATCTTTGTTATTTGCATCTTTGTATGATCTAAGTTTTGGCATCATCAAAAAGGGGGAAATTGTTAGGAATTTTATTGTTTAGATTTTGATGAATGCCATGTAAAACTTAGAATAGAAAGTTGGCTCCCAATTCTTGCTTTGAAATGTATTGTAACAATTAGAAGAGCCAAGTTGAGTTAAGTCGGCCTACGCTCCAACTTGCAAGAAGACAAGCTGTAGGCTTGAAGGAGAACTCTACTTTGTGAGAGCAGTGAGTACAACAAAAAGAAAGCAGACAGAACTGATCAAGAAGCGGTGAGATACTGGTGAGTGGAACATCATCAAGTCAACTCAAGAGAAGCAAGTCTCAAGTGAAGTGGAGAAGAGTCATCCAATGATTGGAAGTCGACTCTAAGTCACCTGGGGAAAGCGAGGAAATGCGGTCAAGTCGAGATAATCGAAAAAAGAACCGTTGCGTAAATCAAGAGATTTACTTAAACAAGTAATATCTCCATACTACCTTTCTTGGAGTGCTCGGTCCCGAGGAAGCGTGCAAAGAAATGAACCAATGGGAAGCACTACACCGTGTCAGAATTCTGAAAAGGTGGTAAAACATTTCATACGAGGAAATGGCAATTCCAAGAACTGCATACCAACGACTGCAAAGTGATTTTCAAAAATGAGCCTATCTCTTCAACGGGCAAATTTTTGAAAGTTCACTATAAAAGGCTGAGGAGTTTGGTTGAGAATGATGATGCGTGGATGCATGACACACGTGAGATATACAAGCTAATCAAAAACTGAAACATTCTCAATCCTCAAGCCTACACTTCGAAGTACATCAATCCAACACTTACCTGTGAAGGAAAGAGAACTTCAATCAGTTGAAGAGGAAAATACTGAAAACAAGGGGTCTACATTCCAAGAAGGATTGTAGAAAGGTTCAAGGCTGAACCAAGTCTTAAGCGTTTGGAGGGCTTCGTGATCAAATCCAAAGTGCTTGAGCAAGTGAGTACAGTAGTAGCAAAGCATTTTGCCTGTGAAGAAGCCGAGTCGTCGAGAAGCTTGGTGAGTGATCAAGGCGTCTCAGTCGAGTCCCAAAGGATCAAGTCAAATTTGTTGTGATCAAGACTTGTATCCGGACTGGTGATACCACTTTGTAAACCGATCATTACTTAGTGGATTCCTCCGGGAGTTGGAGAAGAGAGGAGTAGAAGAATTACCCCATCTTGAACCTCTATAAAAACTTTCTTGTGTCATTTACTTTACAAAGATTTAAATATCGCACTTTTAATTGCTTATATATCATTGATAAATTTGCTATCCTTTTAATAATTGATAAGTACTAAATCAAGTGTAAAAACTTGCTTAATCAAACTTAAGGGTGTTAAGTCTTCCATTGAAAACAAAACCACGGTGAGTCAAATTATAGCCAACAATTTGAGTTACTCTATTAACTCGGTGAGTCTGTTGAGAGATTAACTCTCTTGAGTGACTAATTCGATTTGTCCATCAAGGACACGGTGTGTAGAACTCAGAGATTTAAAAGGCCTAAATCGAAAATTTGGTAAGGTTTATTCAACCCCCTTCTAAACCTTACACTTACACCCTTGGGACCTACTGGACCGTTCTTGCATTTGAAGAATGGTTGCTCGGTTTGGAACGTATATTCGATCATATGGAATGTACGGAAGAACAAAAAAAAGTTCGGTGTGCTATTTTTCAATTAGCGAGGATCTTTGGACATTGGTGGGCATCACATGCTAGAACAATGACAGAGGAACAAAAACAAACTTTGACCTGGAATGAGTTTAAGGAGATAATTATGGATCGATATTTTCCTCAATATATTCGAGATCAAAAGGAAACCGAGTTCTTAAACTTGAAGCAAGGAACCCTTCCAGTAATGGAGTATGAAAGGCGTTTTAATCAGTTATCTCGATACGCCCCATATTTAGCAGAATCTAGAAACGAGAAGAAAGCCGAGAAGATTTGAAGGGGATTACGTCCTGAAATAGGAGGGATAGTATCAGGACTAAAACTACCAACTTATAGAGAAGTTGTGGAACGTGCTCAAGTGGTTTCGACCAGCTTGAATCTAGAAGCCCCATTATCAAAACCACAAGATATGATTGGAAAGAGAAAATGGGACCCACGTAACAAAAGAAACAATGTCCAACAAGTTAAGAAGTGGAGGCCAACTGGAGCGCCAACCTTAGAAAACAAATCAATATGCTCAAAGTGTGGGAAACAACATGTAGGGGAATGTCTCAAGGGGAGTAATATTTGTTTTAAATGTCATAAACCAGGACATCGAGCCATGGAGTGTCCTTTGGTAGTACTTTAGATCCGAGAAAAGAAGGGAAAAGCTCGAGTCTTTGCTATGACACAAGACCAAAAGCAAGATGAAACGGAGACCATGTCAGGTATGTTGCCAGTATTTAACGTTCCAGCGCTTACGCTATTTGATTCCGGATCATCACATTCATTTATGTCGGATAGTTTTACAAAGAAACTTGACTTAAAGTATGAGTTTGAAGATATTGTACTAGAGGTTAGCATTCCTTCTGGTAAAACTATTAAGACTAATTGCATGGTGAAAGGTGTAAACCTAGAACTAAATGGCAACAAGATGGAAGCTGATTTACATGTGTTAGAAATGAAGGATTTTGATATCATTTTGGGAATGGATTGGTTAAGTAAGAATCATGCTACGATACATTGTCACAAAAAGGAAATAGATTTTCGAGGACCTGGAGAGCTTAAATTTACCTTTTATGGTGCGAAGAGCAATGTAAAATCACGAATAATAACAGCAATGAAAGCAGTGAAGGTGTTAAGAAAGCACGGAAGTCAAGGATTCTTGGTTAATGTAATGAGTACAAAAAACACGAGTTAACAATAGGCGATGTACAAATGAGTCGAGAGACTATCCAGATGTATTTCCAAATGATTTACCGGGAATCCCACCAGACAGGCAGGTCGAGTTTACAATAGATTTGATACCTGGAGCAACGCCTATATCAAAAGCGCCTTATCGAATGGCACCGAAACAACTGCAAGAGTTAAAAGTTCAAATTCAAGAATTGTTAGATAAAGGTTACATCAGGCCTAGTATTTCACCATGGGGAGCACCTGTATTATTTGTGCAGAAGAAAGATGGAACGCTCAGAATGTGTATAGATTACAGAGAACTCAACCGCTTAACCATCAAAAATAAATATCCACTGCCGAGAATCGATGATCTTTTTGATCAGTTGAAAGGTGCTAGTGTATTCTCAAAGATTGACTTGAGATCAGGGTATCATCAATTGAAAATTAAGGAATGTGATATCCCTAAGACATCATTTCGAACACGATATGGGCACTACGAGTTTATAGTAATGCCATTTGGGTTGTCTAATGCACCAGGAGTCTTCATGGATCTGATGAATAGGATATTTCATCCATATTTGGATCAGTTTGTCATAGTCTTTATTGATGACATTTTGATATACTCAAGTAGTAGTGAACAACATGGGGAGCACCTTAGGATTGTTCTAGAAACATTACGTCGGGAAAAATTATATGCTAAGTTTAGCAAATGTGAATTCTGGCTTAACCGAGTGATGTTTCTAGGCCATATTGTCACGGGTAGTGGAATCGAGGTAGATCCAGCCAAAGTTGAGGCAGTATTAAACTGGAAAACACCAAAAAATGCAAGTGAAGTACGAAGTTTCTTGAAGCTTAGCCTGCGGTTATTACGAAGGTTTATCCGAATTTCTCTAAGATTGCGGGAAATGACTCGACTAACCCGAAAGGATATAAAGTTCCAATGGACAAGGGAATGCGAAGGAAGTTTCCAAGAGCTAAAACAAAAACTGGTTACGGCACCAATTTTAGCTACGCCGGATGGGTCGAAAGATTTGTTATTTATATTGATGCCTCAAAATCCGGACGGGTGTGTGTTCTAATGCAAAGACGGAAAGGTTATTGCTTATGCGTCAAGACAACTAAAATCTCATGAGTTAAATTACCCTACCCATGATCGGAATTAGCGGCGATGGTACATGCATTAAAGATTTGGCGTCATTATTTGTATGGTGGCAAATGTGAAATTTACACGACCACAAAAGCTTGAAGTACTTCTTTACGAAGGAACTAAACATGCGCCGAGAGAAGATGGTTGGAATTAGTTAAAGATTATGATTGTGCGATTCATTACCATCCAGGTAAGGCGAATGTAGTAGCCGATGCATTAAGTAGAAAAGCGAAGGACAATCGGCCAAATTACCTACGAACAAGACTCCTAATACGAGGAATTTGCCAAATTAAATCTCATCTTTGTGAAGCCTCCTAGTACCACTATTGCAATGATAGCAAAGACTAACAATTTAACCTACCTTGAGGGACCGAATCAAAGAGGCTCGAATAATGATGGATTTTTATGCAAGATAAAAGATCGAGCACTCTGTTTGGTAATATTAAAGGTTTTGCTATCGCACGGATGGAACAACGATATACGAAAAGAAGATTATGTGTGCCCAAGGATGAAAAGTTAAGAAAGGAAATTCTTGAAGAAGCTCATAACACTCCATATTCAGCTCATCCAGGAGGAACGAAGATGTATAAAGATTTGAAAGAAACCTATTGGTGGCGGAACATGAAACGTTCAATCGGAGAATTCGTAGAAAGACGTTTGACATGCCAACGAGTGAAAGCAGAGCATCAACGACCATCTGGATTACTCCATCCGCTGGAAATTCCTGAATGGAAGTGGGAGCATATTACTATGGACTTTGTAACAGGATTACCAAAGACAATAAAGGGTTACACAGCTATTTGGGTGATCATCGATAGACTCACAAAGTCAGCACACTTTTTACCTGTGAAGATGACTTTTAACATGGAGCGTTTAGCCCAAATTTACATAGAAGGAGTTGTTAGGTTACATGGAGTTCCAGTATCTATTGTGTCTGATCGAGATCCGAGATTTACTTCAAGATTTTGGAAGAGTTTACAAAGAGCCATGGGAACAAACCTTAGTTTTAGCACAACATACCACCCACAAACTGATGGTCAATCTGAAAGGACCATCCAAACATTGGAAGACATGCTTAGAGCTTGTATGTTGGATATTGGTGGAAGTTGGGACACGTATTTACCATTAGTCGAATTCGCCTATAACAATAGCTATCAAGCTACCATAGGAATGGCACCATATGAGGCACTTTATGGAAGAAAATGTAGATCACCAGCTCATTGGGATGAAGTTGGCGAACGAATAATTTTAGGTCCAGAAATCATTGAGCGAACAACCGGAGTGATTACAAAGATCAGAGATAGAATTAAAACAGCCCAGGACCGACAAAAAATCTTATGCTGATACTCGTAGAAAGGATCTGCAATTTGAAGTTGGTGAAAAGGTATTCCTTAAAATGGCACCTATGAAAGGAGTAGTTAGATTTGGAAAGAAAGGTAAGTTAAAGCCAAGGTTTATAGGTCCATTCGAAATTCTGGAAAGAATTGGAGATGTAGCCTATCGTTTGGCCCTACCACCAGACTTAGCTGCTGTCCATAATGTATTTCATGTTTCGATGCTCAGAAAGTATATTCCAGATACTAGTCATATCATTAACTTTGAAAACCTTGAGATTAATAGCGATCTCACTTATGAAGAAACTCCTATAGCTATTTTGGGAAGAAAAGTTCACACCTTAAGGAATAGAGAAATACCTCACGGTGTTGGTACAATGGAGCAAACATGGGAAGGAGGAAGCAACATGGGAACGAGAAGATGAAATTCAAACCAAATACCCTCATATTCCAACTCAAGTAAGTTAATTTCGAGGACGAAATTTTTATAAGTAGGGGAGAGTGTAGCGACTCAATTTTTTTTCAAAAGTCGCATTCGTTAGAGTTTTACCTTTCATGTTATTTTTTTCCGATTAATTTCAATAAATAATCCATAAATAGGTTTATTAATTAATAAGTACTACATATATGGTGTTCATTAAATAATGCCTAAGAATAATATTATTGTTAAAAAGGAATAACATAAAACCTAAAAAGTATTATATAAAATGTTTTTCTATATATATATATATTATACATATATATATGTATGTGATATGTGTACTCACTGAAATGGTTAGGTTTAATATATATACACATATATCTACGTGCATAAATAACAATAGGTTAATCATGAAATATATATATTATGTATGTTACTATTGCATGCAAATATACACACACTTTAAGTTATACAATATATTATACTAATATAACTAAACTTACTGCATGCATGAAATTACTTTAGTTACGTGGCATTCAATTACTAATTCCTAGTGCCTAAGTTATTTAGTAAGGTAGCAAATGGAGTTAATCCATTACCACATATGCACACACGTGGTGAGGCATGCAATTATACATAGTTTTATAATATGAAAGTTATCAAGTTAAAATAGCAGATAAGTTACAAGTGATCCTAGTAAGCACTTTTGTGTTAGATTAGTAACACACATACACACCAAACATAGCCACGTATGATTATGTTTCAGTTTGACTCATCAATTGCCAACTTAAGTTCATCTAATTAAGTAGGCCTATATATATGTTAGGTTACCCTATTCATTTGACGTATGACTAGCTCAACTCAAAACACCCATCACATCTAAAGTTAATAAAAAGAGAAGTATAATTAAAACAATGAGAATAGCTAATTAGCGGTTGCAACATAGTTGAGTAAAATGCGACCTTTATATCAACATCATCGAACACTCGTATTTTATCGGAAAGTTTGTATAAAGGTGGGGTAACTCTTGATCCGTAAGTATGTCGTAGATTTGTTATAATCATTGTTGTCCCATGTGTCGTTTATTTGAACAAATGAATGGACTCTCCGTCGGGAAGTCGAGAGAATGAATGAATGGGATTCACCCGGGTAATCCAAATGAAATGAATCCTTCGGGATTAATGCTAGCTAATGGACCGTCTCACGAGTGGAGTCAGTCAATAAAGAATGAATGGTTCTTATAAGCGTATGTGTGTGACAATTGGTTATAATCGCTACGGTGTTCCCATCGAGTTTTTTTTATACTCACGCCATATATGCTATATATTTTATTACAGTGAGAATAAGTTGGCCGATGTGTGATGAGAGCAGGTCTCCTCCACCTTTTGTTAATATTTTGCTAAAATATGGGTTTGTAATAAACAGAAGTACTTTTGTACAAATCCTTTGCTTGGCTGTTTTTTTTGTAATAATATATATAAATATTACGTTATTGGAAAAAACAAAAAGAATCTTACCCAGTTTTAAATATTTTATTAATTTATCTATTTCAAGAAAACTTCCACAATAATATAATCCTGATACAGACAAGCAAGTTTAGTGTCATTTCGAGCCTAGCGGGTTCGGGACGTCACAGAGTGGTATCAGAGCATGGTCTATTTTCTTGTAAATTTGAAATAACAAAAAAAAAGACGGGGTTTTGATTAGTATATTTTATTTTTATAAAAAAAGATTGTATTGTCAAGGGAGAACCATACTCGTGTCTGCAGTCCCGCGCCTATTCTTAAGGTATTGCGTGAATTAAGTGTTTTTCTTTTATGAAGCATAAGCTAGATTATGATTGGTTAAGAAATTTTGATCACGTCAATATGATAAGTTTTGATTGTGATATAGATATATATGAAAACCGATGTTGCAATATGCAGATACATGTATTATTAATATATATATATAAAATAAAATGTATAAGTGACATAAATTAATATACATGCATGTAAGTAAACCAAGATACATGCCTAATATTATATATATATATATATATATGTATAAGTTAAACATATGCATGCATGAAACCACTGTTTTGCTATATGGCAATCTGTTGTTAATTCCTAGTGCATAAGTTTTGTAATGGAGGCTAATTCATTACACATTCAGCAACATGTCATTAAGATCTATAAAAGTGCGTAATATTACTCTCATGCTGCATGTCTATGTTAATTGGTTATGTCTCTTTGGAAACTAATTTCTCTCGCATGCAATTTTTTTTTTATGTCCCCATTGTTGGCTTTTGATAATTTATAGTTGTAGTAATTGGTAATAGTCAAATGAATTCTCATCTAATTGTTTCCCAGAAATGGTTGTGCTGAGCTTATATGTCTTGGTATTATTTATTCCTTTATTTGGTTATTTATTTCTTTTGAGCTTACATGTACACCTCAACACTAAATTTATTAGGATCGTGATTCTTTGCAACTTTGACTTTAACAAAATGAATAATCATGAGAATATAGAATAATTTAGTGATACTTTAGAATTTTACAATCAGAAACATATTTGCACGATGATTTTAGAACCTTTGTTTTAAGATATGGTTGAAACACTGAAGACTATTTATAGATAATGCATTTCCTTATATATATAAATATTACGTTATTGGAAAAAACAAAAAGAATCTTACCCAGTTTTAAATATTTTATTAATTTATCTATTTCAAGAAAACTTCCACAATAATATAATCCCGATCTGAGACAAGCAAGTTTAGTGTCATTTCGAGCCTAAGCGGGTTGGGCGTCACATAACACCCTTAAATTTGGTTTAGTTTTGATTTAATACTTGGTTTTAGCACTTAGAGATTATCAAGTGGATAGCAAATTTATCAACAGAGTTAAACAAATAGGATGCGAGGAATTAAAGTTTGAAATGTAAATGACACGATAAGTTTTATAGAGGTTCGAAGATGGGGTAATTCTTCTACTCCTCTTTTCTCCAACTCGGAGGAATCCACTAAGTATTGATCAAGATACGAGTGGTAGCAGTCCCGGATACAAGTCTTGATCACACACCTGGTGACTTGATCCTTTGGGACTCGATCTGGAGATGCCTTGGTCACGCGGTGGCTTCTCAAATGCGAATCGCCTTCTTCACGGGCGGTTGCCTTGCTACTACAGCCCACTTGCTCAAGCTCCTTGGATTTGATCACGAAGCCCTCCAAAAACTTGAGACCGGTTCGACCTTGAACCTTCCTACAATCCTCCGTGGAATGTAGACCCCTTGATTCTTCAAAAATTTCCTCTTCAACCGATTGAAGCTATCTTTCCTTCACACGGTGAGTGTTGGATTGATTTTCTTCATAATGTAGGCTTGAGGATTGATCTTGAATGATTTGAGAATATCTTAGGTTACTGAGTTCAAATGTTTGCTTGAATGTTCGTGGTTGTAGTAACCTTCTCTCGAGTTATTCCTCGGCCTTTTATAGTGATCTTTCAAAAATCGCCCGTTGAAGAGATATGCTTATTTTGAAAGTCACTTGTGGTCGTTAGCTAGTCTTGTTGCGATCCTTGGAATTGCCACTTCCTCGTATGAATTGTTCTTGACTTTTGAGTTCGACGACATGGTGCAGTGCTTCCCATTGGTTTATTCCTTTTGCACGCTTCCGGGACCGAGCACTTCAAGAAAGGTAGTATGGAGGTATTACTTGTTTAAGTAATTCTCTTGATTTTCGTGCAACGGATCTCTTTCGATTGTCTTGACTTGACTACATTTTCTTCACATCCCCAGGTGACTTGAGTCGACTTCCAATCATTTGATGACTCTTTGTCACTTCAACTTGAGACTTGGACTGTTGTCTTGAGTTGACTTTGGATCGATACTTTACTCTTGCATCTCAATCGCACCTTGATCGAGTTCGTCTTCTCTTCTTTGCCATACTCGTTGTCTTGCAATGAGTCTTCCTTCTAGTCTCCGAGTTGTCTTCTTGCATGTTTAGGCATAGGCGACTTAACTCGGCTTGACCAGCCCTATCTATTACAATGCGATTTTACAACAAAAATGGGGTGCCAACTTCCTATTCTAAGTTTTACATGACATTCATCAAAATCTATAAAATGATTTCCCAACAACATGTAATGTATTCCAGGTGGATCAATTTCCATGTGCTCACGCACTAGCAGCAGCTAGGAAAGTTGGAATGCCAAAGTATGAACTCGTCTATCAATTTTACACCATAGAAGCTCTGATAGATGCATATGTAGAGGCCATCTACCTTGTAGGCCACGTGGACTTCTAGAATACCCCTGAGGAAGTATCCCAGTTGAATGTGTTTCCTCCAATTATGTGTCCTCCTAGTGTTAGGCCATGAAAAATGAGGATATTATCTCAGGACGAGCAAAAAATCAAAAGAAAGTGTGGGTGATGTAAAGGCACTGGTCATAATCGCAAAACTTGTAAGAAACCCATCTCAGTGAGAAGTAACATCATATCTTTGAAAGACTGTTGCATTTTTTCAGACTTGTAAACATTATTTTATCTTGGTTGATGTTGGATATTGTCCCGGTGAGAAGTAACATCATATATGTATTAATTTGATGTATTCATGTGTAATGTTTGTATTATTCCGTTAAGTTAACTTCTTGGAAATGTTTGTGGAAATATTTGTTTTTGACAAATGGTGGACATGTTTCAGGCGATTGTGTAGGCAAATGCGTGTGCATGTTTATGGGCATGCATGTTTTCCTCCAATATTGAGATTACAACAGAGTTTATGTGCAATTATTGTATTTTGTTGATATAAGTTGACAGTTTTGGGTAAAAAAAATGTTGGTTGATGTTGGCAAATATATCATGACTTTATTGGACAAGTGTAGTGGGCAGTTGTGTAGGCAAATGCGTGGCATGTTTGTGGGCATGCCCGTTTTTCCTCCAATATTGAGATTAAAACATAGTTTTTGTACAATTATTGTATTTTGTTGGTTTAAGTTGACATTTTTGGATTAAAAAAATGTTGGTAGATGTTAGAAAATATATCATGACTTTATTGGGCAAGTGTAGTGGGCAGTTGCATAGGCAAATGTGTGGGCATGCATGTTTTTCCTCCAATATTGAGATTACAACATAGTTTGTGTACAATTATTGTATTTTGTTGATTTAAATTGACATTTTGTGTTAAAAAATGTTGGTTGATGTTGGCAAATATATCATGACTTTATTGGGCAAGTGTAGTGGGCAATTGCATAGGCAAATGCGTGGGCATATTTGTGGGCATGCCTGTTTTTCCTCCAAATTTGAGATTACAACATAGTTTCTGTGTAATTAATTTTGATTGAAGTTGGCATTTTTTTGGGTTGAAAAAATGTTGGTTGATGTTGGCAAATATATCATGACTTTATTGGGCAAGTGTAGTAGGCAAATGCGTGGGCATATTTGTGGACATGCCTATTTTTCCTCTAATATTGAGATTACAACATAGTTTATGTGCAATTATTGTATTTTATTGATTTAAGTTGACATTTTTGGGTTAAAAATATGTTGATTGATGTTGGTAAATATATCATGACTTTATTGGGCAAGTGTTGTGGGCAGTTGCGTAGGCAAATGCATGGATAAACAATAATCACAAGTTAACATAATACATAATCACAAGTTAACGTAATACATAATCACAAATTCAAAAGATAGGTAAACAAATAAAGTTTAATCCAAAATATACTTACAAATTAACATCTAATATTGCCTTCTTTTAATAGTTCTAAACAAAGTCGGAGCCTAAATTCCTCTGCTTTCTTGTTGATTTTAACCACGCCACGCATTGTCACCAAGGACTCCACCATTTTCAGGCACATGATGCCACAATCACTAGAATTTTCTTGTTGCGGGGAATGCTCCTACTGTTGAATCTTCCAAACCTTTTTGGGAGGCTCGACTCTCTTATCCCATATGTGTGCTTCCTCGATCAGACTTGATAGCATTGACACCATAAGCTTGAATTATCCAATATAAGTATTAAATGACTTGGACTATGATATTGAATCATATACGACAATCAATTTTTGGTTTATGTCCAACTCATATAGCACCCTATGGTTTCCAGTGACATGAGTTATGCCATAGACCTTGTCAACTTCTTCCCATGATTTCTCGAGCCCGTCTAATGGATATTTGCCCTTCAAGTATTCCATTAAAGTATTGTCAACAACCCACCAAGACCAATTGGCTAGTTTCTTCTTTGAAGCTTTTGCCTTTACACATATTTTACCCCATTTCATTGTCAAATTATTCTGTCAAAGTAAAGTAAATCAATTTGAGAAACAAATTGATATAAAAAAAAAACAGTCAACAAGCATATTTGTATAAATGAATAACGTTACGTACCCAAAATAGCAAATCAACGAATGTCCAGTTCGTCAAGAAATGGCCATGCCATTTTTTCGATTTGTACATAACAAGACTCATCAAGAAATTCATTTGTTGTAATGCAAAAATGCGCAAATTTAATAAAACAATTGAACAAGGCTATACAAAGAAAGTGGGCAGACAGTAAGGCATAAAGGTGGAAAAATACATAAACATTGGACAAGTGTGAACACATGTGGGCAGATAGTTGGGCAAACAGGTGGGCAAGTACATAAAAAATATCATAAGTTGGTACACACGTGAGCAAGAAAAAATGTTAGTGATTTGGTTTATATACCACATCATCGAGCCATCCTTCTGGGTCCCGGATATTGATGAACCATGGGGCACAAAGTGAGTGACCTTCCTCAACCGAGCAAGGAACCACTATGTCCTTTTTATCCTTATTTTCAGCCCACCACTTCTCAAAGTCATCAATCAAAGATTGTGGGTAAAGGCCATTGGATCATATAGTTGCAACTGACGATTTTGAGGACCATCAGGAATGACCTTGGTCTTCTTCTGGGGCTTGACATAATGACTTGAGTCAGTGTAAGGCGATTTCAACGTACGACTAGGTTTTGTAGTCCTCTTCTTCCTTTTCTCATACACTATGCGATCCTTTTGGGGAGCTTCTTCTTTCAGAGGACTAACAATACCTTCATCACCATCGACCTCAATTGTTGGATTTGAACCCACCACTTCAGTCTTTTTAACCACATACAGTGATCCATCAAGGTTGGAAGGGCTTGAAATAAATTCTGCAAATTCTTCGTGGGGGCAAGGTAATGAGCTGGGCAGAGTCGCGGGCTGGAAGGTCAGCAGGAACAATGGCAAATTGGCCTAGTACATCATCTTTTAACTCATTGGAACTAGAATCACCAAAGTTAGGGCCACATTCATGCCCTATTGATTTCGTGGGAGATTGGGAGGAAGCAGGAGGGGAGGAGGATGGAGAGAAAATGGGTTTCTTCAATGTGTCATTAGACTCTTGAACATCAATATCAATGAGGATTCTAGACTAGTCGGCAGGGAGATGGTCAGAAGAGTGGGCAGTTGAATGAGTACCATTTTCATCATCCTTTTCCGAAATTGAGCATCCCAAATGCTCCGTGATACACCTCAACATGGACTCCAACTTGTTTTGTCTTTCTCGGATAGATGTTTCTATTTTATCGACCTCATTGACAACCCGAACAAGTCCATATGCATTTTAGGCCCTTCTTCACCCTCAGAATGTAGGTCATCATGACCATGACCCTCATTCTCAGTTTTGTCCGTCTGTTTATCCTCTCCCTCCTGCTGCTTGAACAATTTTCTTTTCAAACCTTTCTTTTTTTTCTTTCTTATTTTTTCTTCTTCAAATTCTCTTTCTCAATACCATCCTCCCACAAAACAACTCTCTTAAACAATTATGTATCTTCATCTACCTTTGAGGGTCGCAAATTTTGGTGAACAACAACCTACAAACCATTTAAGAATAGTGAGAACAGAATAACAAAGTGGGCAAACACGTGGCCAATTAAGTGGAAAAATGAGTGGACAAGTGGATTTTAATGAACTCATAATAAAAAGTAGGCAAACAAGTGGGCAAACAGGTGGACAGGAAGGTAGGAACCAAAAACAAAAATCATATAAGCAAAGAGTAGGCATAGAAGTGGGTAAATGAATGGGCATAAGAGTGGGCACCAAAAATAAAAAACTCATGTAGTCAACAAAGTGCTCAAATAAGTAGGCAAATAAAATAGGGACAAAAATAACTTATAGTATCATCATCTGCTAGTAGCAAACTCCTGAAGATTGTTTTCTTCAATTCCTCATATGCAATAATAGCTTCGCTCGACCACCGCAAAATATATGGTACCCTATGCTTAGTCCCTCGGCTAGTGACGACACACAATTTGGCGACACCGGGAATCGCCTCATATGCCCATACTTGTAGCCCAGAGTGGAAGCCGTAGATATCAAAGAGCTCAAAATCATGCTTGGGCTTCATTTTTTTTCCTTTCCCAATATGCATGCACTCTGCCGTCCATGCATGCACGTGTCTCCTTCACCAAAAAATTAAAATCTATTCGTCCCCATGGATAAGAAATAAAAGCATCCAAATCATCCATGAGGTGAATATACTCAATATCAAATCTTTTGAATGTACGATCTCTAATCAATAGAATACCGTAGAGAAAACAAAGCAAGGTTAACTTCAAGGTCATATCGTCGTCTCCTTCTTCCTTCTTGGACCACTGTTCCAAGGCATCTTCCACATGAATCAAGCAAAGGGGATCAAACCGCCTAAAGCATTTTTTGTAAATCTCTAAAGACGATGGAATAGTACACTTAGACCCAAACCCAAGTCCTATAATCAAAGCGAACATCCATATTCCAAAGTTGGCCTCTTTATTATTAATGTGGAATATTATCTTCTCCATTGACATGGAGTTGTCTTGTCTAAAGAGTAGATGCAGATACAGTTGGCCTTGAAACTTCAACTTTTGTACATCCCAAAAATGGCCAAAGCAAGATTGCTTGAATCGTTCTTTATTATGATCACTCAGAAAACTTTTAATTTTGTTTAACTTGACATTTTGGTTGCAACGACCAGTTAATTTTGTTGTGAAGTGATCCTTCTCATCAGGGACAAGTGCCCATTTTTTCGAACTGCACAATGAAAGGAAGTGTCAGAAACAAGTGGGCACACAATTAGGCATAAAAATGGGCAACCAAATGATAAGTGGACAAACCACAAGACAAACAAGAAAATAAACCATAGGGTAAAATAATGGCAACTATGTGGGCAGACCGCAGGACAAATAAGTAGGCAAGATAAATATTATTCCAAAACAATCCAAGTCCATACAATTCCAACCTACAACACATTATAAACTCCACAGAACATGAACATCATCATAAACTCCACACAACACATCATAGACTCCACTTCGTTGTCCACTCAACTAAGTGGGCAAACCACATGGCAAATAAGTGGGCAAAAAAAATATTGTTCCAAAAAAATCCAAGTCCATATAAATTCCAACTTAAACACATCATTAACTCCACAGAACATGAACCATTTAATGTTAAAAACCGATTTAATCATATGAAGAAACTCTAACAACTTCATATTCGGAAAAAAATTTAAATACAAAACCCTAAATGCTTCAACACAAACTAAATACACTATACATATTAGAGAAGAAGATGGAAAAACACACATTTTCAACAGAAGATATTTGCTAAAATACGCGATGACTATTGATGTTCAAACCCTCAGAAGTCGAAGACTATAGTGGACATGATGATTGGACTGACAAAAAACGAACGCGCTTGTCGAAAACCCTGAATGCCGGTGTCGCTTGAACTTGCCGAAGTTGAAGAAGTGGAAAGCAGAGGAGTGAGACGTGGGAAATGGAGAAGAAGTTGAGAAGAATGGGTCCTGTTAATGTTCTTTTCATCTTATTTCTTTATTTTTTTAATTTTTTTAAATAAAAGGTATTTTAGATTTTTTAGGGGTGAAGAACGGTATATTTCCTTCTTTAATAATAATAATAATAGTAATAATAATAATAATAATAATAATAATAATAATAATAATAATGTGGGGGCTTTTTTTTTTTTTATTAAAAGGCTGACGCAATAGCCTGCAAACCATATCAACCATGTAAACTACACTAGGCAAGCCTAGTGCGACAGGCTCAACTAAATGGTGTGAGGATTCGAACTCAAGACCATTTGGCCTCAAGAAATCAACTCACACCACTAAGCCACCTCAGGAGAGGCTGGGGGCATTTTTTTTAGGTCAACTCCAACCCAACTTTAAATACCACACTATAACATCAAATATGCAAAAAAACATCTCCAACTCAACTCTAAACACTACACCAAATTTGGTGTAAATGAATAGTGTTACACCAAAAACCAAATTTGGTGTAATACTATATCCCCCATTTGCCCTCCAATTCTCTTATATTTCAAATTTAAATTTCAATTGTATCCTCATTTTATATATAATTAATTTATATAATATGGTTCTAATAATTAATTAATATTTTCTATAAATAATAATAATTAGCAAGCAATGATAATTTAAACTAAAGAGATGCTAATGTTAATTGTAATATTTATTTTTTTAATATAATTAATTCATTTAATATTAATTAAATATATGTTTTTAGTTAATTACATTCATAGTAATAAACTATAAGTAAATAAAATAATAGTATAAATACATAAATTTACTTACTATAAAATGAAAAAGAAAGAATAAAATTTTCATTTGATGTAATGGGTTGGAGATGGCTTTGACAAAATTACATTAAAATATCAAATTTGGTGTAGTTTTTATACCAAATTTGGTGTTATGGGTTGGAGACGGTCTTAATACCCCCAACAAGGGTATTTTCGCTAATTTTCCTTTGTTTTTCTTCCTGTTCGATCTCGTCACCGACTCTCTCTCTCTCGTCTCCCATCTTTCCGCCAGAGCCAAACGGCGAAATTCGACCGAACACAGAAAGACGCCGGTGTCTCTCAATCCTCAGTCGCCAGTGTCTGCTGGGGTGTGTTTCTAATTGCAAATGAGCCCCTTTCCAACTGAAATTTTCTGAAATTAGGGCTTAATTAGGGTTTAGGTTTACAATCCCGATTATGGATGGAATTCGTAGAACTAGCATTGCGATGAGGCTTAATTTGTAAGGGCCGGCACCTTAGTTCTATTTTGATATCATTCTTTTGCCTATTGAAGTTTAGGAAATTACTTAGCTCATTGCTGGCCTTTCTGAATATTGTAATTTGGGGAAAGAGAAGATGCTTTCAGGACTGAAGTTCATACCGCGGGATCAGGTTGATCAAGTAAGTCCCAATTTTTCTTTTTGATGTTCTAAAGTGTAGTAGGGTTGCTTTTTATCAGGTTGTACTCCAAACTCTGTTAAAATGCTCATATACTGTGGACTTGCATGAACATGTATGATAGAGATAAGACTATATCCCGAGTCATGTTTTTCTGAGTTGTTATTATTTTGTTAAATGCTTCTTTTGTTGTTCAATCGTAGCTGTTTATAAGAAATTATACTTTTGTATATGCTTATACTCGTTACTGGTGTTTAAGGCGAAAGATGAAACACCCAATGATTCGAAAAGGAGACAAGAAAATCTGGGCATAGAAAGGAAAAAGTTGGGAGGAAGAAGAAGCATTCCCATTATAGTAGTTCTGATGATGGCCTTGAAAGAATAAAAAGTGGGTCTAGAAAGAAAAAGAAGTGGTATGATTCAGATGAGGATATGTCTTCATTTTCAGATGAAAGTGATAGCCAGAGTGAAGTAGAACGTGATCGGAAGAAACGTAGGAGTTCGAAAAAAGAAAAGAAGAGGCATGATGATAGCTTGGATAATAAATATAAACATCGGTCAAAGAAGAAGTCAAGGAGTCGAAGAAAAGATTATTCGTCAGAAAATGAATCTTCAACTAGTTCTGAAAGAGAAAAGTCTAGTGAAGAAGGGAATCATCATAAAGGGGGAATGAGTAAATGGATGGAGGATGAGAAATGGGGCACAAACAGTGGCAATGTGGAAAATGACTTGACCGGTACATGTTACTTAAACCTTACTCTGATCATATCTGGTCGAATATTTTATATATATCTCATTCTGCTTTGGCATGTTAAATCAGATGACAGTAAAGGATCTCAATCACTTAACTCAAACAACGTTGTGAGGAAAGAATTGGGATTGGAATGGATGCTTCGGCCGAAGGATACTAACGATAATATTTCTAAAAAATCTTCTCTCATTGAGCCAGAGGAAGCTCCAGCCGAAGAGGTATATTCAAACTTTTTTTTATGTTTTTCTTCTGGGACAGAAAGATGCATCCCTTTAAACAATGGAATGCTCAGTTAACATTATCGTTTGCATGGTCAGCAAATACCTCTAATGGTAACATCTGAACTTACCAGGCTCCATGCCAGGTGCTAATCCTCATTATTTCTTGTTATACGTGGTTGAAATGTTGATTAGTCCTTCCCCCAAAAAGACCAAAGTTAAAAAATTTATGGCACGCATGGACCTAGGGGTTATGCTCTATTATTGCTGTATAATTGGGTTAAAAAAATGTGTCTTGGAAATTACTTTAAACTTATGTTTTCGTTCTTGTGTTGTTATGCCTACGAATCATTCTATTTTCATGTTCTAAACTCTTTACATTGCCTGTAACTGTATTTTGCTATAAGCTTCTAAGAGCAATCTGAGTCAAGTCCAGTGTCTGGGTTTTTTGCTCTGACATCTCCTTTTGTGGTGTGCCAAAAAGATTACTGTTGAAAGCCAAGCCTTGAATTTGTTAATACAATTTTTTGTCATGTCAATATGTTGTTTGTTTTCCAATTTTACCTGGTGTGAAGAGTCTCTCTCTCTCTCTCTCTCTCTCCAATTTTACCTGGTGTTTTCCAATATGTTGTCTGTTAAGATCTGAGCTTTATCTTCATGCTCGTTATCTTGTATAAGCCTTTGTTGTAGTTTGTTGTTGACATTAATGTCTTGTGACTTCATGGCTTTCTGATTTTAAGTTTGTAAACTTGTTAATTTTTCTTTTTTCTTTTTCTGCTCACAAGATAAAGAAGGATAATCCTAGAGAACTAAATCCATATCTGAAAGATAGTGGGAGTGGTTATCCAGAAGAGTCTGATGGAATGAAGGCTGGGAATAAGCGATTTTTATCTAATGTAGTTGTCGGTGATGGAGGTGCCAGCTGGAGGCTTAAAGCTTTGAAAAGAGCACAAGAGCAAGCAGCTCGTGAGGGACGGAAACTCGAGGAGGTATGAAAGCATTACCCTGCCGTAGCTGTTTATTCAAATATTATTTATTAACTAACTCTAATGCATAGTATCTTAACAGGTGGTTGAAGAGCGTTGGGGCTCTATGGGTCATTTGGCAGCTTCCGTGGCTTCTCATAATGTCGCACCAACTCATGCCCATCTTCGAGCCATAAAAAATAGGAGGAAAGGGTTGTTAAAGGAAGAACAGACAAATATAGATGAAAAAATTAATAAGAGTGAGAAGGTAGTTGTTCGCCATATTTCACCACATTGTTGAAGCAATAATACATTTTCCGTGGAATAATCATTCAAATATCCTTCAGTCAATCTCTGACTAGTTAAGTTTTAAGCTGTACAATTCTAGTTTATTTTCTTTCTTTGGCCTACCTGAGGGGTGTTCAGTTTTGATCATGATTTATAAATTAACAAAATAGTAGATTTCTTTTATCATCCTGAGATTGATTTGAATTAGGTTTTTGTACATTCTGAAGTTAAACTAAGAATTTTTTCTTCGAGCAAAAATATAAGATGGTCTTGTTCATGCTGACTTGTTTTATTTCGTTTATATCTGGATTTTTGTCAGAAAAGCATGAAGGATGTTCTCCCACGGCATCCTAAAATGAGAGTACCCAAAGTTCATGATTCTTTATCTTGGGGGAAGCGGGGAAGTAAAAACTTGTCAACTGAGGATGCTGCTCTTGTCTCTACTGCTCTATCCAATATAAATAAGTTTTCCAATGATGGAAATTTCTTGGACAAACTTATGCACAAGGAGGAGGATAATTCTGTTGATCTCAGCAATCCGTCAAAATTTGAAGCAAGACCAGAGCCTAAATCTGTTGATTTTGCATCGGTTGAAAATAAAGAAGATTCTGGAGCAGTGAAACTAGCCATGAGTGCAAATCAGTTGGCTGCCAAAGCCTTGCAACTTCGTATGAAAGGAAAACACGAGGAAGCAGAAAAACTGTTGGTATGAAATTATCTCTATTGAAATGTTCTGTCTGATATTTTTTCGTAGATTGCTCCTAGCTAAAATAGTGCCTAAAGCTCTGTCTTGATACTCCTTTGAGTACGCGTGTCATCATGCTTTTGTTGTCTTCATCGGGTTTAGTATTTCTGATTTTGGATTGTGAAATATGGGGGCAGATTGATGGTTGCGTTGACATGCTTTTGTTGTCTTCATCGGATTTGAGTATCTCTGATTTTGGATGTGAAATGTTGCCTGTTGGGCGGATTGACAGTTGTGTGATTTAGAAGTTTCATTTGCTTCATTAAGCTCTATACTTTTGATGGCATTGTAAATTTCCTTTGTTTAATCTGCCCCACTATGTGAAATAAATTAGTTCTATGTTTGTGATTTCTCTTAGATATTCTAACAAGTGCTAATCTTGTATGTTCTTAAGATAATGTCAAACTCTAACCAAAATATGATCGTGAACACATTTACTTTTTTGCTTTCTTCTTCCATTATTGAAAAAACTTGAATGTTGCTTTTAGGATTTGGCATTAAATGGAGTCTCAGTTTCGGTTTATATGAATTATCAGCAAGATCTTTTTTCCATTTTCACTTTCTGTGGTCCCTCTTAATTCAGAAGGAAGCTGAGACTATTAAAGAAAGGCAGAATTTTGGTGAAGGATCAAGTAGACTGCAAATTGATGGGACCTCAAGCAGGTGCTTTTGCATCTTACCCCTAATTTCAACTGTTTTCATGATAGAGTTCGATCTTTCAATTTGCTGCTTATCTCATTCTTCTGCATTAAATGTTCTATTTAGGTTTATTATGCACGATGTCTCTGCAAGGAAAAATAAGAAAGAGGATGATGGCGATCTTCATCTAGCTCAAAAAATCATGCATAACCATCGGTACAGCATATCTAGTCAGGCAGATGAATATGATTTTGACGACGGTCCCAGGAAAAAGACTCGAAAGAAAGGAGGAGGTGGCAATTACAAGTCATCTGAGATAACTAATTCAGCTAATCGCTTCCTCACTCAGCAGGAGCGTTGCCAGTTCTGTTTTGAAAATCCATCAAGACCAAAGCACCTAGTCATTGCCATTGCGAACTTTACCTACTTGGCGCTACCTCAACAGCAGCCTGTTGTCCCCGGTCATTGTGGTATTTTGACCTTGCAGGTGACTTAAGCTCTCTCTCTCTCTCTCAGATTTGAATATTTTATTCATTCTGACTGACTTTCAGTTAATTCAGAGGTTTTATTGCTTATATTGTGGAAATTTTTTATTAAGCTACGGCTCTTCTTTCTCCATTTCTGAATCTGGTAATTCCACTATGGATCTTGTTTGCACCATCGGAAGTCAAATCACTTTTAGGGATAATTACAAAAACTACCCATGAGGTTTACCTTAATTACAAAAAACCCCAGTTATATTTCAAAATTACAACTACCCCCTTGACATTTGTTTCTATGTTACAAATTGCATCCTCAAGAGGGATATTTGTTAGGTAAATGCGAACCTAAAGGTGGTATTTGTAACACCGCAAGGGGTATTTGTAACTGGAGTGTGATTGTGCTAAACCTCATGGTAGTTTTTTGTAATTATCCCTTACTGTAAATTTCCGACAATGCTTAAAATATCTGCTACCAAAAGATGTTAAAAGGACATGAATCATGCTATTTTAAACATGAAAACGTTAATGTTCCTTGTTCGTAGTTTTGTTCAGAGTGTTCTGTATTTTTTTCTGGTTGTGTCATCGCTTTTAAAGCATTATATTTTTTGCCGCAGCACAACCACATAACTAGTGTTTTGGAACAGAAAATTTAACTGTAGATTATTCAAATTTGGTTCTGCTAACATTCAGAAGCATCTTTTTATTGATGGGGATTATAAACTTTGCTATTTTCACCTTAACAGCACGAATCTTCCACAAGAACTGTCGAGGATAATGTGTGGGATGAAATTCGGAACTTCAAGAAATGCTTGATAATGATGTTTGCAAAGCAGGAAAAGGATGTAGTGTTCTTTGAGACAGTAATGGGGTTGGCACAGCAGAGGCGCCACTGTTTGGTTGAGTGCGTCCCTTTGCCCCGAGATGTTGCAAAACAGGCACCTGTTTACTTCAAGAAGGTCAGGTCATTTGATATGAACATGATTTTTCCCGGTAATTATTACCTGGAGTGTTTATATGGAATGGAGAGACGAACATGTTTTCGCTCTAGATTTTGTCCCATCTTTTACATCTTATGCTTTCCTAAAATTTATGTGCGTCAGAGATCACAAGATCAGATGGTCTGAAGTTGGCCTTTCTCATCCAAGCTTCATAGAAATACTGATATTTTCTAAATGTCTATTTACTACAGGCAATTGATGAAGCTGAAGACGAATGGAGTCAGCACAACGCGAAGAAATTGATCGACACAAGTGAAAAGGGTCTGCGGGGTTCAATCCCCAAGAATTTCCCATATTTTCATGTGGAATTTGGGCTGAACAAGGGATTTGTCCACGTGATAGACGATGAAAAAGAATTTAAAAGCAACTTCGGTCTCAATGTAATAAGAGGTATCCTCCAGCTGCCGGGTGAGGACATGTATCGTCGTCGTAGACAAGAGTCCTTGGAGACACAAAAGCAAGCGGTTGCCAGTTTCGCACGGGATTGGGAGCCTTTTGATTGGACAAAGCAGCTGGACTAAGAATTTTCTGATATTTTCTGGAATGCGCCGTTTTAAATAGTGTAGCCATACATGATATTAATTAGCTGATGTTGGTTACTTGGCACAAAACACGTTTTGTGTCTTTATTCATTTCACGTTTTTAAGTTAGTTTGTTGCCAGCTGTACTACATGAGATATAAATACCCCTAAGTACCTGATATGTTCATATGGAAAATACAGAGTTCTAATACACGGTTCCTTTTTGGGTCTCTCTCCAATCTCCATAATACGTAAAATTCAAATTTCTTAGTTTACATTCTTCACATGGTATCCAGAGCTCAAGCTTGGATTTAGATCATAATGCCAAAGAATCGACATATACCTTGGCACATGCTGTGGATCGCAAAGATCCATTGAAGGATTCAGATTCAGAAACTCGTAACGTCGCGAATCATACCACCATTCATGAAGTAAATATATATCAGTTACATAATTCCGATCACCCTGGGATGATTTTGGTTTTGAATCCCTTAACAGGTAATAATTACCTTTCCTGGAGCAGAGCTATGATTTTGGCTTTAGGTGGTAAAACAAAATTAGGCTTTATTACTGGTAAAATTGATGTTCCACCTTAGAATTCTACTGAATACGATTTATGGAGACGTGCTGGTTACTGCCTGGATATTGAACTCCTTATCCAAAAACATTGTTTATGCTTTTCTGTATGCTAACAGTGCCAAGGATCATTGGGAGGATAATGCACAACGTTTTGGTGAAAGTAATGGACCACAAATCTATCAATTGCAGGACATAGCTACAATCTCTCAAGGAACTGATGCATTTTATTTATTTTGAGTATCCGGGAACCGATTGCGCCCATAACTACGATAATGGATATGAATGGACATCACGATGACATATTATGGATATTATCATGGAGTTTCAGAATTAAAGTTTAGGATAGAGATTTTTAGACCGATTAAGTGACTTTTCGGATATTTTCACTAAAATCTTTATATATTTTTGGATTTAGAGACTAAAATTTCTACCTCACATTTTATTATTATTAGTGACCATCTAATTTATGAAAAATAAGTTTTAATTAACTCTCGGGATTTTTAAAAATAATAATAGCTTACTTAAGGATTTTCAAAATACTAATTTTTATTAATAATTTTAAAAGAGGGCAAAATTGATTTTTCTACCCCAAGCCCTCTTGGTTTTTTTATAAAATCCCCCAACACCTTCACTTCTTCTTCACACCCCATACTTAGACAAAATACACCATTGTTAAGAAAGATTCAAAGAGGTAAATATTTCTTCATCTTTTTTCTTTAATTTTTGTCTTTTCATTTAAGTATGATAGGGTATTGATCTTATGCTAGAACTAACATTAGAAATGTAAATTGATGATGGATACATGATGTTTAAAAACCTCATTATTAGACTTGAATCTTCAGCCTTTAGTTGAAAAAAGTTTAGAAATGATTTTTTTTATTTCATTTTTCTATTGTGATTTGATCTTGTTGAAGAGAAGGAAAATGCCTTTATTTTCGGACTGAAATTTAACCCTATATAAAAATGAATTTCCGGATATTTTGAGCTCTATGTGAACCCAAAACTTGTTACCTATTTGTAGTAGATATATATCTTAGCTTTTATTTGAAACTTGAATCATGTTAATTGAAGTTTTGTAGACCAAGTTATACCCCAATTAGTGAACTGTGCCAGAAATCCGAAAAAAGACGTCTGCGCTTTAGTAATATCACTTTTTGACCTATTTGTAGTATAAGAATTGGGACTTTTTTATTAGATCAATATTTGTAAATAATTGTCTTAGCTTTCTAACGATGTAAGAATCACATAAATCGGATGTTTCGTTGAGGAGATATAGCTGAATTACAAAAACTGCTACAACAAAGAATTTTCTGCGAAATTTGGTGTTTTTGGTAAAATATAAAGATTTGTGTGTAATTGGTGAAGTGTGTGAAGGAAAAACTTTAAAGATGAGTGTAGTGTGTGTTCTTGGTGTTCTTGGTAAAATTTAAAGAATTGTGTATTCTTGGTGTTCTTGGTGAAATTTAAAGAATTGTGTCTTGGTGTAGTTTAGTGATTTAAGGTGATAATTCCTGATTTTGTTTTTTATTTAGAGCTTTATTTAATTTATGAAGATTTAAGTATGATATTAATGTTTTAAGATGATATTTAGAAGATTTTTAAGTAATTGTTGGAGAAAAATTAAAA
Source organism: Rehmannia glutinosa (assembly GCA_016081115.2). Lineage (NCBI taxonomy): Eukaryota > Viridiplantae > Streptophyta > Magnoliopsida > Lamiales > Orobanchaceae > Rehmannia > Rehmannia glutinosa. The sequence goes on from CM071926.1 coordinate 141,259,068, forward strand.
GTAGTAGATGAACATGAATATTTAGTGATTTTTGGTTTCTTTGATTCACCATTTTGGAAGATAAAAGCTTAAGGATTTGAGGATGGATTTTTATGAACATAATAAGTTTTAAAAGTGATTTTTGAGGTTAAAAATTGATTAATTTAGTGCTTAGAGTTAGAGAATCGGAAATATCGAATCGAGGGCGAAATACACCTCGTCGGGGCCAATCGCCGGCCAATGGAGGTGGCGGTGGCACCACCGGCTGAGGGTGGACGGTTTTGGCAGTGGTGGAGGTGTAGGAGGGCTGCCATAGTGAGTAGGGTGAGTAGATAGGTTGGTAGGGTGGGTGGTTGATATGTAGATATAGATATTTATGAAAAATCGACCGATTTGACGTAAAGATGATGATGAGACATATACTTTTTCTTTCACGCAAACCAATGCTACTTTTTAAAAAGTCGATGTTAAGTGTTAGGTTAGTAGGTTCGGGTTACGAGGCGATGAGATAACAAAGTGATGTAAAGTGATTTTTCGGGAAATGTGAGATTTCAGAATGATTTTCTTTAAAATTTATGTGACACAAGATATTTATGAGAATTTTTCGAGACGAGGTGTTATTTTTGAATAAGTAGAGAGTTTAAAGTCAATTTATGATTTTATAAATTAAGGATTTGATTAATCGGAAAGTTTATCTAAAATGGGTAGTTAGTCGATTAATTATTTTTAGGTGATTAATTATGGATTAATTGATTTGAATTTTTCATACTTTGACTTAGATTTTTATGTTGACTTTGACCATTGACTTTGACTTTGACCATTGACTTTGGTCAACTATCGTTTTTTTTTTAAGTTTTTAAAATGGAACCGAACACCCTATTTTTTTAGGATACTTGACTTTATGGAACGTATTAGATATACTTAGCATAAGAGACTAAATTACTCAATAAGTATATAATTTGTCTTATGTCATTAAATTGAAGAATTTAATTGTGTTAGGTGCGGCGCAATCGCATATGGTCTCATACAATCAATTTCATCACTAGCATTCTATTAAACTTCAAAGGTGGGTAAACTTCCGATTTTGTAAGCATGTCACACTGTTATATTATATTTGTCAACTCTTTATAATTGCTAAAATGTGCCTACGGGCTATTTACAAGCTGCCAACAGATGGGGGATGACCCTTCGATGTCAAAAAAGGCCGAGAGCCATATGTAAGCTGCCAACGGGTGGGGGATGACCCCTCGGTGTCAGAAAAGGCCGAGAGCCATATGTATGATGCCAACTGGTGGGGATACCCCTCGGTGTCAGAAAATGATTTTTATTGCATTATGATTGTTTGACCTATATAGTGTAACTGCTTAAGTTTCCCAATTAGTTTCACAACTCACGCCTTCAAATGTTTTTACATTTCAGATAATAATGATTAACCGGGAGCTCAGGCGTAGGGGTCTGGCATCGTGGGGCGTTGTTCTATGAATTTATTAATGCGTAACTCTTATCAAACCATTATCACCTTTGTTACTCTTAAGTTTATTTAAGAAAATTTTAAGCCCACATTTTAGTATTTAAATTATTATTTTTTATGCTTCCACAAACTATTTATAAATACTCAATTGTACCACAGTGATATTCCTAATCGAAATGGGTTCGGGGTGTTACAAGTGGTATCAGAGCGGGTCTACATTTCTGTAGACTAGAAATGATTTTTCTTTAAAAATTTCTTTTCACAAGAACTTAATTACTGAAAAATAGGAATGACGACCACGCTAGCAGAACCTACGCTCGCTCCGAGGTATGTTTTAGTAAAATATTTTGATTATTGCATATTACTTTAAGGAAATTTTATGAAATGAACTTGTTCATCATGCAAGAATGATTATGATTTATGAAGAACTTTAGAGGAACTTTACAAGAACTTTATGAGAACTAGTACGACTAATCTTGAAAAACTAGTGATGCTTTTAACATATTGAATAAAAGAACTTTGAACTTAGAAAATTTGATGCTTCATGAACTTAGACTTTTGAACTTAGTCCTCGAAACAAGACTGACATTTAGCTGGCTTTTAGATAAATTGACAAAATATTTATATCTTTGGGTGAAAAATAAAATTGGGTTTAGTTGTTAGAATTTTGTATTAGGAATATACTCCCCAGTGAGTCTACACTAGTTAACTATGATACTTTGATATTGCAGTTTATTGGAAATGGCACCACCAAGAAGACAGTGTGGTAGGCCTAGCGCAGAAAGGGAGCCCTCAATTGGATCAGTTGCGAGTGAGCATGTAGCAGAACCCGAACCAACAGCTCATGCAGTTGGAGCAACTAGGGCATAATTTGCATGGGACTTTCTTACTACCCTACAGGGTATCGTTCAACAAGTGACTCCCCAGAATGCACCAATTGTACCATGAGAGGCGCCACGCACCAACGAAATCGTTGAATAATTTAGACGATTCACACCACCAAGACTCCACATAAATGAGGGTCCCACAGTAACTGAAGAGTGGATCATGGAATTAGAAAGAATTTTCGATCACCTAGAGTGTTCGGAAACACATAAAGTGTCTTGTGGAAAGTTTCAGTTAGCTGAAAGTGTGGCCCACTGGTGGACGTCGCACGAAAGGACACTGACAGATGGGCAGAAAATGGAGTTGATGTGGGATGAATTTAAAGGGATGGTTCTTGATCGCTATTTTCGGAATCAGTTAGGGATCAAAAAGAAACTGAATTTGTTAACATAAACAAGGAAGGTTACCGGTGATGGAATATGAAAGACAATTCAATCAATTGTCTAGATTTGCACCCCATATGGTGAACACATATGGGAGGAAGGCGATGAGATTTGAAAGATGGTTAAGGCCAGAAATTGGGAGTATCGTATCAGGTTTAAGGTTTCCCACCTACAGGGAAGTGATTGAGAGGTCTCAAATCATATTCTATAGTCTGACTCTTGATCAGACCCCGCACCACCTGATCACACGGGAAAGAGAAAATGGGTTCCTTCTCAAAAAGGAAATTTCGTTCCTCCAATCAGAAGGTTCAAACCAATTGGGAGCCAAGTTCCAAACCGTGGAAATGTACCCCAATGCTTTACTTGCCAGAAGTACCACTTTGGCGAGTGCTTAGCTGGGAAAGGGCTCTATTTTAAGTGCCACCAACCGAGGCACATGATTGAAAATTGCCCAAATGCAGAAATCAGGCCCCATCAGGAATAAGAATTGGAGGCCCTCAACAAGGCCCGAGACGTCCCCAAGACAAGAAGGGGAAAGCTCATGTTTTGGCTCTGACAAATGAAGAAGTGCCAGAGGAAAACGAAACCATGACAGGTATGTTACCCGTATTTCACATACCTGCACTTGTATTATTCGATACTGGAGCTTCACATTCATTCATGTCTGAGAACTTTAGGAGAAAACTTGGACTAAACTGTTGTGATAATAATGAAGCACTAGAAGTAAGTATTCCCTCAGGAGAAACTATTAAGACTAAGAAAACTGCGAGAGAAATGGAACTTACTATTAGTGGTCAACAAATGAAAGCTGATCTATACGTCCTAGAAATGAGAGACTTCAATGTTATATTGGGTATATATTGGTTAAGTAAGAACGAGCCACCATTAAATGTTATGATAGAGAAATTCAATTTGAAGGATCAAATGTGAATCGATTTGTCTTTAATGGAGCAAAGACCAACACTAGAGTAAAGATAGTGTCAGCAATAAAAGCTATCAGAATGCTTCGAAAGAGAGATTGCCAAGGATTTTTGGTGAACATAAAGGGGATAGCGATGATGGAAAGGAAAGAAACGGATGAAGCAGTAGTTAAGGAATTTTTAGACGTATTCTCCGATGATTTATCGGGGATTCCCCCAGATCGTCAAGTTGAATTCACCATAGATTTAGTGCCAGGAGCGGCACCAGTGTCTAGGGCACCATACAGAATGGCGCCCAAGGAATTATAAGAACTAAAGATCCAAATCCAAGACTTGTTGGATAAGAAATTTATCCGACCTAGTGTTTCACCTTGGGGAGTGCCAGTGCTATTTGTGAAGAAGAAAGATGGATCATTTAGAATGTGCATAGATTATTGAGACTTGAATCCGCTGACTATCAAGAATAAACATCCTTTGCCTAGGATAGAAGATATGTTCGATCAATTGAAGGGAGCCAGTGTGTTCTCCAAAATTGACTTGGGATCAGGATACCACTAATTGAAGATCAATGATTGTGATATCCCTAAAACAACGTTCAGAACAAGATATGGTCACTTTGAGTTTACCGTTATGCCTTTTGGATTATCGAATGCGACAGCTGTGTTAATGGATTTGATGAATAAGGTGTTTCATCCTTATATGGATAAGTTTGTTATTGTCTTCACGGATCACAAAAGCTTGAAGTACTTCTTTACATAGAACGAGTTGATATGCGTCAGAGGAGGTGGTTAGAATTGGTGAAGGATTATGATTGTACCATTCAATATCACCCGGGAAAGGCAAATGTTGTGGCAGATGCGCTCAGTAGAAAGAACAGTGGGCAGATTACAGCTTTGCTCACACAACAAGAATCATTATTAAGAGATAGAATTTTCCAATCTAAGGTTGGAAATTTTGAGACCACCTAATCAGGCAGTTGCCATGATATCATCCTTGACAGTGCAGCCTACACTGAGGCAACGAATAAAGGATGCTCAGAAAATAGATATTTTTCTCAACAAGATGAAGCAACGTGTACTCGCAGGAAGCATTTAGGGATTTGCAATTGCGCCAGATGAAACACTAGTCTATGATGGAAAATTATGCATGCCAAAGGATGAGGATTTGAGAAAGGAAATACTTGATGAAGCCCACAATACTCCTTATACTGCTCATCCAGGAGGAACGAAGATGTATAGAGACTTGAGAGAAATTTTCCGGTGGAGAAATATGAAGCGGACAATAGGAAAACTTGTGGAGAGATGTCTCATTTGCCAGCAAGTGAAGGCCGAACATCAGAGACCGTCAGGATTATTGAACCCACTGGATTTTCTGAATGGAAAAGGGAACATATTACTATGGATTTCGTGAAAGGACTACCAAGATCAGTAAGGAAGAATGAGGTTGGGTTGTCGTGGATAGACTCACTAAGAGCGCACATTTTATACCGATAAGGATGACTTTCAGTATGGATCATTTTGCTCAGCTTTACATTGAGAAGATTGTCGCCTTCATGGAGTGCCAGTATCCATTGCATCAGATCGTGATCCTCGTTTCACATCAAAATTTTGGGAAAGTCTGCATGGAGCTATGAAGACGAAGCTTAAGTTTAGCACTGCATATCATCCGCAAATGGATGGTCAGTCAGAAAGAACAATTCAGACATTGGAAGACATGCTCAGAACAATTGTGTTGGATGTTTATGGAAGTTGGGAGACATATCTACCACTTGTGGAATTCGCTTACAATAACAGTTACCAGGCTACTATCAAGATGGCACCATATGAAGCATTGTATGGAAGAAAATGCAGATCACCAGCTAATTGGGATGAAGTTGGTGAACGTAGGATTTTTGGACCGGAGATTATTGTGAGAACAGTTGGAGTGATTGCTAAGATTCGAGACAGAATTAAGGCAGCACAAGAACGACAAAAAAGTTACGCTGATAGAAGAAGAAAGGACCTACAATTTGAAGTAAATGACAAAGTATTTCTTAAGGTTGCACCCTTGAAGGGAGTTATTCGTTTCGGGAAGAAAGGAAAGAGACCACGGTATATTGGACCATTTGAAATTTTGGATAGGATAGAAGATGTCGCTTACCGTTTGGCACTACCTCCAGAACTTGCAGCAGTACATAACGTGTTTCACATATCTATGCTTAGGAAGTACATTGCCGACCCAAGTCACATTATTAACCATGAGAAACTTGATGTCAGTAATAGCCTTGCTTATGAGGAGAGCCCTGTTGCTATTTTGGGAAAGAAAGTACATAAGTTGAGAATCGCCTTCCTCCCATCTGTGTTCACCATATGGGGTGCAAATCTAGACAATTGACTGAATTGTCTTTCATATTCCATCACCGGTAACCTTCCTTGTTTTAAGTTAACAAATTCGGTTTCTTTTTGATCCCTAACCGATTCTGGAAAATAGCGATCAAGAACCATCTCTTTAAATTCATCCCACGTCAACTCCCTTTTCTGCCCATCTGTCAGTGTCCTTTCGTGCCACGTCCACCAGTGGGCCGCACTTTCAACTAACTGAAACATTCCACAAGACACTTTCTGTGTTTCCAAATACTCTAGGTGATCGAAAATTCTTTCTAATTCCATGATCCACTCCTCAGTTACTGTGGGACCCTCATTTCCGTGGAGTCCTGGTGGTGTGAATCGTCTAAATTGTTCAATGATTTCATTGGTGCGTGGTGCCCCTCGTGGTGCAATTGGTGCATTCTGGGGGGTCACTTGTTGAACGATACCCTGTAGGGTAGAAAGAATGTCCCTTGCAAATTCTGCCCCGGTTGCTCCAACTGTAAGTGTTGCTGGTTCGGGTTCTGCTACATGCTCACTCACAGCTGATCCAATTAAGGGCTCCCTTTTCTGCCCTAGGCCTACCACGCTGTCTTCTTGGTGGTGCCATTTCCAATAATTAACTGCAATATCAAAATATCATAGTTAACTAGTGTAGACTTATTGGGGTGTATATCCCTAGTGCAAAATTCTAACAACTAAACCCAATTTTATTTTCCATCCGAAGATATAAATATTTTGTCAATTTATCTAAACGCCAACTAATTGTCAGTCTTGTTTCGAAGACTAAGTTCAAAAGTCTAAGTTTATGAAGCATCAAATTTTCTAAGTTCAAAGTTCTTTTATTCAATATGTTAAAAGCATCACTAGTTTTCAAGATTTGTCGTACTAGTTCTCATAAAGTTCTTGTAAAGTTCCTCTAAAGTTCTTCATAATTCATAATCATTTTTATATGAGGAACAAGTTTATTTCATAAAATTTCCTTAAAGTAATATGCAATAATTAAAGTATTTTATTAAAACATACCTCGGAGTGAGCGTAGGTTCTGCTAGCGTGGTCGTCATTCCCATTTTTCAGTAAATAAGTTCTTATGAAAAGAATTTTTTTTAAAAAAATAAAAAAAAATCATTTCTAGTCTACAGAAACGTAGACCCGCTCTGATACCACTTGTAACGCCCCGAACCCATTTCGATTAGGAACATCACTGTGGTACATTTGAGTATTTATAAATAGTTTGCAGAAGTATAAAAAATAATAATTTAAATAATAAAATGTGGACTTAAAAATTTCTTAAATAAACTTAAGAGTAACAAATGTGATAATGGTTTGATAAGAGTTACGCATTAATACATTCATGTTACATCACCATAATTTGTTTACTCAAAACACAAGTAATTTTAAATATTTGGAAATATAGAACAACGCCCCACGATGCCAGACCCCTACGCCTCAACTCCCGTTTCATCATCATTATCTGAAATGTAAAAAATATTTGAAGGCGTGAGTTGTGAAACTCAGTGGGAAACGTAAGAAGTTACAGATATATGTCAAACAATCATAATGCAATAAAATCATTTTTTGACACTGAGGGGTATCCCTACCCGTTGGCAGCATACATATGGCTCTCGACCTTTTCTGACACCGAGGGGTCATCCCCCACCCGTTGGCAGCTTACATATGGCTCTCGGCCTTTTCTGACACCGAAGGGTCATCCCCATCCGTTGACAGCTTGTAAATAGCCCGTAGGCATATTTTAGCAATTATAAAGAGTTGACAAATATAGTATAACAGTACGACATGCTTACGAAATTAGAAGTTTACCCACCTTTGAAGTTTAATAGAATGCTAGTGATGAAATTGATTGTATGAGAGCGTATCCGATTGCGCCGCACCTAACACAATTAAATTCTTCAACTTAATGACATAGGACAAATAATATAATCATTGAGTAATTTAGTCTCATAGGCTAAGTAAAGTCTAATAGGTTCCTTAAAGTCAAGTATCCTAAAAGAATCGGGTGTTCGGTTCCCTTTTAAAACCTTTAAACTATAGGTGACCAAAGTCAAAGTCAAAGTCAATATAAAAAATCAAATTCAAAGTATAACTAATTAAATTCAATTGATCCTTAATTAATTACCTAAAAATAATTAATCGACTAACGACTCATTTTAGATAAAATTTCCGATTAATCGAACCCCTAATTTCTAAAATCATAAACTGACTCGACTTATTTAAAATAACACGTCATCTCGGAAAATCTCAAAAATATCTTAGTCTCGCCACATCTCGATTAAAAATAATATCTTCAAAATTTCACGTTTTTCCAAAAAATATTACTTTATGTCACATCACCACTTTTCCACTTCATAACTCTATACTACTCTACAACCTACTAACATCATCATCAACTTGCAAAATATCCCAACATATTTCCTTAAGAGAATCACCAATGGAGCCTTTTGGAGAGCTTTTTTTTGGATAAAAAAGCTATGAGAAAAACCTGATACCATTGTGAAGAGGAGGTTTGAGCTTTTTATAAAAGCCTGGGTTTGTGGCGAAGAACCCAGGTTTTTTCTATAAAATAATAATAAAAAAATCTCTTTTTTGGCTTTTGTCCCCATGGGCCATGGTCAATACTTTTATCCTATTTTTTTCAACTTGTCCTTTTTTTCGTTTCTTCTAGTTTTAGCCATTAGTTTTAGTCTTCCTTGTTTTCTGGTTTTCTATTTATCTTAAAAACTCGTTTAACATAATTATAATATCTATCTAACAAAAACAAATTGCAATATACTCCTAACGGGCAAAAACTGTAATTTTTTATTTTTTGTAAATTTGCCTATAAAATCTATTTTTATAAATAATGTATATTAATCATAAAATATAAATAATATTGATTTTGTTTTTATATAGTTTTTAAATAAAATAATATATTTATATATATATATATATATAAATGTGTAAATTCATGGTGGGACCTATTCAAAAGGTGTTGGATATTTTTTAAAGCGGTATAAGTTGAGTATGGGGCCCATAAAAAGTTATTGAGAGATTTTTTGAATGTGGAGAAAATAGTAAGGTTTTTGCTTTTGATGTGCCAATGATGTGGCAGTGTGAGATCCACAAAGAAGCATGTTTGTGGTTTTTACCACTGGTGATGCCCTAATTCAAGGATTAAAATGTTTCCATCCTTCTTACACACTCTACACCAAGAACACGTAATTATTTAAATTTCATCAAGAACACCAAGAACACACAATTCTTTAAATTTCACCAAAAACACCAATAACACACAATACACTCATCTTCAAAGTTTTTCTTTCAAACACTCCTCCAATTATACATAAATCTTTATATTTTACCAAGAACACCAAATTTCGCAGAAAATTCTTTGTTGTAGCAGTTTTTTGTAATTCAGCTATATCTCCTCAAAGAAATATCCGATTTATGTGATTCTTACACCTTTAGAAAGCTAAGACAATTACCTACAATGTTATTCTAACAATAAAGTCCCAATTCATACTACAAATATGTCACAAAGTGATATTACTGAAGGGCAGACGTCTTTTTTCGGATTTCTGGCACAGTTCATTATTTGGGGTACAACTTGGTCTATAAAACTTCAATTAACATGATTCAAGTTGCAAATGAAAGCTAAGACATAGATATACAAGTAGGCAACAAGGTTTGGGTTCAAATATAGCTCACAATATCCAGAAATTCATTTTTGTATAGGGTTAAATTTCTGTCCGAAAATAAAGGTATTTTCGTTCTCTTCAACAAGATCAAATCACCATAGAAAAATGAAATAAAAAATATCATTTCTAAAAATTTTTCAACTAAAGGCTGAAGATTACAAGTCTAATAATGAGGTTCTTAAACATCATGTAACCACCATCAATTTACATTTCTAATGTTAGTTCTAGCATAAGATCAATACCCTATTATACTTAAATGAAAAGACAAAAATTAAAGAAAAAGGTGAAGAAATCTTTACCTCATTGAAGATTTTTAATAATGGTGTATTTTATCTAAGTATGGGATGTGAAGAAGAAGTGAGGGTGTTGGGGGATTTTATAAAAAAACCAAGAGGGCTTGGGGTAGAAAAATCCATTAGGCCCTCTTTTAAAATTATTAATAAAAATTAGTATTTTGAAAATCCTTAAGTAAGTTATTATTATTTTTAAAAATCCCTAGAGTTAATTAAAACTTGTTTTTCATAAATTAGATGGTCACTAATAATAAAATGTGAGGTAGAAATTTTAGTCTCTAAATCCAAAAATATAAATAAACACTTTAGTGAAAATCTCCGAAAATTCACTTAATCAGTCTAAAAATCTCGATCCTAAAATTTAAGTCTGAAACTCCATAATAATATCCATAATACGTCATCGTGATGTCCATTCATAACCATTATCGTAGTTACGGGCGCAATCGGTTCCCGAATACTCAAAATAAATAAAATGCATAAAACGAGTAAATCACACATTTAAAATGTAAACTCGATATTTGATGCAACATTATTCTTGAATATTAATTTAAAAGTTTCAAGTAATTAAAAAGTGTTGGGTCGTCACAACCTCCCCTACTAAAAAAAAATTTCATCATCGAAATTCGACTTACTTAGTTAGGAATGCTCAGATACTTACCTAGAATCTCTTCCTCTCTCTCCCAAGTAGCATCTTCTCTACCATATCGGCTCCACTGTACTAATACTAGGGGTGCCTCTCGATTTCTCAACTTATGTACTTTTTTTCCCAAAATAGCGACATGGCTCTCCTCATAAGCAAGGTTATTACTGACATCAAGTTCCTCATGGTTAATGATGTGACTTGGGTCGGCAATGTATTTCGTAAGCATAGATATATGAAACACATTATGTACTGTTGCAAGTTCTAGAGGTAGTGCCAAACGGTAAGCGACATCTCCTATCATATCCAAAATTTCAAATGGTCCAATATACTGTGGTCTCAACATCCCTTTCTTGCCAAAACGAACAACTCCCTTCAAGGGTGCAACCTTAAGAAATACCTTGTCTTTTACTTCAAATTGTAGGTCATTTCTTCTTCTATCAACGTAACTTTTCTGTCGGTCTTGTGCTACCTTAATTCTGTCTCGAATCTTAGAAATCACTCCAACTGTCTTCTCAATAATCTCTGGTCCAAAAATCCTAACCAACTTCATCCTAATTAGCTGGTGACCTGCACTTTCTTCCATACAATGCTTCATATGGTGCCATCTTGATAGTAGCCTGGTAACTGTTATTGTAAGCAAATTCCACAAGTGGTAGATATGTCTCCCAACTTCCATCAAGATCCAACACAACTGTTCTGAGCATCTCTTCCAATGTCTGAATTGTTCTTTCTGATTGACCATCCGTTTGCGGATGATATGCGGTGCTAAACTTAATCTTCGTCTTCATAGCTGCATGCAGACTTTTCCAAAATTTTGATGTGAAACGAGGATCACGATCTGATACAATGAATACCGACACTCCATGAAGGCTAACAATCTTCTTAATGTAAAGTTGAGCAAAAACGATACATAGCGAAAAACATCCTTACCGGTATAAAATGTGCGCTCTTCGTGAGTCTGTCCACGATAACCCAAATTACCTCATTTTTCCTTACGGATCTTGGTAGTCCTGTCACGAAATCCATAGTAGTGTGTTCCTATTTCCATTCAGGAATATACAAGGGGTTCAATAATCCCGACGGTCTCTGATGTTCGGCCTTCACTTGCTGGCAAATGAGACATCTCTCCACAAATTTTCCTATTGTCCGCTTCATACTCCTCCACCAGAAAATTTCTCTCAATTCTCCATACATCTTCGTTTCTCCTGGATGAGCAGTGTAAGGTGTATTGTGGGCTTCATCAAGTATTTCCTTTTCTCAAATCCTCATCCTTTGGCACGCATAATCTTCCGTCATAGACTAGCATTTCATCTGGCGCAATTGCAAATCCCTGAATGCTTCCTGCGAGTACCCGTTGCTTCATCTTGTTGAGAAAAATATATATTTTCTGAGCATCCTTTATTCGTTGCCTCAGTGTAGGCTGTACTTGTAAGGATGAAATCATGGCAACTGCCTGATTAGGTGCTCTCAAAATTTCCAACCTTAGATTGGAAAATTCTCTTAATAATGATTCTTGTTGTGTGAGCAAAGCTGCAATCTGCCCGCTGTTCTTTCTACTGAGTGCATCCGCCACAACATTTGCCTTTCCTAGGTGATATTGAATGGTACAATCATAATCCTTCACCAATTCTAACCACCTCCTCTGACGCATATTCAACTCCTTCAGTGTGAAGAAGTACTTCAAGCTCTTGTGATCCGTGAAGATCTCACACTTCCCACCATAAAGGTGATGACGCCAATTTTTAAGGCATGAACTACTGCCACTAACTCCAAGTCATGAGTGGAGTAGTTTTGTTCACGTGTTTTTAACTGTCATGACGCATAAGCAATGACCTTGCCATTTTGCATTAGCACACATCCCAATCCTAGTTTTGATGCATCTGTATAAATTACAAATTCTTCGGTTCCATCTGGAAGTGTCAAAATAGGAGCTTTTACTAATCTTTGCTTAAGCTCTTGAAAGTTGTTTTCACACTGGTCGGTCTACTGAAATTTCTCACTCTTCTTGGTCAAGTGTGTAAGTGGCTTGGCGATTTTTGAGAAATCCTCGATAGATCTTCTATAATATCCAGCTAACCCTAGGAAACTTCGCACTTATCCTACGTTAGTTGGTGCTTTCCAATTCAATATTGCCTCCACTTTAGATGGGTCTACTTCAATTCTATTGACAGTGACAATGTGTCCTAAAAACACAACCCTGTCTAGCCAAAATTCACACTTGCTGAATTTGGCATAAAGTTTCTCCTGCTGCAGCGTTTCTAACACAATACGGAGGTGTTCTTCATGGTGTTCCTTGTCTTGCGAGTATATGAAAATATCATCTATGAAGACAATAACAAACTTATCTGGGGGCGCATTCGTTAATCCAAAAGGCATAACGGTAAACTTAAAGTGACCATATCTTGTCCTGAACCCTGTCTTAGGGATTTCACAATTCTTGATCCTCAATTGGTGGTATCCTGATCTCAAGTCAATCTTGGAGAACACACTGGCTCCCTTTAATTGATCGAACAAATCTTCTATCCTAGGCAAAGGATATTTGTTCTTGATAGTCAACTAGTTCAAATCTCGATGGTCAATGCACATTCTAAGATATCCATCTTTCTTTTTCACGAATAGTATTGGCGCTCCCCAAGGTGATACACTAGGTCGAATAAATTTCTTGTCCAACAACTTTTGTATTTGGACTTTCAGTTCTTGCAATTCCTTGGGTGCCATTCTGTATGGTGCCTTAGACACAGGTGCCACACCTGGCACTAAATATATGGTGAATTCGACTTGACGATTTGGGGAATCCCAGGTAAATCACCTAAGAATACGTCCAAAAATTCCTTGACCACTGATTCACCGAATGACATCCTTTTCGTCATTTCTTTCCCTATCACGTTGACTAAAAATCCTTGGCACTCTTTCCTTCGAAGCATTTTGACAGCTTTTATTGCCGATACTATCTTCACTCTAGTGTTGGTCTTTTCTCCATAAAAGACAAATTGATTCCCATTTGATCCTTCAAATTTAATTTCCCTATCGAAACATTTAATGGTGGCTCGATTCTTACTTAACCAATCTATACCCAATATAATATCAAAATCTCTCATCTCTAGTACAAAAAGATTGGCTTTCATTTGTTGACCACTAATGGTAAGTTCCACTCCTCTCGCAGTTTTCTTAGTCTTAACAATTTCTCCTGTGGGAATACTTACTTCTAGTTCTTCATTGTTATCGCAACACTTTAAACCAAGTTTTCTCCTAAAGTTCTTAGACATGAATAAATGTGAAGCTCCAGTATCAAATAATACAAGTGTAGAAATATGAGATACATGTAGCATACCTATCATAGTCTCGTTTTCCTCTGGTGCCTCTCCATTAGTCATGGCGAAGACACGAGCCTTTCCCTTTCTGTCTTGGGATGTCCAGGGCCTTGCGGGGGCCTCCTACCCTTATTCCTTGTTGGGTCTGGATACTTGTATTAGGGCAATTCTCGATCCTATGTCCTGGTTGGTGGCACCTGAAGCATAGTCTTTTCCCTGCTAGACACTCTCCATAATGATACTTGTGGCAAGTAGGGCACTGTGGTGCATTTCCACGAGCTGGGACTAGGTTCCCTCCTGGTTTAAACCTCTTATTCGGTGGAACAAAATTCCCTCTTTGTGGGGGATGCATTGTTAGATAAATGTTTTTATCATGATTTTGATGATTTTGTTTAACTGAGTTTTTACACCAAAACAATGTTCCTAAATGTTGTCCAAATACTCCTAATCGATTTGAAATATTTTTACTAATTTTTCGGAGTATTTCTTGAAGTTTATTTTCGACAAAAAATTGGACAACACTTCTGTTTTGAGGTCCTTCGGTCGCCCTAGGAGGCAACCCGTGCCTGAAATTCGAAACTTGAAATAGAAACAAACCTGGAATAAATTTTGAGGAGGTTGACCGATGTGGTCGACCGGTGTCTGGGCAGCCAAGTTAATACAAAAAACTCTTCTGGTTCATTTTTGGTCATGTTGGACTGATCCAAGGTGAGGGTGACCAGTCCAACCCACCCCTTCATCCCGTGTCTGAATCTCTAATTTACTTTTAAACGTTCAAAATTTCTTAAGGTCGACCGGTCGACCTATGTTACTTTTGACAGCAAATTCAAACCGTTAACAAGCTATTATCAGCAAGATTTACTTTATCATTTTGTACATTATTTATGGATCTTGTGATCTTTTTGTAGACAAAAGTGAAGATAGATGAGCCTATGTTGGAGATCCAATCTTGAAGACTCTCCTATAAATAGATGAAGGCTTTGAAGGAACAATACAATAACACAAGCAGACAACACAAAAAGAAAATCTGCAAATTTCTCTAAGCTTTCATATTCTAAATTCTTGTTGTAATTTGTCTAGCTTTTCACTTGCACATTTTGAGGTCTAGGCTCTCTGTTCTTGATTACACTTTCACCCATAAGTTGTATACTTTATTATTGAGTTGTAATCTTGAATTTTTGTCAATCATCCAAAACAAGATATCATTGTTGTTGTTCTTGTGGTAAGAGCACACTTGGGTGATCTTAGGTGTTGAAGAGTGTGGTACTCTTCATAAGTGAAGGAAGATTGTGGTAATCTCCTTGGTGGTGTTGTAAGAAGAGTGTGGTACTCCTGTTCAAGGTGAATGTGTAATAATTTT
This sequence comes from Rehmannia glutinosa, assembly GCA_016081115.2. Classification (NCBI taxonomy): domain Eukaryota; kingdom Viridiplantae; phylum Streptophyta; class Magnoliopsida; order Lamiales; family Orobanchaceae; genus Rehmannia; species Rehmannia glutinosa. The sequence continues at coordinate 141,274,353 of CM071926.1, forward strand.
GGTAATTATTAATAAAATTCTTTTTCTTTTCCGAAACCCATCCCGAATATACTGGGGTGGTAGAACACGTAGTCCCTAGGTGGGGTGAAGGTCTTTAAATCATTGTGTGTTGTTTATTTTTCCGCACGTACATTCTTGCTATCATCTTCACATTCGAAAAAGAGGGCGTAAATCGGAAAATCAAGATAATCTATTTACCCCCTTTAGATTATCGTAGCCACTTGGTCTAACAAGTGGTATCAAAGCCAAACTATTTGGCAAGCTCGTTCCACACCGCGAGTAAAAAGAAAAGATCCATGGCTACGAGCTAAAGCCACCTCACCACCGGCGCCTCTACCAACAAGCCACCACTTTTCGACGCCAACAACTATGCATTTTGGAATGACCGAATAGAGTGCTTCTTACAAGGGTGCGTGTTCGATATATGGAATGCGGTCATTGATGGCATAGCTCAACCAACAAAGAAATTGGAGGACTACTCCTTGGCCCCCAAAAGTTTCAAAGAATTCTATGATGCCGACAAGAAGGTTTTCTTCCTAAACGGTAAGGCTTTGAATATTTTACATTGTTCACTCACCTCCACCGAATACAATCGTATTAGAGAAATAAGATCGCCTCATGATATATGGGAAAAATTGGAAGCCATCTATGAGGGTACAAAGAAAGTTAAGCAAGAAAGAAAAACTATGCTTGTTAAAGACTTTTGAAAATTTCAATATGCATGATGGTGAATATATATCAAAAATGGTGGAAAGGATTGACAACATTGTCAATCCTCTTGTGGCACTCGGGAAAGTCATATCCGAAGAAGATAAGGTCACCAAGGTCTTGAATGATATTCCCGGCTCATGGTCCGCGAAAGTAACGGCAATCACGGAAGCACAAAATCTCGAAACACTCAAGTTCGATGAGCTCGTGGGAAACCTCCTCATTTATGAAGTCTATCTTAAGGAGAGAAAAATTCCCAACCATCCCCGAACCCATTTCAATTAGGAACATCACTGTGGTACACTTAAGTATTTATAAATAGTTTGCAGAAGCATAAAAAATAATAATTTAAATACTAAAATATGGGCTTAAAAATTTCTTAAATAAACTTAACAGTAACAAAGGTGATAATGGTTTGATAAGAGTTACGCATTAATATATTCATCCCCCACGCGTTGGCAACTTACATATGGCTCTCGACTTTTCTGACACCGAAGGGTCATCCCCCATCCGTTGGCAGCTTATAAATAGCCCGTAGGCACATTTTAGCAATTATAAAGAGTTGACAAATATAGTATAACAGTACGACATGCTTACAAAATCAGAAGTTTACCCACCTTTGAAGTTTAATAGAATGTTAGTGATGAAATTGATTGTATGAGACCGTATCCCATTGCGCCGCACCTAACACAATTAAATTCTTCAACTTAATGACATAGGACAAATGATATAATCATTGAGTAATTTAGTCTCTTAGGCTAAGTAAAGTCTAATACGTTCCTTAAAGTCAAGTATCCTAAAAGAATCTGGTGTTCGGTTCCCTTTTAAAAACATTAAAACTATAGGTGACCAAAGTCAAAGTCAAAGTCAAAATTCAAAAGTCAAAGTCAATTTAAAAGTCAAAGTCAAAGTACAACTAATTAAATTTAATTAATCCTTAATTAATCACCTAAAAATAATTAATTGACTAACGACTCATTTCAGATAAAATTTTCGATTAATTGAACCCTAATTTATAAAATCATAAACCAACTTTAAAAACTCGACTTATTTAAAATAACATGTCATCTTGAAAAATCTCGAAAATATCTTAGTCTCGCCATATCTCGATTAAAAATAATATCTTCAAAATTTCACATTTTTCCAAAAAATATTACTTTATGTCACATCACCACTTTTCCACCTCATAACTCTATACTACTCTACAACCTACTAACATCATCATCAACTTGCAAAATATCCCAACATTTCTCCTTAATTCAAGGATTAAAATTTTTCCATCCTTCTTACACACACTATACTAAGAACACACAATTCTTTAAATAACACCAAGAACACCAATAACACATAATTCTTTAAATTTCACCAAGAACACCAAGAACACCAAGAACACACACTACACTCATCTTCAAAGTTTTTTTTTTCACACACTTCACCAATTACACATAAATCTTGTATTTTACCAAGAACACCAATTTTCGCAGAAAACTCTTTATTGTAGCAGTTTTCGTAATTCAGCTATATCTCCTCAATGAAACATCCGATTTATGGGAGTAAGGATTTTCAAATATTTTACAAAAGCTCCCCTATCAATATGCACAATAAGAGTAGTATAGAAGCAATCAAATAAAAGCTAAAAGCTCAGCTTTTACAATGGAAACTTGAATATCATGAGCTTAAAAGCTCCCCCTATCAAAGAAACATCATTAGACATGTATATAAGTCCATAATACAGCCAATGGACTAAGTATGATCCACAACTTTTGGCTTTTAATAGCCACAACTTATAGCTTCTTTCGCGAGATTTATTTTAGCTTCTTTGAGCTAATGAGCTTATTTCCTGTTTCTCCCCCTTTGGAATCATCAAAAATAATATTAGCACGATAAAAACATCATTCATTCATATCAAAGTGCGCAATATTATTGATTTATCGAGCTATTGATCATTAAGCTTAAAATTCAAAAAAAAACAAAGGGAAAAGTCTATAATATGATTTATAAAAGCTCATTTGATTGGCAAAACATGATCTCTATAAATATATAAGACTTTTGAAATTCAGAGAATCATGTAGGCGATAAAATTGTCATTGAAATATTTTATCGAACACTTGACGGGCGTCAAATAACAAAGAAGATGACTATAGCCCTTGTAAAATTAATCAAGCCAAATTTTTCATCACCAAAAGCAATTTTACAAATATCATCCAACAACAATCATCATACCCAACATAAGAATATAAGAATTCCAACAAAGTATAAAAAATGAAGCACATTCTCAAGGGTTTAACTCAATTGAGATAAAGAAGGAATTAAACTTACCAATTAATCGGAGAAGTCAGGTATCATGGATGATATACCAATAGTATAAACTCAAAAATATATAATTTACCAGAAAGAAATCATTTTGAGTGAATTGTGTGTGAAATTTGCAAAGGGGTGCGAAAATAGTGAAAATCGCATGAAATTGGCTAAGTCTAGGACATAACTGATTTTAACCAAAATATTCTGTTGGGAAATTTTTGTTTAGATTTTGATGAATGCCATGTAAAATTTAGACTAGAAAGTTGGCACCCCATTTTCCTTGTAATTTGTATTGCAATAGATAGGGTTGTACGAGCTGAGTTAAGTCAGCTATGACTGGATATACAAGAAGTCAACTGAAGACTAAAATGAAGACTCATTGTGGAAATTGAGTATGGCAAGGAGGAGAAGTCAAGAACACGATCAAGGAGTATCGCCTAAGATACAATCGCATCGAAGTGTCGGTCAAGTCAACCTGGCCAAGTCAAGTTGAAGTGACAGATGAGTCATTCAATCATTGGAGTAGACTCAAGTCACCTGGCGAAAAGGTAGCTGCAAAGAAAAGTTAACTGAAAAGAATCTGTTTCACAGAAGTCAAGAATATTACCTAAACAAGTAATATTTCCATACTGTCATGTCTTAAAGTGCTCAGCCCTAGAAGCGTGCAAAAAGAATAAACCAATGGGAAGATCGCACACCTGTGGTCGACTACGAAAAAGTGAATGCTCATTTAATACGAGGAAATGTCAATATAAAGGACTGCAACAAGACAAGCCATCCAACACAAGTGAGTTTTGAAAATTAGCCTATCTCTTCAACAGGCTGATTTTTGAAAGTTCACTATAAAAGGCTGAGGAATCACTTTGAGAAAAGGTAACCTTGATGACCTGAACCACGAACATTCAAGCCATTATTCGAACTGTAACCTGTAAAATGTTCTCAAGTTATTCAAGCAAATCCTCAAGCCTAAATTTCGATGGAAATCAATCCAACACCAAGCTGTGAAGGAAAGACAACTTCAAACTGTTGAAGAGGAAACTTTTGAAGAATCAAAAGGGTCTACATTCCAAGGAGGATTGTAGAAAGGTTCAAGGTCGAACCAGTCTCAAGTTATTGGAGGGCTTCGTGATCAAATCCAAGAAGCTTGAGCAAGTGAGCTGAAGTAGCAATGTAGTCGCCCCGTGAAGAAGCTGAGTTGGACGAGAAGCCAATTGTGTGACCAAGGCATCTCCAGACTGAGTCCCAAAGGATCAAGTTAGCTGTGTGATCAAGACTTGTATCTGGAATGATAACCATTTTGTATTCTGATCAATACTTAGTGGATTCCTCCAGGAGTTGGAGAAGAGATGATTAGAAGAATTATCCCATCTTCGAACCTCTATAAAAATTATTGTGTCATTTACATTTCAGCATTTAATTTCTGCATATTATTTTATATATGCTGATAATATGCTATCCAACTGATAATTAACAAAGTGCTAAAACTAAGTGTTAAAACAAACTTAAACCAAATTCAAGGGTGTTAAGTCTTCCACTGAAAATTTTATCACAGCGAAGTTAAGTATTAGACTAAAAGCTGAGTTATTCTATCAACAGCTCAGTCGAATCTGTTGAGTGGCTAACTCTGCTGGTTAACTAATTTAGCTCTCCATCAAGGACATGGCTGTGAAATTAACTCTGAACTATTTTCAAAGGACTAAATTCGAAAAGTTGGTAAGGTTTATTCAATCCCCCCCTTCTAAACCTTACTCACACCCCTTGGGACCTACAAGTGGTATCAGAGCGGTTGGTTCATTGAGCCTTCCGGACTGGTTATTGAACTAGATCTCCAATCTTTCAAAGAAGTTTTTTTTAAACACTTGTTCTTTTAAAAGCCATTTTTAAAACAACAAAGTTATTATCATGGAAGCAAATTTGACACGCATTCCTATGTTCACCATTGAAGAATTTGATGACTGGAAAATACGTATGCAGGCTCATCTATCAGCTTTACATGATGAGGTGTGGATAGTGATAGAGGATGGGCCACTGCAAATAATGAAGGTGAACACAATGGCAAGAGAGAGGCTGGCTGGGGCCAAGGAAAAGAGGCTGCTCCTCCTAGACCAGCTACGGTTGAAAAACCAAGAGCTGAATGGACAAATGATGACAGAAAAAAGATACAACTTGGACAATGTGGCCAAGGATATACTTTACAAGACTTTGGACAAAGCCATGTTTAACAAAGTCAAATCTTGTAAGACAGCCAAAGTAATCTGGGATAAACTAACCTTAATTTGTGAAGGATCTGAGCAAATTAAGGAAAACAAATTATCTGTTGTTGTTCAAAAATTTGAAAATTTTAAAATGCTTGCAGGTGAGACAATGGATCAACTGGATGCTAGATTCACTGAAATTACGAATGAGCTCTCAGCACTTGGGAAAGAATACACACAAAAGGAGATGTGTATGAAGATACTAAGGAGCCTCCCAGCTGAGTGGGAAATGAAGACCATGGCTATAAGACACTCAATGGACCTATCAAAAACATCCAATCATGAACTATTCTCAGACCTCAAAGCTTATGAGTTCGAACTGAGAAGAAAAGATCATGAGGAGACAACTGTACCCAAAACAGATGCACTCATAGTCAAGGAAGGGAAGAGAGCTGAGACCAAAGAAATCATTGACCGGGAGGAAATTGCCTTGATGGTTAAAAGATTCAACAAGTTCTTCAACAAGAACTACAAAAGAAACAAAGGTGAATCCTCCAGAAGACATTCAACTCCCTCCAAGTCAAGGGAAGATAGGCCACTAAAGAGAGCTGAGTATCAAAAGGTCGAATATCAAAGACCTGACAACCCAAGAAATGAGAGAGCTGATCAAAAACTTGAAAACCTGTGTTGGAATTGCATACAACCAGGACACTTTGCATAGGATTCAATCCCTTTGTGCATAGTCAAACTCTAAGAGTGATCTTGGAAAAAGGATCTTCAAGTAATGAAGCATCTCAAAAATCCAAGACACCAAATATTGCACAAACATTCATTCCAAAGCACAATCACAAACAAACTGGCCTTGGATATAAAGGGAAAGGAAAACGACCCGATTGAGTATCTTTGAGAGGACAATCGAGAAGAAATCCACAGAGTTCCTCAAAGCAAACTCCAAACAGAAAGTACTTTGTGAAGAAGAAACAGAGCTACCAGAATCCCCAGAAGTTCTATCAAAGATGCACAAATGATGAGAATGGTAGAAACTACTCAAGTCAAGCTGATTGGAATAATATGAAATATCAGCAAAGACCTATGGAATACATGCCAAAAGAGTAAAAACCTAGAACTCAATAAAGGTCATTCCAAAAGCAAAAGAGCTATCATCAGCACACATATGCACCCAAGCACTACACTCAGAAATATCACAACTACCCAAAGAAGGCAATTGCTAAAACACACACACATAGGCATACAAACAAAAGAGACTGATGTATGAACCTAAAGCCCCCAAGCAATTTGCTAAAGTGAATTATGATTATGGCACAGATAGATGGCAACCTCTTAGAGTCAGATCATTTGGCTATAGGTTGGTTGGATCATCTTACAGTACTAACCCCTCAGGAACCAGGCAAGTATGGGTACCTAAAAACTAATTGCCTTGATTGTAGGTTCAAGGAACAGCTGAGTGCCAAGGAACCTGATACATGGATAGTGGATGTTCCAGACATATGACAGGAAACAAGAAAAATCTGTCAAAATTCAAGGAGATTAGAGGCGCAAAAGTCATATTTGGAGGAAATGAAGCTCCAGGAGAAATAAGAGGCACATGATCCATCAAGAAAAATGGATTAGAAATCACAGATGTTGCATACGTTGAAGGCCTCAACTTCAACTTGTTAAGCATCAGCCAACTCTGTGACAAGGGCTATAATGTTGGATTCAATATGGGAGTATGCCAAATCAAAGATACTGAATCAAATGAAGTAGTGTTGCAAGGATCCAGACAGAAGAACATGTATGTGGTAGATTGGTCGACTGCCACACCAAACACTTGTCTGCTAGCAAAGAGTACATCCGAATCAAGTTGGTTGTGACACAAGAAGCTGAGTCATCTGAATTTCAAGACAATCAACAAGCTTGCAAGGAGTCATCTTGTGGAAGGATTGTCAGACTCAGTGTACAAGAAGGAAAGTGTATGTGATGCATGCCAGATGGGAAAACAGATCAAATCATCATTCAAAGAGAAGTCATGTCCATCTTCAACAAGGATATTGCATCTGTTGCATATGGATCTATTTGGTCCAATTGAGCCAGCTAGCATAAGTGGGAAGAAATACACTCTGGTAGTGGTGGATGATTATTCAAGATATACATGGACAATCTTCATGTGTAAAAAGAAGGAAACTTTGTAGAAGTTACCTCAACTGATGAAAAGAGTTCAAAATGAGAAGAGTCAAACCATTATTAAGATAAGATCTGATAGAGGAACTGAGTTTGTCAATGGAATAATAACTCAGTACTGTATTGAAAATGGTATATCTCATGAATTATCTACAACAAGGACTCCACAGCAGAATGGAGTAGCAGAAAGAAGAAACAGAACTCTCAAGGAAGCTGCAAGAACCATGTTAGCTGAAGCTGGATTGACAAAAAGATTTTGGGCTGAAGCTATCAATACTGCATGCTATACTCAAAATAGATGCATGATAAATAGACAGCTGACAAAAACTCCCTATGAGATTTGGACAGGGAGAAAGCCAAATGTTGCATACTTTAGAATATTTTGATGTAAACGCTTCATCCACAACAATGGCAAGGATAATCTAAAGGCTTTTGATGCTAAAGCTGATGAAGGTATCTTTTTGGGATACTCAGCTGAAAGTAAAGCCTATAGAGTGCTGAACAAGAGGACTATGGTCACAGAAGAGTCTATCTATGTGGTTTTTTATGAACCCAATGTAAATGGAGAAGTCATAGAAAAGTTAGCTGATAAGTTGAATCAGCCAACTATGCGTAAGAGTCCCTATGTTGAAGCGGTTCGGAGTAATCAATCAAGATGAAGGTGAAATAGTCAATCTCAAAGACAATTTGGAAAATTTGCAGCTAAGTGATGATGAGAGAGCTGCTCAAGACAACACAACTGCAAGACGACTGAACCCAGCTGACTTACTCCAACCAGATGTGAGATGGCTGAGAGACCATCCACCAGAGCTAGTCATTGGAGATGTAAGATATGGTGCAAGAACCAGATTCAGAGCTCAACAAGGAGCTATGTTCACTTGTTTTGTTTCCCAAATAGAGCCAAAAGATGTGTCCCAAGCACTGGATGATACACATTGGATTCAAGCCATGCAAGAAGAGTTGAATCAGTTTGAAAGGAACAAAGTATAGGAATTGGTGCAAAGACCAACACATCAAAATGTTATTGGCACAAAATGGGTTTTTAGAAACAAAATGAATGAAGAAGGTTCTGTGGTAAGAAACAAAGCAAGATTGGTAGCCAAAGGGTATTGCCAAGAAGAATTAATAGATTTTGATGAAACATTTGCTCCTGTTGCAAGATTAGAAGCAATAAGGATGTTTCTTGCCTATGTTGCACACAAGAACTTCACTGTATATCAAATGGATGTGAAAAGTGCATTCTTAAATGGATTGTTGGAAGAAGAAGTCTATGTTGAGCAACCTCCAGGATTTGAGCAGAAGACTCTTGGAGATAAGGTGTACAAGCTCAAGAAAGCTCTATATGGATTGAAACAGACACCTAGAGCATGGTATGATACATTATCTCAATTTCTGACAGATAATGGATTCACCAAAGGCAAAGTGGACAGAACACTCTTCAGAATTCAAGATGGAGAGAGTATACTGCTTGTTCAAATATATGTGGATGACATTATTTTTAGATCCACAAACAAGGATCTATGTGATAAGTTCTCAAACCTCATGCAAGGTAAATTTGAGATGAGTATGATAGAAGATCTGATATTCTTTCTAGGACTTCAAGTCAAACAGCTGAAAGATGGAACTTTCATAAGTCAGACAAAGTATACCAGAGATTTAATGAAGAAATTTAGTATGGAAGAGAAGTCTTCTGTTAAGATACCAATGAATACATCAGTCAAGATGGACATGGATGCAGATGGCAAGCCTGTGGATCAAACCAAATACAGAGCACTTATTGGATCATTACTCTATCTCACAACAAGTAGGCCAGACATCACTTTTGCAATAGGTGTATGTGCAAGATTCCAATATACTCCAAAAGAAAGCCATATGACTGCACTAAGAGAATCCTAAGATATTTGAAGGGATGGCAAGAAGTTGGCCTTTGATATCCAAAGGAAGAAGGATTCAGGCTAATTGGCTACTCAGACTATGACTATGTTGGATGTAGAGTTGACACGAAGAGTACTTCAGGTACATGTCAAATGCTTGGAAATAGATTGGTTTCCTGGTTTAGCAAGAAAGCGGTCGATAGCCACATCTACAACGGTTGTTTGAAAAGCGAGTACATAGCTACGGGCAAATGTTGTGCCCAAGTCTTATGGATGAGACAACAACTGAGAGATTATGAAATTGAAGAAAAGGAGATTCCAATTATGTGTGATAATACAAGTGCTATTGCAATTACTCAAAATCATGTGTTGCATTCAAGAACTAAGCACATTGATGTCAGGTATCATTTTATAAGAGATCATGTTGAAAAGAAAGACATCACCTTGGAATACATCTCAACTGATAAACAGTTAGCTGACATATTCACAAAGCCATTGTGTGAATCAAGATTTGAAGAGCTTAAGCATGAGCTAGGGTTAATTGAGCTAAGTTGACACTTAGAAGACTCAAGGAGAATAGATGAAAAGTGACAAGATGAAAATTGAGCAAATTTCTTAAATCAGCCAAGTAAATCAGCAGTATCGGAAAGTCAGCTGTATCGAGTTAGCTGACAACTAAGTCACTACATGAGTAGAGAGAAGAAGAGTTGAGTCAGCTAAGGAGTAAGCTGAGTCATTTATGTGCTAAGTGACAAAAACGTAGTCATTTTTAATAAGCGGGAATGTTTTTAAGGATGACGTCAGCGTAATAATGACATGTACAGTCAAAGGTTGCACGGCAAAGCCTATGATTGGATATAAATGATGCCACATTAAATACGAGAAATTAAATGCTAATCGGCGTGCTAAATCTGAGTCGTCGATCTTGATCAAATTTCAAAGACCGAAAGCACGTCCTTTCATAACCCATATATACCATTTTGTTCAGTTTCTCTCTCTCATTACTCAAAAACTGTTCATCTCTCCAAAAGCAAAGAAAGCAATTTTCGCTCAAAACCCTACCAAATCTTCAGAGCAAGTTCGTCCGTTATAAAAACTCAGAGAAATGGCATCAACCTACAATTTCACCAAGCAAGGGAAGAAAATCCACACTAGTTCTACCGTGGATTTCGAAGGGATGGTTAAACAGGGTTCCGATGAAAGCCTTGTGAAGAATATAGCCGACAAAATCGAGAAATCTGGACTGAAACCATTTCTCACGATGGAGTTCTAGATGACATACGTTGAGGAAGTAGCACAGTACTACGTAAATGCTGAGGTTCATGATGAAGGCATCAAATCCTCTGTTCACGGAAAGGACTTCACCATCACTGCTGAAGATCTAGCGGAGCATTGTTTGCTGTCGTTAGAAGGAGTGCCGGAGATATTTGAGGCTGATGTAAACTTGGCTGCTGCATGGAAGGAAGTGGCCAGACCTAAATGTGCTGCGAAGGTGGTTTTGGTGATAAAAGTCTTTGAAGGACGATTATCACAAGTTGATGGATATCGTCGCGAAATGTGTGTATATGAAGTTTGGAAGCTTCAATCAGCTATCCAAAACAAAGCTGATCGTCATGACTGCGATCATGGAGGAGAAAAAGGTCAACTGGGCAGAATTCATCTACAGCAGACTCTGCCAGAATGTTGGAAATAAGTCCTTCAAGGACGATGGGTAATTTGGAGGATCCTTGGGTTATGGCCTTGTAGTTGGCCGGTTGATGGAGGTGAAGGGTGTTCCACTCCGACATGGAAAGGCGTTCCATGTCAACAAGAAGATGTTCTGATCAAATCTCTCAGGAGCCCAGAAGAGAGCTTACGCCAAGAGGGCGGACACCAGTGAGGGGGAATCGGTGATCTCGAAGAAACAATCACATTCCCCTCCAAAGAAGAAAGCGCCACGCACGCTGCGAAGAAGCCAGCTTCCCCAACAACAAAGAAGAAAACTGCACTTACCCCTGCAGCCGAGTCACCTGCCCCTGCAGCCGTGTCTCCTGCCCCTGCAGCCGAGGCGAAGAAGGAACCTCAAATACCTTCTCCAGCCATCAAGAAAAAGAGGACTGCCAAGCCAAGAAAGGCAGCTCCTAAGACAAAGAAGGATGCACCGGCCCCCGCCGCCCAAGAATCTGAGAAAACCATATCTGAACCAGAAATTCCTATGGTAAGGACCAAAAGAAGAAGTCTCATCAAGCATTCTGAACTTGAGAACACAGCTGAGTCTGCAACACAGCTGGAAAAGATCTCCGAGACTGCTGGGGAAGTACAGTCTCCAGAAGTTATTGATGAAACAACCAAGTCTGCTGAGGCCGATCGCAGAGGCAAATTGAAGACCCAGTTTGTGGATAGAACACCGAGGAACAAGGTTAGCCGGAGACATCGTAATCCCCCACGACAGATTGTGTCTCCACCGCCCCCGATGTTGCTGAAGGAGTTGAGCAGCAGAGTATGTTGCCTTCCATTCCTGAAAAGAAAGGGCAACAAGGAGAAGATGATGTGATCAGGCTCTCTCCACCATATCCAGACATTCAAAATTGTCTGAGAGAATGAAGGAAATGGAAGCTTAGTCGATCAAGGGAGCAGTTCGCACACCCTGAATTCATCGAGGAAGAATAAGAATTGATGAACTTCCTCGGATTGACCACAGTGGTCCAGGCACTTGATAAAGAGAACTGCCTAGATATCCTGTAGATCTTCAAGGAAAAAGAGAAGGAGAGATTAGCAGAGGAAGCTGAAGCTCGCGAGAAGGCCAACATTTGTCCTCTCACTGGAACCACTGACCATACTCACCCTCATCTCGACATACTCTCAGATAGTGATGAGGACTTGGACCCTGTTGCTGCACAAGAAAAGTTGGACATGCAGCAATCCATGCGGGAATCCACACTGTTGCATGAGAAAGAGCTGATGGAAGGACCAGGAGAGTCTTCCAGATCTCAGCTGGAGATTGATCCTTTGGGAGTGGTGCAGCAGATTGCCACTATTATAGCTGCAACCACTTCCCCAGTTCACTCAGACGACGAATCTAAGGGACATGGCGATGAAACTGGGAACTTAGGGACCCAAGTCGAGCCAATCCCTGCTGAAGGTGTCTTACCACCTGCCCCCACGGCTGAACACTCAAAGGACATAGCCGGGAGTCTGGAGAAGAGTGACCCCATCACAAGTCACTCAACTGGTGTTCCAGTTGAGGGGGAAACTCCATCCACTGCAGCTAGGACGGAGGATGTTGCAGATGACTCCACCATGAATCTAAGAGGCAAAGTGGAGAAGGAACAAGAAAAAGAAACACAGGAAGTTGACACTGAAGAGGCTCGGGCAATTGAGTCTGTCTCAGCTGAAGTGCTGACTGCTCTGCAGGCTGAGGACGTTGCTGATGCAGTTGAGGCACAGGATGGATCTGCCCTGGGAGTTAACACTCTGGGCAATGAAAATGCAATCCACAAAGTTGAGACTCGTATGGATGCCACTGCAGAAGACCTTAAGACAGCTGCGCCTGTCGAAGGGATTATACAAGGCCTCGCTGCAGTTGAGACTGCAGGAGGTAATGAAGGGCTATGGGAGGTTGAGACTTCCCTAGGTAAAAATCAAGGCGATAAGAGCATTCCTCATACCATAATTGCTGATTCAGAGGAGGAAATCAGTGCTCTTCATGACTCTCAGGATGATCCTCATACAACCTTCCTGGGATCTGCAGATGAAGCTGAGTCTACTCCAACTGAAAATCACAAACACTCAGCTGAGGAAGCTCTACCAAGTACGAGTAAGCCAGAATTCAAGGCTGCTCGTCAAAAGTTCAATTTTGATGATGAGCCTAGCCTTCAAGACTCATCCTCGTCCGATGACGCTGATGGTGCAGCTGAGGACATGCAAATTCATTTAGCAGAAACCACTGAGGCCGAAGAAGCTGTTAAGATAGCTGAGGCTCGGTCCACCGCCAATCATCTCACCAAGACCCAGCTGAGACCGAGTCATCTGCGCAGGCTCCCAAACCTACAGCAGGCATGACTCAGCCTGAATCATCACAAGCACGAACAGCTGAATCCTCAATTCCTTATATGCGTGATGATGCATTTGAATAGACCTTTTCTTTCCAGATTGAGCTACCCGACCTTGAGGAAGAAACAGTCCGTGAAAAGCGCCGTTTCAACGTTCGACCAGATCCAATCATTCCCACCGACTCCATTATCCCCATAGATTTTGATTTTGATAATGCTTGGCCGCCAGCTGAAACCGAGGTGATTGTTGAGGTACGTGAGGTATTCAAGACAATACTCGGTGAGATTGAAAAGATTGAACAGCACCAAACTTCACTTGATATTGTTCGAGATTTTTCTATCCGCAAGTCTACAGTGTCAAGTTTTAATATAGAGTAGTAAGGTTGTCGAATCCACAGGGAATAATTATCGAATTATTGCTAAGTACTATAATATAGTAGTCTAACTTTATTTAGAAATTCAATATTTGATGGAGTTGATTATACTAAAAATACTAAAAATAAATTAAGACTATGAAAATATCAATGAGTTTATCCAATTGATTAAATGAATTCTAGAGGTATGATGAATCTAGTTATCCTTTATGTTGTCAATATGGTTTATCAATCATCAATTATCAATTTATAAGTCAAGATTTCTACAATAATCATTCCCTCTCTCAAGTGCTAAATGATTTTAGATTCAATTGGGAAATCAATATCTCTATAAAAATCACCAATTAAAATCTCAAGAAAAAGCTATGAATCTTGATAAATGACTTCAAAGGATTCATAAATCTCTCAATTCTATGAAATCCTAGGTTATGCTATTCCAAGATCATGTATTCAATTACCTCTCTCAAGTGTCAAATCAAATACACCAAACAATCTAAATTATTGATCAAGTAATTTAGAAGCAATAGATCCAAATAGCACAAATAAATTGATAGATCTAGATTGACAAACCACAATCTCAAAACATAAGTTCAAACATAAATTACATCAATCCTCTAGAATTATAGTATTTAGCTCATGATTAAAGAAAATGAATCCATGAAAATACAACAATACATCTTACAAGATATGAAGAAAGCAACAAAATAAGAACAAGAGTTGAGGGATCTTCTCTATTTCTAGATGATAGAAGCCTCCAATCTTCTTCTCCAAATTCTTCTCAAAATGCTCAAATTCTTCTTCCTTGTCTTGTAGCTGTTTTTATTGCCTTCCCAAGGGTTCCAAGATGCCCCAATTTCAAGCCCCAAGGATGGTATTTATAGTACACAAAAGTCCAAGAAGGGGGTAGGTGAACATAGGATTTTCCGCCCCAGCCGCGGCGCCCAAAGACAACGTTGTAAGATTGTCGCCCGGGCGCTGTAGCGCTGGCGTTGGGCGCTGCGCCCAACTCAATTTTTTTTTTTTCTGTTCGGCGCTGCAGCGGGTCTTGGGCGCTTGCAGCGCCCGGCCGCTGTCCGGATTTCCGCTGTGCGCTGCAGCGCGTCTTTTTGGCACTGTAGCGCCACCCAAACGTCCGAATTTGGTTTTCCGTCCTTCATCAAAGTTGTAGCCCTATCGCTTAGCTTTCTATAGCCACTTGAATCAGCTCAATATCAATTTTGTAGAGAGAGTTATGACCAAAATACGAAACCCTGCCAGTGCTAGAAATTCCAGACGCATTTGGACTTTTCTTCAAATCAATCTCTCGTTGTTTGTTCATTCGTACTTCTTTTGATACACGATTCATTAATATGACTATAAACCCGATATAATTGGCTCTCAACATGGCTTGACCCCTCAAATGACTCGAAACAATGGAAAATAATGCCTAAACTATGAGATATAACAAAAATGACTCAAAATACTCAAAAACAACACAAAACTCTAGTCTAGGAAACTCAAATCAATGGTATAAAACCAAATGAACAAATACCCCCAAACTTAGAATATTGCTTCTCTTCAAGCAATTACAACTCTAAAATGAAAAATACGAGATAGAACAATACAAACAAACTGCAAAACTTCACAACCAAACTCATTCGTCAAATTTCGTTTCACTATCAATCAAGCGCGTATTTTCACAATGTGATCATGACGGTGGAATGTTCATGCCAACCCCGTTTTCATTATCTAGATAGATTCACGCAATCAAGTGTTTTCAAGATGATCCACTTTTTAAATATAGAGATGAGATGCTTACCAGACTCCATAGGCTTGTCTTTCACACTAATCTCCACTAATGTAGGCTAATGTAACACAAGGATCAATAGGACTTTTAAAGCTTGTAATGTGGGCTTAGGGTAAGGTAGGAAAATATAGGAATAAGTGGCTCAAACCACCCAAACACACAATTAACACTTCGAATTATCAATAGGCACTACCCTTCACTTTTTTTTTTTGACATCCCCAATGTTTATGAACTTTCAATCCCGTTGATTTTTTTCACATTTTTTTTCGGAACCCCCAAACTTATTGTTTTGCGTACATGGGGTTTCATCTTTTCTTTTCTCGGGCAATTTCATTCAATTAACCACATACCCTTCTCATCATCCCCTCCTCAACCTTCAATATTTTTCTATATTATGTGTGTACGTATGAGTGATGGGTAATTAGAATTTTCACAATTAGGCTCTGGGTATTCGATTGGTTGCCAAAGAAACGGGTTTATAAGGCTCAAAAGGGGACACTAGGGAAAATATAATACAAAGGTAGGCATTTTAGGCTCTAGCTTGTTCAAAGATGGCCTAAATCACTTCCTCATGGTTATTTCGCCTAGGATTTCGCCTCGACTAGTGATCAGACAAGTTCTAGCATCCGGTGGGATCATAAAGGAACCACTCAATTGCATAAATCATCTCCAAATAAATCAGCAGAGTTAAGCACATAGATGGAATTAATGGAAAGAAGATTAAATCACAGTTCAAACACATGCTCTTTTGACCATTCAACTCATATTCAACAAATTCACTTAGTCAAGCAGTTTCACAGTTTTACAAACACCCCGACTCAACTCTAGACTCTTTTTTTTTTTTGAACTCAAGACCCGACTCGATGAATAAAACGACGTTGTTCCCAATGGAGAGGTGGGAAAAAAGACTTTCCTGGTAGCCGAGGAGCGAAGGCTCCTTAAGTCATGTGATACTACTACGTGTATGATGTGTCTCGTATAAGCTCACAATGCATCCTAGCGCACAAGCCCATGGGTATTGTATGCTCCGAGGTGTGGTCTTATTTTTCCCTTTCGCCTTGGCCCGGCTACTTTTTGGCTTCGCATCTTTGCAACCTAGCAAGATAGACAGGAAAACAAAACTCGTGGAACCAAGGAACTCGGTTATGGGTGAGAAATCGAAAATCACAGCACATACATAATGCACCCAAGTAGAAAATATGGTGCCCTGTCATAAAAATAAACATGGAGATGCAAAATAGCACTAAACAATGTGAAACTGTCATTGGGGCATTTCATCAAACACCTCATATGCATGAATTTGGGCAAAGATAGTAAATGCAATGGATAACTCAATTCAATCCCAAAATTCAACACCAAACCTAAGTCTAACATGATCAACCAATCCACAATCCATACATCAACAACAATAATCCTAGCACTACTACAATCCAATCACACCAAAAATCACAAGATGGGGAAAACCATGGGGTGGGATTTGGAAGTTACAAACTTACCAAATAATGAGTGAATGAGATGAAGATGGTGTGTGTGGTGTTAGAGTGCTCCTTTGTGACGACGAAGTGAGATATGTGGGATTTGCATAAATAAGAGGGGTGAAATGTGATGCAACTTACTACTAATAATGCAAAAACTCAGAAAAAACAAAAACAACTACTAAACTAAATTAAAACTAAGAAAGCAATAAAAGGGGCTTGGGTTGCCTCCCAAGAAGCGCTAAGTTTACAGTCTTCAGCCAGACTTTGTCAAATTCTCCTCAAGTTGGAGCTCCAATAGGCATGTTATCCACATTGCCCTTAGAAACTCCCCAACCTCCAATGTCTTCAGCTATATTCCCAACCATCTGCTTACCATCATTTAATTCAAATTTTAGCATATTGGTTGGATGAATAGTGAATACAACTTTCTCCTGATTTACCCGCAGAGTTAGCTCCCCGTTTCTACATCGATCAAAGCCCGTGGTGTAGCTAAAAAATGGTCGCCCAAAGATGATAGGTATTTTCTTGTCCTCATTCGCATCCAACACTACAAAATCCACAGGAAAAACAAATTTATTAATTTTTACCAATACATCTTCAATGATTCCCCACGGATAGGCGATTGATCGATCAAAGAACCGCAAAGTGGTATTGGACGGCTTCACCTCCCCGAGCCCAAACTTCATCACATCAGAAAGAGATATAAGATTCACACTGGACCCAAGATCACAAAGTGGTTTCTCAAAGAAAACTCCTCCAATAGTACAAGGAATAGTGAAACTCCCTGGATCCTTCATTTTTCGAGGTAGTTTACTCGGACTATTGCACTACATTCCTCTGTCAAGTACAGTCTCAAATTCCTCCAACTTCATTTTCTTGGATTCCATTTGGTTTCACATAAATGGGCGATTGTTCGGGTGCAAGCTGAATTTCTACCTCCGATCTTACATAAATTGCATTGCAATGCTCCCTCGATTAACCTCTCAGTATCACTCGGAAATTTCCTCTCTGCCGCAATGAATTCACCGTTGTTGCTAATCGCCTACTTGTGTCACTAAGGAGTTGATGTGACCTTCTATTGTTGTAACTCTCGAAGCCGAGCTTGTCCATGTTAGAATCAGTCATTTTCATCCTTGCTCGTGTTTCTACAAGGAATGAACTAAGTAATTCTTCCAAAGAAGGATTTTGTTCTCCCACGTGTGTACTGCACTTGCTTGGTTTTGAAATCCGGAGGCGGTTGCAACACATTTTCGTATTGCTACACGAGAAGTTTTCATGATTGCGAAGTCCCGGATGATAATGCGTCGGCAATTGATTCCCTATTGTTGAAACTCCGATTATTCACATAATTCACTTGTTCCGATCGGATTCATAATTTCTTGACTTATCTCCATGATCGCTTGCCTCCGATTGTTGTTTTCCACCTGAACTTAGTGTAGCAATTTGCTTTGACAAGGCGGAAATTTGAGAGGCCAATGCGGACATAGTATCAAGTTCAAGAACACCGCAACTTTTCTTGGCGCGAGATCTTTCAGACGGCCATTGATAACTATTGGCAGCCATTTCTTCGAGTAAAAGCATGGCTTCACTTGGAGTTTTAGCCATCAATGTTCCTCCCTGCATCATCTATAATAGTTCTTGAATGTCCATTCATACCATTGTAGAAATCTTGAACTTTTTGCCAATCTGCTGCACTCCGTGTTGTGGACACCTTCTCAATAATTCTTTGAATCGCTCCCAAGCTTCGTAGAGTGGCTCAAAGTCGAGTTGATGAAATTGAGCAATCTCACTTTTAAGTTGAAGTGTCTTACTAGGTGGAAAGAATTTTGCCATGAATTTTTCAGTGAGATCATTCCAACTAGTGATACTTCCAGGTGGGAAAGTTTGAAGCCATTGTCTAGCTTTATCACGAAGTGAAAATAGAAATAACCTCAACCGAATAGCTTCATCGGGAACCCCATTCATTTTGATAGTGTCACATATCTCAAGGAAAATAGCCAAATGAGCGTTCGGGTCATCTCTGACTTCCCCCAAACTGATTCTGTTGCACCATGTTTATTAGGGGGCTGGCTTCAATTCAAAATTATTCGCATTGATAGGTTGGCGAACAATGCCCGAATAATTTTGATTCGTGGTTGGTCGAAAATAATCTCGAATGGCCCTTTCCGGTGGTACAATAATAGGTATGCGATTTTCCTCTTCCTCATTTCCTGCCATTTTTGTGAATTCGATTCTTCGTGCGACTCTAATCTTTCGGAGTGTTCGTTCAATATCTGGATCAAATAAGATTAAATTAGCACTTTTATTTTTTCGCATCAACAAGAAAACACAAAAATGACAATGACCCTATTGTAACAAGAACCAATCTAAATTAAAGTAAAACTACTAAGTAATAATATTAGCGCAAATAAGATGAATTATTCCCCGGCAACGGCGCCAAACACTTGTTCGAGATTTTTCTAACCGCAAGTCTACGGTGTCAAGTTTTAATATAGAGTAGTAAGGTTGTCGAATCCATAGGGAATAATTATCGAATTATTGCTAAGTACTATAATATAGTAGTCTAACTTTATTTAGAAATTCAATATTTGATGGAGTTGATTATACTAAAAATACTAAAAATAAATTAAGACTATGAAAATATCAATGAGTTTATCCAATTGATTAAATGAATTCTAGAGGTATGATGAATCTAGTTATCCTTTATGTTGTCAATATGGTTTATCAATCATCAATTATCAATTTATAAGTCAATATTTCTACAATAATCATTCCTCTCTCAAGTCTTTAAATGATTTTAGATTCAATTGGGAAATCAATATCTCTATAAAAATCACCAATTAAAATCTCAATAAAAGCTATGAATCTTGATAAATGACTTCAAAGGATTCATAAATCTCTCAATTCTATGAAATCCTAGGTTATGCTATTCCAAGGTCATGTATTCAATTACCTCTCTCAAGTGTCAAATCAAATACACCAAACAATCTAAATTATTGATCAAGTAATTTAGAAGCAATAGATCCAAAGAGCACAAATAAATTGATAGATCTAGATTGACAAACCACAATCTCAAAACATAAGTTCAAACATAAATTACATCAATCCTCTATAATTATAGTGTTTAGCTCATGATTAAAGAAAATGAATCCATGAAAATACAACAATACATCTTACAAGATATGAAGAAAGCAACAAAATAAGAACAAGAGTTGAGGGATCTTCTCTATTTCTAGATGATAGAAGCCTCCAATCTTCTTCTCCAAATTCTTCTCAAAATGCTCAAATTCTTCTTCCTTGTCTTGTAGCTGATTTTATTGTCTTCCCAAGGGTTCCAAGATGCCCCAATTTCAAGCCCCAAGGATGGTATTTATAGTACACAAAAGTCCAAGAAGGGGGTAGGTGAACATAGGATTTTCCGCCCCCGGGCGCTGCGGCGCCCAGCACAACGTTGCAAGATTGTCGCCCGGGCGCTGTAGAATTATAAATAACGCCACCCAAACGTTGTCGCCCGGTCATCTACAGCACAACGTAGCGCCACCCAAACGTCCGAATTTGGTTTTCCGTCCTTCATCAAAGTTGTAGCCCTATCTCTTTCTATAGCCACTTGAATCAGCTCAATATCAATTTTGTAGAGAGAGTTATGACCAAAATACGAAACCCCCCAAAGTCTTTAGAAATTCCAGACGCATTTGGACTTTTCTTCAAATCAATCTCTCGTTGTTTGTTCGTTCGTACTTCTTTTGATACACGATTCATTAATATGACTATAAACTCGATATAATTGGCTCTCAACATGGCTTGACCCCTCAAATGACTCGAAACAATGGAAAATAATGCCTAAACTATGAGATATAACAAAAATGACTCAAAATACTCAAAAACAACACAAAACTCTAGTCTAGGAAACTCAAATCAATGGTATAAAACCAAATGAACAGATATGCGACTGGACAGTAGAGATCCCACCCTCACATCAGATTTACGAGGGATTGTGGTACGGATAAAGGAATGGTGTCAGCAGCAGAGTACAATGCGGCTCGAACAGGTTCGATACTTTAAGGCATTGTACAATAAGATACTAGTCTGGAGCGCTGATAATGTTGACATGAAGACGAGGATGCAAGAAAATATTAATAGGATGCATGCCTCTCATACTACTGAAATGGAACTGCTGCGAGAATTTCATCGAAAAGAACTTCTGCGCGTAGAGGAGAATATGAATGAAAAGTTCAGCCTTCTAAGGCTGAAATGAAGCTGGTGGCAGCCGAATCAAAAGCCACCCGCTCAGAATTTCGAACAGCATACTCAGCAGCAGAATCCAAGCAAAACTCAGCTATCAGCCGCCTAGATTTCATTCTTACTGGCATGTTTCTAGGGGTTCCTCTCTCCTTTGAAGATTCCAAAAAGGGGGAAGAGGAATACCTAAAGACGTTAAAAGGGTCGGCAACTGAGAAAGAAAAGGACACATCTGTTGAGAAGAAGAAGAAGAAAACAACTGAAGAACAGAAGAAAGAGAAGGGAAAAGCAGTTGAGGGAGAAGGTTCAAAGGATATGACTCTAATGGTTGCTAGAACCCCTCAACAAGGACTTGTCACAGCTAACATAATCAGCAAAATTCCAGTGACTCTGCCGCTCTAACACTCTGTTGTGCCTATGTCCGAGAAAATAAAAATAGTAGAAGCAGGGATGAAGGAGGTCGAAGAAAAAATGGATGCCCGCGTGATGGATATACTGAAACAATACGGAGGCATTCCAGCAGGAAGAGACACTGATGCCATTTCAGACGTCGGAAACGAGCCTAGATCAGTTGATGAATTCAAAACGCTCGAATCCAAAGGATACTTCGAAGGCATGTCAATGGCCCAAGCCTGGGAGTTATATTGGGAAAAAATCCTCAAGTTGTGCGAAGAAGCTGACAGGAAGCAGACTACTAGTAGTCACTCTACTGGTCACTCTGCTGGAAACAAGAAGGCTCCAGTACAATACACGCCCAGAGGAAGATGAAGAAGCAGTGGAGGAAGAGGCTTCAGACCTAAAACTCTACCTAAAAACATCGAATACATAGATCCAGGAAAGAAAGGAGGGATCTATTGGGTTGGGTATGACGTAGTAGCCAACATGGAAGGGGCTAGGAAAAATGCTGAATATGTAAAAAGGATTGAAAAAGAAAATAAGAGACAAGATCAGTTGTGGGAAGAGTGTCAACGAAGAGAAGAAAGAAAGAGAAAAGACGAAGCTGCTAGAAGAGCCTACGAGAAAAAGAAGGCAGTTGAAGAAGAAAAGAAGAGAAAGAGACCAGAGGACGACAGAGTTGAAGAAGAAAGAAAGAGGCAGCGAAGGCGATGAAGTGTTGTTGTCCATCTCGTCATGTATTTTACTATTGTAAATACATATGTATTTAAGTCTTCTGTACGATGAGTAAAAGTTGTGTAATTTCTATATTCCTGCTTAGATATAGAATACCATGTTGCTCTGATACACTTTGTAAATAGCTGTGAAGGACAAGAATGTTATGATCAATAAAAAGATCGATTCCACGCATACATTGTCTGTTCTGCATTGTCTGTATGTATCTTTGCTATTTACATTTTGTATGTATGTTATAAGTTTTGGCATCATCAGAAAGGGGGAAATTATTGGGAAATTTATTGTTTAGATTTTGATGAATGCCATGTAAAACTTATACTACCCCATTTTCCTTGTAATTTGTATTGCAATAGATAGGGCTGTACAAGCTGAGTCAAGTCAGCTATGCCTGGATATACAAGAAGTCAATTGAAGACTAATATGAAGACTCCGTTGTGGAACAGCTGAGTATGGTAAGGAGGAGAAGTCAAAAACACGACTGAAGGAGTATCAGTTAAGATACAGTTGTGTGAAGTGTCAGTCAAGTCAACTCAAGAAGCCAAGTCAAGTTGAAGTGACATATGAGTCATTCAATCATTGAAGCAGACTCAAGTCACCTGGGGAAAAGGCAGCTGCTGTAGGTCCCAAGGGGTGTAAGTGTAAAGTTTAGAAGGGGGGGTTGAATAAACCTTACCAAATTTTCGATTTAGTCCTTTTAAATATACAGAGTTGATTCTACACACCAGTGTGTCCTTGATAGAAGCGATCGAATTAGTCACTCAAGAGAGTTAATCTCTCAATGCAGGACTTCACCGAGCCATTGATGGAGTAACTCACCGCTGGCTATAATTTGACTCAAGCGTGGTTTTGTTTTGTGGAAGACTTAACACCCTTAAGTTTGATTAAGCAAGATTTTAGAGCTTGATTTAGTACTTATGAATTATCAAGTGGATAGCAAATTTATCCAGATATAAGCGATTAAAATTGCAAGAATTAAAGTCTTTGAAAAGTAAATGACACAAAGAAGTTTTTATAGAGGTTCGAAGATGGTGTAATTCTTCTACTCCTCTCTTCTCCAACTCCCGGAGGAATCCACTAAGCAATGATCGAGTTTACAAAGTGGTAAGTCCGGATACAAGTCTTGATCACAACGGCCGACTTGATCCTTAGGGACTCGACCGAGACGCCTTGATCACTCGGTGGCTTCTCGACGACTCGCCTTCTTCACAGCAGGCGTTTGCCTTGTTACTACTCACTTGCTCAAGCTCTTTGGATTTGATCACGAAGCCCTCCAAAAGCTTAAGACTTGGTTCAACCTTGAACCTTCCTACAATCCTTCCGGAATGTAGACCCCTTGTTTTCGATATTTTCCTCTTCAAGCGGTTTGAAGTTATCTTTCCTTCACAGGTGAGTGTTGGATTGATGTTCTTCGTAATGTAGGCTTGAGGATTGAGAATATTTCAGTTTTTACGATATGCTTGTTTATCTCACATGTGTGTCATCCTTCTTCTCAAACAAACTCCTCGGCCTTTTATAGTGAACTTTCAAAAATTTGCCCGTTGAAGAGATAGGCTTATTTTTGAAAGTCACTTTGCGATCGTTGGCTTGTCTTGTTGCGCTTCTTGGAATTGCCATTTCCTCGTATGAATTGTTCTTTCACCTTTCGAGTTCGACACGGTGTAGTGCTTCCCATTGGTTCATTCCTTTTGCACGCAAGGGTGAGCACTCGAGAAAGGTGGTATGGAGATATTACTTGTTTAAGTAAATCTCTTGATTTCTCGTACGGCTTGATTCTTTTACGATTATCTCGACTGACCGCATTTCCTTGCTTTCCCGGGTGACTTAGAGTCGCCTTCCAATCATTGGATGACTCTTTTGTCACTTCAACTTGAGACTTGACTTCTCTTGAGTTGACTTGATGATGCTCCACTCACCGCATCTCACCGCTTCTCGAAGAGAGTTCCCTGTCTACTCTTCTTTGCCATACTTAGTTGTCTCCCAGTGAGTCTTCCTTCAAGTCTTGATTGTCTTCTTGCATGTTAGGGCGTAGCCGACTTAACTCCTTGCCTGCTCTAATTATTACAATGCATTTTACAACAAGAATTGGGGTGCCAACTTTCTATTCTAAGTTTTACATGGCATTCATCAAAATCTAAACAATAAAATTCCTAACAATTTCCCCCTTTTGATGATGCCAAAACTTAAACCATTCAAAAATGCAAATAGCAAAGATACATACATATAGTGTATTGACATAGAATGTATGCGCAGAATAGATCCGTTTATTGATCATATCATTCTTGTTCTTTTACACAACTATTTACAAGGTGTATCGAGCACATATATGTCTTCACAAAAATAAAGAATTTATAGCTTTATTACGTAAGACTTACATTGTATGTATTTACATAATAAAATACACGAAGGGTTGGACAAAGAACACTTCATCTCCTTCGTTGTCTCCTTCTTTCATCTTGATCAAGATCTTCTTCTCTTCTTCTCTTTTCTCGTCGTCACCGCTTCTTTTTCTTTTCATATGCCTTCCTCGGGCAAAGCTTCATCTCTTCTTATTCTTTTCGTCTTTCCTCCCATAGCTGAGTTTGTCTTTTGTTTTTTCTTCTATTCTTTTTGCATACTCGGCGTTAGTTTTAGCCACTCGCAAATTTGCTACTTGGTCAAGTTTAGCCCAAGAGATCCCTCCTTTCTTTCCGGATCCACGTATTCAATGTTTTGGCGAGGCCTGGAGTCCAAGCTTCTTCCTCCACTCATCGCTTCTTCCTCTACCTACGGGCGTATCAGTCTTTGGGGTCTTCTTCTTTCCGGTGAGTGACGGCGGAGTGACCAGCAGAGAGCGACCGGTAGTCTCTTGCCGTCGCCTTCTTCACATAACGTGAGACCCTTTTCCCAGACAAGTCCCAAGCTTGAGCCATAGACATATTTGCAAAGTATCCCTCGATTCGAGCGTTTTAAATTCATCAATCGATCGTGGCTGTTCCGACATCCGAAATGGCATAAGTGTCTCTGTCTCTTTGGAATGCCTCCATGTTCTTTCAAGATGTTCATAACCCCTGGCATCCATTCTTCCTTCCACTTCCTTCATCCCTCGCTTCAATTGTTTTCTCTTTTCACCATAGATACAAAGCAGAGTGGTGGAGTGGTAGAGTCACGGGAGTTTGTCGCTTATAATGTCGGTTTGTGACAGACCTTGTTGGGGGTTTGTGCAATCATCAAAGTCACATCCGACCCTTCCCCTCAACAAGCTTTCCTTTCTTCTCGTTTCAAGACTTCCTCACGGTGATTTTCCCTTCTCATTTGCACCTTCCTTCTCGACCGATTTTAGCGCTTTGAGGTATTCCTCTTCCCCTTTTTGGCATCATCAAAGGATAGAGGAACCCCGGGGAACATGCCGCAAGCATGAAGTCGAAGTCTTCGATGGTTGAGTTCGCCGAGTGCATTGCGTTGTATGCGGACGGAATTGGACGAGTAGCGTTGGATTCGCTCAAATCGCTTCATCTCGGCCATGAGAAGGCTGAATTTTCTTGTCATGTGTTCTTCTCCAAACGTGTAGATCATTTGTATTTTGCTCACGCAGCAGCCTTGATCTCGGCGGTGTGAGCTTCATGCATATGCTCAATGTGTTCTCTTAGCTTCGTTTTTGCATCAAAGCATTTTCGACTCTCCATACGACTTGTTGAACAATGTCGGAAGAATCGACTTGTTCCACACGCATTGTTCTTCTTTGTTGCCACCATTCCCTTATCTCGATCGTGATGCCTCTCAAGTCGGCTGTATGGTTGGCATCTCTGTTGTCGATCGCATGTCCAAAGAGGCTCGATGCCTCTCCATCCGTTCAACCTCAAAGCAAAGAGTGCCTTGAACACTTCTCGAACTTGATTGATTCTTCATTGCGGTGATGGCCATACAACATCAAAGTCATAAGTAGCCTGGAACAATGGTGCTCGATGAAAAGACGGGAGTGATGGTTCGTGATAGCGTGCGCGCTCATTCTCTCGATTCTTCATGGAGGTCGGGTACCTCCAGAAAAAAGGAAAGGATTCTATAAAAGATTCATCACCGCCCACCGGGATTTGTTCGATGATGAGCGGTGCGCGTGAAGTTCTTTTAGGAATCGACCTGCCTGCTGACTTGAGGGGCCTGTGCGGTGGTCTCGGTTCACTGGGTTTTGTTGTGAAGTAGACCCGGCTTGGCGAGCCTCATTTGTCTTAATGTGCCTTCGTTGGTCTCGGTGATTTTTCCATTTGATGGAGACTCGTCCTCGGCCTTATCGAGCGTCATCGGACGATGATGAGATTTCACCGTGGCTCATCATCAAAGTTAAAAGTTTGACGAGTAGTCTTGGGATCGGACTTGCTCGTGCTTGGAACATCCTTGGTGAAGTCTTTTGGATTTGTCATGGGGATGACTCGAGCTTTCTTCTTCGCCCGATCCCAAAAAGTGACATCGGGATTGTCCTGGGAATCATGAAGTGCGCTTATCTCCTTCTCGACGATGGGTCGATGATAGCAGGAGGGATGTTCTCTATATCGCTTTTCTTTACCGGGAAGTCTCAACCTCCGTGGGCCTTGATGCCTCCAAACAGCTCTACCTGCGGCGAGGCCTTGGTCCTCCCTTTTCGGCAGTGTCATTTGTCTTAGGGTCTTCTATTGTGGCATCCATTGGAGTCTCAACCCCATGGATTGCACTTTCATCGCCCAGTGTTAACTCCCGGGGTTGTTCCTTCCTCGTGCCTCGATCGCATCAGCGGCGTCATTAGCCTTCAGAGCGCTTGGCACCTCTCACCGAGACAGTCTCAACTATCCGAGCGTCGTTGATGGCAACTTGTTGTTCTTCTTGTGTGTGTAATTTCTCTCCTTCGCCTCCTTGATTCTTTGTGGGAGTCATCTGCGGCAGATCCTCCGACCTTGCCGCTGCGGTGGAGGAGTTCCCCCTCCCTCACCGGGCGCACCGACTTAGTGACTTGGAATGGGGTCACTCATCTCCAAACTCCCGGCTTTCTTTTGAATGTTCAGCCGTTGGGGCAGGTGGTAAAACACCTTCAATAGGGGTTGGCTCGTGGGGTCCCCATTGTCCCGCTTTCATCGCCATGTCCCTTATGCCTTCTTCCGAGTGAGCTGGGAAGTGGTGGCAGCAACAACAGTGGCTATTTCTGAACCACTCCCATTGGATCGATTTCTAGTTGTGTTCGAGGACTCTCCAGGTCCCTCCATCGATCTTTGCTCGTGAAGGATTCTCGACTCCTCGCAATGCTTGCCTGCATTTGCAACTCTTCAGTAAGCGCAAAGATTCTCCCGATCCTCATCACTGTCGGAGAAGACATCAAGGAGAGGATGTGTGTGTTTCGTGGTGTGGGAGATAGAGGCGTATGCTTGCCTTCTCTCGTGCCTCGGCCTTCCTCAGACTTTCTTTTCTTTCTCCTTTTCCTTAAAAATCAAGGATGTCTAAGCAGCTTGTCTTCATCAAGTCTTTGAGGACGCGATCTTTAGTCCAAGGAAATTTAGCAGTTCCTCTTTTTCTTCTATAAACTCGGTCGTTGGAACTGTTCCTTCGACTTACTCAACTTCCATTTCCTCCACTCACGTAGACGATTTTGGATGTCCGGGTAAGGTGGAGATAGGATCATTACATCACTATCCGCTCCATAGTTTCTTCTTGTGTTTTTTGTGTGAACTACGGATGTGTCTTGTTGCCTCTGCTGATCGACGCTTCAAGCAGACTTGGTTGTTTCATCAACTACATCCGGAGACTCTACTTCTCCAGCCCTCCAGATTCCACTCTAGCCGAGTGGTGACTCACCGGTTTCTCCGGCTCGGAGCTTTTGATAAGTCGTCTTCGTCTCCTAGTTTGTACCAGAGGATTTCGGTTCGAGACGGTGTCTTCGAGTCTTGTCAGGCGGCGGGGGCCGGTGGCCGGTGTTTGTTTCTCGAGGAGCTGGCCGTCTTGGCTTCTCGTTCTCCTCTTTTGACGATCGGAGAAGGTATTTGTGAGTCCTTCTCGCCGCCGCCTGCAGGGCAGGAGACACACATTTCTTTGGGCAAGTGTGACTCTCGCAGGGGCAGAGCATGTTTGGTTTTCTTTTTCAGGCAAATAGCGTGATCTTCTTAGCGATTGCAAGTAGGGACTTTCTTCTTGGGCCGAGAGGAAAGCTTGATTGTATCTTCGGGGTCGGTGATTCCCCTCACCGGTGTCGCCTCTCTTGGCGTAAGCTTGCTTCGAGCTTCCGAGGAGAGGTTTGCTCAACATCCTCTTGTTAACATGGAATGCCTTCCCATGTCTAAGAGGGACTCCTTTCACCTCCAATAGCCGGCCAATCACTAGGCCATATCCTAGGGATCCTCCAAATGAGCCATCTTCTTTGAAGGACTTGTTCCCCACGTCGGGCAGAGCTGTAGACAAACTCAGCCAGAGTTTATCTTCTTTTCTTCGATGATTGCAGCCCATTACAATCGCTTTGCCTTTTTGACATTGGTCAAAGTCGCCAAATTTGATGTCGATACATTTGGCAACTATATCCAACAACTTGTGATAATCCTCCTTGTGATCTCTCTCTTGTTTTGTGTATATTATTTTATCAAAGAAAGTCGGGCTTGGCTATTTCTTTCCAAGCATCGGCCAGGTTGACATCAGCTTTGTTAATCTCTCGATGCTCCTTCTCCGGGTAGTGAGCAAATGTTCACCAAATCCTTGCGTAAATAGTCACCATTGTTTTCCGTGAGCAGATGACTTGATTCCTTCATCGTGAATCTCAAAGCATTCACGAATTGTGCGACCTCTCCACATAGGTCATCGGATATTCTAGCGTTAGAAACGGTTTTAGTCGGGGACGTTTCCAACTTCTCGGCGATTTTCTTCACCAGGGTGTCGTCGGCCCCCTGTTTCATCATTCCGTCAAAATCCACCGTGGAGCGTAGGTGTGGATTTGCTTTCCTAACTTGGTAAAGTCATAAGTTGGTGCCATTTCTCGGGATTATATCAAGGAAAAACTCGAGAAAATGATTTGAAGATTGATAGGGTTTCGAGAGTATTTTGCCTTTGCTTTTTTGAGAAAGAGATGAACAGTTTTAGAAGTGTGAGAGAGAAACGGACGAAAATGGTTTAAATATGGTTTATGAAAGGACGTGCGGGTGGTTTTTGAAATGTGATCGAAATCAACGGCTTGGATTTTGCACGCCTATTGAGCATTTAATGTCTCGTATTTAATGCAAAGAAAGATTTATATCCAATCATAAGCTTGGTGTGCGGCTTTATGTCGTACACATCATCATTATCTTTCGACGTATTCCTTAAAACATTCCCGCTTAGTCAAAACGATGCATTTTTGTCACTTTGCTCATAAGTTATTCACTTATCCCTTAGCCGATTTAACTCTACTTCTCGATTCTCTTAGTGACTCAAATTATCGGTGACTAGGTAGTCAGTTTCTTCCGATGGTGATTCTTGGTGATTTCTGTTTTCAGCTCTTTTTCACCCCTTTTCTGTTCCATTTCTCTTCTTTGATTCGTCTGAGTGTCAGCTCAGCTCAATTAGCCCCAACTCATGCTTGAGTTCTTCAAATCTTGACTCACATAGTGGTTTTGTGAAGATGTCACTAGTTGTTTATCGGTTGAGATATATTCCAGGATGATGTCCTTCTTTTCAACATGATCTCTTATGAAGTGATATCGACATCAATATGTTTTGTTCTTGAGTGCAACACAGATTTTGAGTGATGGCAATTGCACTTGTGTTATCACACATGATTGGAATTTCTTTTTCTTCAACTTCATAGTCTCTCAATCATTGTCTCATCCATAGGACTTGGGCACAACAGCTGCCCGCAGCCTATGTATTCTGCCTCACCGTGTGTAGAGGTGGCTATTGAGTTTTTTTCTTGCTAAACCAGAAATCAGCCTGTTTCCTAGCATTTGACATGTGCCTGAAGTGCTCTTCCTGCCCACTCTGCATCTAGCATAGTCGAATCAATAACCAATTAGCTTGAATCCTCCTTCCTTTGGATACCATAGGCCTACTTCTTGGCTTCCTTTCAAGTATCTCAATATTCTTTTTCGTCTTTGTCATATGGCTCTCTTTTGGAGCAGATTGAAATCTTGCACATACACCTACAAAGCAAAGGTGATGTCCGGCTCTTGCTTGTGTGAGATAGAGCAATGATCCAATAAGTGCTCTATATCTTGTTTGATCTACGGGCTTACCATCCGCATCCATGTCCATTTTGACGGATGTGTTCATTGGTATTTTTACGTAGACTTCTCCTCCATACCAAACTTCTTCATTAAATCTCTCGGTGTATTTTGTTTGACTTATGAAGGTTCCATCCTTTCATTGTTTCACTTGGAGTCCAAGGAAGAATGTCGCCTCTCCCATCATGCTCATTTCAAATTTACTTTGCATGAGGTTTGAAAACTTTTCACACAAACTCTTTGTTTGTGGATCCAAAGATGATGTCATCAACATATATTTGAACAAGTAGAATACTCTTCTTGTCTTGAATTCGAAAAAGTGTTCTATCTAATTTTCCTTTTGTGAATCCATTTTCGTTAGGAATTGTGACAAGGTATCATACCATGCTCGGGTGCCTCGCTTCAATCCATACAGGGCTTTCTTGAGTTTGTATACCTTATCTCCAAGAGTCTTTCGCTCAAATCCTGGAGGTTGTTCAACATACACTTCTTCTTCCAATAAACCATTTAGGAATGCACTCTTTACATCCATCTCGATATACAATGAAATTCTTGTGAGTCGCATAGGCAAGAAACATCCTTATAGCTTCCAATCTTGCTACGAGGGGCAAATGTTTCATCAAAATCTATCCTTCTTCTTGGCAATATCCTTTGGCTACTAGTCTTGCTTTGTTTCTTACCACGTAACCTTCCTCGTTCATCTTATTTCGAACACCCATTTGGTTCCAATAACATTTTGATGTATGGGTCTTTGCACTAATTCCCATACTTTATTTCTCTCAAACTCGATTCAGCTCTTCTTGCATAGCTTGAATCCAATGTGTGTCGTCCAATGCTTGTGACACATCTTTGGGCTCTATTGCGAGATGAAGCATGTGAACATGGCTTCTTGTTGAGTTCTGGATCTTGTCTTGACACCTTCTCTTATATCTCCAATGACAAGTTCGTGGATGGTCTCTCAGCCATCTTACATCGTTGGAGTAAGTTATTTGGATTGATCGACTTGGTAAATTTGTGTTGCCGTGGTCGCCTCTCTCGTAATCACTTACCGCAAATTTTCCATTGTTTTTGAGATTCAGACTATCTCATCTTCTTCGAATTGATAATTCCAAACTTCAAAGATAGGGACTCTTTCGTATGGTTGGATGATTCAAATTTTATCGGTTGACTCTTCAATGTCTTCTCCATTTATATTTGGCTCATCAAATACCACATGAATGGATTCTTCCGCAACCATAGTCCTTTTGTTGAGTATTCTCAGAAGGCTTTGCTTTCACCAGTATCCTAAGAAGATACCTTCATCGGCTTTAGCATCAAAAGCCTTTAGATTGTCTTTGCCATTGTTGTGGATGAAGCATTTGCATCCAAATATTCTCAAATATGCAATATTTGGTTTTCTTCCGATCCAGATCTCATAGGGAGTCTTTGTCATTTGTCTATTTATCATACATCCGTTTTGAGTGTAGCAGTTGTGTTGATTGCTTGACCCAAAATCTTTTTGGTAACTCGCTTCACCTAACATGGTCCTTGCCGCTTCTTTGAGGGTTCTATTTTTCTTTCGCAACTCCATTCTCTTTGTGGAGTCCTTTTGCCGATAGTTCATGACCAATACCATTCTCAATACAACATCGAGTTATTATTCCATTGACAAACTCGGTTCTCTCGTCTGATCTTATTTTGATAATGGTTTGACTCTTCTCGTTTTGAATCCTCTTCATCACCGTGGTAGTAGTTTTTGTAGAGTTTCTTTCTTCTTACACATGAATATTGTCCATGTATATCTTGAGTAGTCATCTACTACCACCAAGGTGTATTTCTTTCCACTTATCCGGGTTGGTTCCACCGGGCCAAATAGATCCATATGAAGCGTATGCAATATTCTTGTTGAGGATGGGCATGTCTTTTCTTTGAATGACGACTTGATTTGTTTTCCTTCGACATGCGTCACATATACTCTTCTTCAGTATCATCGAGTCCTGGAAGTCCTTCCACAAGATGACTTCTTGCAAGTTTGTTGATCGTTTTGAAATTTAGGTGACTCAGCTTTTTGTGCCACAACCAACTTGATTCAGCTGTGTGCTCTTTGCTAGTAGACAGTGTTGGGTGTTGCGATTGACCAATCCACTACATACATATTTTTCTCGTCTACATCCTTGCAAAGACAACTTCATTTGATTCAATATCTTTGATTTGGCATATGCCCATGTTGAATCCAACATTGTAGCCCTTGTCACGAGTTGATCGATGCTTAGTAAATTGAAGTTTAGTCCTTCAACATATGCAACATCGTGATTTCTAATCCATTCCTCTTGATGGATCCAATGCCTCTTATTTCGCCAGAGCTTCATTTCCTCCAAATATGACTTTTGCTCCTTTAACTTCCTTGAATTTTGACAGATTTCTCTTATTTCTGTCATATGTCCGGAATGAACCACTATCCATGTACCAGGTTCCTTGGCACTTAGTTGTTCCTGAACCGCAATCAAGGAAATTAAGTTTTAGGTACCCATACTTGTCCGGGTCCTGAGGGGTTAGAATTGTAAGATGATCCAAACAACCTATAACCAAATGATTTGACTCTAAGGGGTTGCCATCTATCAGGTGCCATAATCATAATTAATCCTGGCAAATTGCTTGGGGATTCTGGTTCATACAATTATCCCTTTTGTCCGTATGCCTGCATATGAGTTTTAGCAATTGCTTTCCTTGGGTAATTGTGGTGTCTTTGAGTGTAGTGCCTAGGTGCATATGTGTCTTTGATGAAAGCTCTTATACTTTTGGAATGGCCTTTCGAGTTCTAGGCCTTTGCCATTTGGGCTTATATTCCATAAGTCTATGCCGATAGTTCACATTATTCCAATCGACTTGGCTTGGATATTTTCTACCATTCCCATCATTTGTATTTCTTTTATGGATTTTTGGGGTTTTGGTAGCTCTCGCTTCTTCTTTACTGAGTATTTTCTGTTTGGAGTTTCTTTGAGGACTCATTTGAATCTTTTCTCATTTGTCTTTCAAAGTAGCACTCAATCGGCATTTTCCTTTTCCTTTATAACCAAGGCCGCTTTGCTTGTTATTGTGCTTAGGAGTGAATGTATGTGCACATTTAGAGTTTTGGTTTTTTCGGACTCTTCATGGCTTGAAGATCTTTTTCCAAAATTAATTTTGAGGTTTGACATAGCACAGAGGAATTAAATCCTAAGCTTTGTCTTGTCTCCACATTCTCTTTGACTCATAATAAGATCATCCAATGATTTAGATGCCTTAGTGAATGAGGCAATAACATTCTTGAGGTCATTCTCCTCTTTTCTATAGCGGCAATTTCGCTACTAATTTAGCATTTTCAAATTTTTAAGCTTTCATTCTCATCCTATTTGACTTAGAGCTCGACTCCTTAGTCACTTTGAGTTTTGACTTTTGAGTAGGTTTGTTTTCCTCATTCAATAGTGTGTGTGAGGATTTAATGTGTTCAAAATCTTTCATCATTTTGCCTAATGAATCATAAAGATCGGTGGGTGATGAAGTGTGTGTGTCACAACTACTATCATCAGGTGTCCGAGTTTGATGAGTTAGATTGTACCTCATCTTCTTGGTCGGGTTGATCTTGTTCCTTGGCCATCAAGCAAATCGGGGCTTCTTCTTCGAGTCACTTGAGAAGTAAACTTCACCTCTGCTCTCGAATCATTTGTCTCTCTTGACTTAATTGTCTCAAAGTTATCTCTCTGACCATCATTGCCTTTTTCTTTTCTTGTCTTCTTTCTCTCAAGACCTTTCTTTCTTTCTTCATCCCTGTCTTGTTGACTACAGGATATGAGCGATCAATGGCATAGTGACCTGGTTGTCTACAGTTCCAACATAGATATTGACCTTTTGATCACTCTTTCCATTCTTGAGTTTGGCCCTTTGATACTCAACTTTTTGATGATCTGTTCTCTTGGTTGGCCTGTCTTCCTTGATTTGGAGGGAGTCGAGTGTCTTCCTCGGAAGATTCACCCTCTCTCTCTCTTGTAGTTCTTATTGAAGAACTTGTTGAACCTTTTAACCATCAGGGCTATTTCTTCTGGGTCAATGACTTCTTTGACCTCAACTCTCTTCCTATCTTTAACAATTAGAGCAAATTGTTTTGGGTACAATTTGTCTCTTCCTGGTCTTTTCTTTCGGCTCAAACTCGTAGGCTTTGAGGTCCGAGAATAGTTCATGGTTGGATGTCTTTGATAGGTCCATGGAATGTCTCAGGTGCCATGACCTTCATTTCCCATTCATTTTGGAAGACTTTTTAGGATCTTCATACACATTTCTTCTGTGTATATTCCTTTCCAAGTGCAGACAACTCATTTGTGATTTTCAGAACCGAGCATCCAGTTGATCCAGGTTTTCTCCGAGATCATTTTGAAGTTCTCAAATTTCTGACAGCCATCGATAATTTGTTTTCTTTGATTTGCTCGAGCCTTCACAAATCAATGTCAGCTTGTCCTGATTTCCTTAGCGTTTTGCATGATTTGACTTTATTGAATATGGCTTTGTCCAAGGTTTTGTAAAGGATGTCCTTGGCTACATTGTCCAGGTTGTATCTTTTTCTGTCATCATTTGTCCACTCAGTTCTTGGTTTTTCAACCATGATCGGTCCGGGAGCAAGATCTTCTTCTCCTTCACCGCAACTCTTCGCATACCGTGTGTTCACCTTTAATATTTGCAGAGGCCCATCTTCTATCACTATCCACATCTCATCATGTAATCTTTGATAGATGAGCTCGCATGCGAATTTTCCAATCATCAAATTCTTCAATAGTGAACATAGGGATGCGTGTCAAATTTGCTTCCATGATAATAACTTTTAATGATAAAAAGAGTTTTGAAAATTTAAGTACTAAAGCAGACTTTGAAAAGTTTGGAGATCTAGTTCAAGAACGGTCACGGAGGGTTCAATGAACCAACCGCTCCGATACCACTTGTAGGTCCCAAGGGGTGTAAGTGTATGGTTTAGAAGGGGGTTGAATAAACCTTACCAAATTTTCGATTTAGTCCTTTTAAATATACGAGTTGATTCTACCGTGTGTCCTTGATAGACAATCGAATTAGTCACTCAAGTAGAGTTAATCTCTCAAATGCACTCACCGAGGCTGTTGATGGAGTAACTCATTGTTGGCTATAATTTGACTCAACGTGGTTTTGTTTTCGGGAAGACTTAACACCCTTAAGTTTGATTAAGCAAGATTTTAGAGCTTGATTTAGTACTTATGAATTATCAAGTGGATAGCAAATTTATCGTGAGATATAAGCGATTAAAATTGCAAGAATTAAAGTTGAAAAGTAAATGACACAAAGAAGTTTTTATAGAGGTTCAAGATGGGGTAATTCTTCTACTCTCTCTTCTCCAACTCCCGGAGGAATCCACTAAGTAATGATCGGTTTACAAAGTGGTAATCCGGATACAAGTATTGATCTCAACAAAAGCTTGATTTGATCCTTAGGGACTCGAGACGCTTGATCACTCAATTGGCTTCTCATGCGACTCGACTTCTTCACAGGCGGTACCGCTTTGTTACTACAACTCACTTGCTCAAGCTCTTTGGATTTGATCACGAAGCCCTCCAAAAGCTTAAGACTTGGTTCACCCTTGAACCTTCCTACAATCCTTCCGGAATGTAGACCCCTTGTTTTCAGTATTTTCCTCTTCAACTGGATTTGAAGTTATCTTTCCTTCACGGGTGAGTGTTGGATTGATGTTCTTCGTAATGTAGGCTTGAGGATTGTGAATATTTCTTTTTTCGATATGCTTGTTTATCTCACATGTGTGTCATCCTTCTTCTCAAACAAACTCCTCGGCCTTTTATAGTAAACTTTCAAAAATTTGCCCATTGAAGAGATATGCTTATTTTTGAAAGTCACTTTGCGCAAATCGTTGGCTTGTCTTGTTATGATTCTTGGAATTGCCATTTCCTCGTATGAATTGTTCTTTCACCTTTTCGGAGTTCGACACGGTGTAGTGCTTCCCATTGGTTCATTCCTTTTGCACGCTTCGGGACCGAGCACTCCGAGAAAGGTGGTATGGAGATATTACTTGTTTAAGTAAATCTCTTGGTTTTTCGGCAACGGTTCTTTTCTGATTATCTCGACTTGACCGCATTTCCTTGCTTTCCCAGGTGACTTAGAGTCGACTTCCAATCATTGTATGACTCTTGTCACTTCAACTTGAGACTTGGCTTCTCTTGAGTTGACTTGTGATGCTCCACTCACCATTTGCATCTCACCGCTTCTCCGAGAGAGTTCTGTCACTCTTCTTTGCCATACTTATTTGTCTCCCCAGCTGAGTCTTCTTTCAAGTCTTGATTTGTCTTCTTGCATGTTAGGGCGTAGTCGACTTAACTCGCCTTTGGCTCGCTCTAATTATTACAATGCATTTTACAACAAGAATTGGGGTGCCAACTTTCTATTCTAAGTTTTACATGGCATTCATCAAAATCTAAACAATAAAATTCCTAACAATTGCAAAGAGGAGTTAATCGAAAAGAATCCAGATTGCACAAAAGTCAAGAATATTACCTAAACAAGTAATACTTCCATGTTGCCATGTCTTAAAGTACTCGATCCCGAAGCGTGCAAAAGGAATAAACCAATGGGAAACCTTTGCACCTTGTGTCGGACTACGAAAAGTGAATGCTCATTTAATACGAGGAAATGTCAATATCAAATGACAACAAGACAAGCCATCCAACACAAGTGAGTTTTGAAAATCGCCTATCTCTTCAAGGGCTGATTTTTGAAAGTTTACTATAAAAGGTGAGGAATCACTTTGAGAAAAGGTAACCTTAATGACCAACACGAACATTCAAGCCATTATTCGAATCGTAACCCGCAAAATATTTTCAAGTTATTCAAGCAAATCCTCAAGCCTAAATTTGAAGGAAATCAATCCAACACCAAGCTATGAAGGAAAGACAACTTCAAATGTTGAAGAGGAAACTTTTGAAGAATCAAAAGGGTCTACATTCCAAGGAAGATTGTAGAAAGGTTCAAGGTCGAACGATCTCAAGTTATTGGAGGGCTTCGTGATCAAATCCAAAAAGCTTGAGCAAGTGAGTCAAGTAGCAAGGCGGCGCCAATGAAGAAGCTGAGTCGGACGAGAAGCCATTTGTGTGACCAAGGCATCTCTCATCGAGTCCCAAAGGATCAAGTCATCTGTGTGATCAAGAATTGTATACGGACCGATAACCACTTTGTACTACGATCAATACTTAGTGGATTCCTCGGGTGAGTTGGAGAAGGGAGGATTAGAAGAATTACCCCATCTTCGAACCTCTATAAAAATTATTGTGTCATTTACATTTCAAAGATTTAATTTGGCGTATCATTTTATATCTTCCGATAATTTGCTATCCAACCGATAATTAACAAAGTGCTAAAACTAAGTGTTAAAACAAACTTAAACCAAATTCAAGGGTGTTAAGTCTTAATAAAAATTTCATCACATGACCAAGTTAAGTATTAGACTAAGCAGTGAGTTATTCTATCAACACTCAAGAGAGTCTCGTTTGAGTGGCTAACTCTATTTGGTTAACTAACTTAGTTGTCCATCAAGGACATAGTTGTGAAATTAACTCGAACTATTTTAAAAGGACTATATTCGAAAAGTTTATAAGGTTTATTTAACCCCCCCCTTCTAAACCTTACTCACACCCCTTGGGACCTACAAAATCACTTAAGTTGACCAGTCTAGGGTGACGTCGACCGGTCCAGGTGTAGGGTAACCGGTCGACCTCACCCTTTTTGGTCATTGAATCAGTCTGTTTTGAAAAAATCCGAAATTTGATCCAAAAATCCAATTTTTCGCCCCTAAGTTTTAAAAACACACAAAATGAAAACATATACCTTATTCAATATGCATTATGCCTAAACAAGCTCAAAATGAGGTAAAAGACTCGGCGGTTAACAGTTAAAAACAAATGTTCGTGAGTTATCCTTGAGATGGAATTAAGCACATCTCAATTGTTGGTTTAAGAAACGCAATCCCTTAGAAATAAAAAATAACGAATCTCAATATGTTTAGTTTGATCATGACGAACCGTATTTTGAGAAATTATTATCACCGGACTTGTTGTCCAGAAAAATATGAACATTTTAAAACTTTGGATAAACAAGCCATAAGAAGAAGTGTCTTTCAATTATTTGAAAATTTCTTTTAACTGCACTTTGATGAGATTCGTTGGGATTGTTTTGAAGTGGAGCATATAGACATAAGGCATAAAAAATGTCGAGTCTATGGGAGTAATAAAAGTTAATGAACATACCTCGAATTTGTTTGTCATCCAATATGCCTTTCGCAATCTTGACATCTAATGACGTAGATGGCCATGGATAAGTTTTCAGTCATTTGTTCCTTAATGCTCATCATACTCATCTCGAATTCACCTTGCATTAACTTAGAGAATTTCTTGCACAAGGATTCATATAATATCATCAATATAAATTTGCATTAATAAGCAATCTTGCCCTTGCTTTGTTTCGAACAATATTGCCTTGGTCATCAAGCTTGTTCCGAAATACCAAACAATTCCTGCAAAATCTTAACAAAATATCTTGCACAAGAGCATAGTAATATCGAATAATATGGACAATATTGATATAACCCATCATAGAAGTTGGACAAGTAGCACAAACTATGCTTTTTGTACGAATCAACAAATGTTTGATAAAACACGTGTTTATTGAAAATATATTCAAGGTCTCTTTTTAAATTTTGAAAAATCGAGAGAATATAGTTGAGACCTAGATAGTTTATGTCACTCTTGACAAATTATGATGTAGATTACCAATGATGAAGATATATATCAAAACAAAATATAATCCAATACAAGACTCGGATAAAAACAAGGTTTATCGAATAGTGCCTTTCAAAAAATCGAAAAATCCTTTCAATGTCACTTATATGAGATTCTTTGAAATTGCTTGAAAAATGAGCACATAGGCATATGGCAAAAATATATCGAGTATATGAGTTATGAATAACAAAGGTGAACGTACCTCGATAGTTTATGTCACTCTTGACACATTATGACGTAGATAGCCATTTTTGAAGATATATATCCTACACAATTCTTTAAAAAAAAAAAAAATTGCACAAAACATAATGATAAAATTGTAGGCTAAAGCAAAGAGATGTCACAAGTATACATATGCTATATAAATCCATAAGAGATAATAATAATATAAGTTATTGTAAATACACAAGAGTTTAGAGAAGCATTATACAAGGTCTCCTTTTCAAAAGATTTTAAAAAAATTATTGAAGACCTTATTTTTAAGAGAAATATTTGAAAAAAATTGTTTTGACAATTATGGTAAAAATACAAGCATGCATAATAACAAAACACTATGCGTATAATGATAAGGAGATACCAATTACAGCATTTCCACGGGTTGTGTCTTTCCCATTGTTGGTGATGTCTTTCTCTTGAAAAATCATTTTGTTGATGATGGCTTCTCAAATTGCTCCATTTCCAAGGTGTGTGACCTTCCCATTGTTGATAGTGTCTTCCTCGTTGAAATTCATTGTGATGATTCTTCTCCTTTGATCAAATTATATAGGCATTTGATGTCTTCTTGGCGTATGACTTTTCTTAGATTATTATTCCACCGAGTACCTAATATGACATTGTCTTGTGGTACACTCAAGTGTTTGGGTCCTTTGGGATTAGAATTGAGACATTTAGGTCTCCAATAATAATTTGAGCTATTTCTAGCCCGACAAGTATTTGCCGTGTGACCCTTTTTACCGAATAAAAGCAAGTAATAATTTTAGGAGCATAATGACCAACATGCATAGAGACTTGGTTCTTTTTTATCATCAATGACATTAGGCTTATAACCAAGTCCAAGTTTCAAATGATCACAACTATGAACATCAAGAATTTTGGTCATTTTATCGGTACTCAAAAATCATTTTGAGTGAATTGTGTGTGAAATTTGCAAGGGGTGCGAAAATAGTGAAAACCGCATGAAATTGGCTAAGTCTGGGACATAAGCGATTTTAACCAAAAACTTCGGCGGCGACCGTCGGGGTGATGTCGACGGTCCAGTGTAGAGCAACCGGTCGACCTCACCCCTTTTGGTCGCGAATCGATCTGTTTGAAAAAATCCAAATTTGATCTAAAAATCCGATTTTTCACCTAAGTTTTAAAAACACACAAAATGCGAACATAGACTTCATTCAATATGCATTATGCTAAACAAGCTCGAAATGTGGTAAAAGACTTGGCGATTAACGGTTAAAAACAAATGTCCGCGAGTTATCCTTGAGATGGAATTAAGCACATCTCAATTGTTGGTTTAAGCAACGGAATCCCTTAGAAAAACAAATATCGAATCTTAATATGTTTAGTTTGATCATGTGAACCGTATTTTGAGAAATTATTATCACCTAGGACTTGTTATCCCGAAAAATATGAATGTTTTAAAAGTTTGGATAAACAATCCATAAGAAGAAGTGCCTTTCAAATATTTGAAAATTTCTTTTAACGGCACTTTGATGAGATTCATTGGGATTGTTTTGAAGTCGAGCATATAGGCATAAGGCATAAAACTTGTCAGTCTATGGGAGTAATAAAGTTAATGAACATACCTCGAATTTGTTTGTCATCCAATATGCCTTTGTAATCTTGACATGCGGTGGCGTGGATGGGCATGGATAAGTTTTCGATCATTTGTTCCTTAATGCTCATCATACTAAATCCCAAATTCACCTTGCATTAACTTAGAGAATTTCTTGCACAAGGATTCATATAATATCATCAACATAAATTTGCATTAATAAGCAATCTTGCCCTTGCTTTGTTTCGAACAATATTGCCTTGGTCATCAAGCATTTAGAAATACCAAAAATTCTGCAAAATCTTAACAAAATATCTTGCACAAGAGCATAGTAATATCGAATAATATGGACAATATTGATATAAACCATCATAGAAGTTAAACAAGTAGCACAAACTATGCTTTTTGTAGGAATCAACAAATGTTTGATAAAACACGTGTTTATTGAAAATATATTCAAGGTCACTTTTTAAATTTTGAAAAGTCGAGAGTATATAGTTGAGACCTCGATCGTTTATGTCACTCTTGACAAATTATGATGTATATAACCAATGATGAAGATATATATCAAAACAAAATATAATCAATACAAGACTAGGATAAAAACAAGGTTTATCGAATAGTGCCTTTCAAAAATCGAAAAATCCTTTCAATGACACTTATATGAGATTCTTTGAAATTGCTTGAAAAACAAGCACATAGCGATATGGCAAAA